>OY856409.1:1631624710-1632224710 GCA_963693085.1 Alisma plantago-aquatica
GGGTTAATCATACATAGATTCCTTGCATGTTGATGTAATAAAGGAATGTTCTTAATGTTAGTATAAACATGCTATGGTTGTTTATGAATATCTCCTAGCTCATTAATGCAATATTGCATTGATCTGGTATATTATATGTAAGTGATGTTGTTGAGCCTTGTTATAAGGCATGCAAAGATAATGATGATCTTACAGGGAATAGTATGATGGTCTTAATGACCTTTGGGCATGGTTGAGCCCTGGATGAGGTGTAATTCTCTTGTGTTGATAAGGGTTGATACCCTGGATATTGTGAAAAGGATTTATATCTTGTGATAGTATGATGACTAGTGTGGTCACATGAATGACAACTGAATGGCACCATGTGATGATGAGATGAGAAATTATATTTCACACATTTTGTATCTTTTAAAAGTTTTGATTTAAAGAGGAACAAATGACTCATTGTTGAAAATAAAATTCTAGACTGTAGTATTCGAAAGCTTAAAAGGAGAGAGATACCTCTAGTAAAGGTTTTTCGAAGGAATCATGTATAGAAGAAGTTACTTGCGAAGTAGAATCGGAGATGTTTAACAAGTATATTTTCCTCTTTTAGAAATTTTGAGAAAAAATTTTATTAGAGGGGGAGAATTGTTACAACTCGTTCCTAGCTTTGCTCGTAATCATAGAGATTTAAGATAATTTTAATACTTGTCATGTTTTTGTTAGTAATATTTTATCTTATGCTTAATATTAACTTTGATAACCTTAAATACTTGTTTGGGAAACTCATAATCATGACTTAAGCATACTATAAAGATCTGAGTTGGAGTTAACATAGCATTAACCCATACATGTATGCAAGAAGAGAGTTAATAACATTGAAGAAAATAATTAATAATAGTTTTCCTCTGAGAATTTTATCAAAATAATATAGTATGATTGTAGAGAATTTAATTATAAATCTAACAAAAAAAGAATGAACCAAATCAGAGTTAAAATAAGAGAGTTATGTCCTTTTTAGTAAACATGTACTGAGTACCGCGACCGACGCTACGTCGACACCGCGACCGCGACCGACGCTGTGTCGGCACCGCGACCGCAGTCGCCGCCTCCCATGACAACCAATCATAAAATGATCTTATCTTGAGCAATACTTATCCGTTTTCAATGAAATGAAGTGTGTTGGAACTACGATTTGATCCTCTATCATCCCAGACAACTTGCTCTATAAGAGGGAGACCTGGAGGGTGATTTCTGAGGTAATTTTTGGAGAAGAACGTGAAGAACGAAGGAAATCCAAAAGGGTTGCTATAATTCGACTTGGTAAGTAGTTTTAACTGAGGATTCCTCCTTCTCTTCGCTTCCCCTTGATCGAAGCCCTTGATCAAGAGACTTTAAGGTTTGAATTAACCTATGACCTTCAGCAGACCCCGTTTAGGGTTGAAAGGAAGAAGAAACTGCAAATTTTGCTAAGATTTGGATATGGATTTGAGGTCTTCAGAGATGGACTACATTTTTAAGGTGTTTTCACACCTTAGGGTGAGTGGGTACTTCCTTTAAACAGTAGATTGCACAAAAATAAGTTGACATATCAATAATTTTCAATTGTATAATATGCGAGTACAAATCCTAAGTTGCATTTTTGAAGTAGTTTTTGTAAGATGATATGATAAGGATTATTCCTCTACTATGATGAATTTCAGATTATGTAATCAAATTAGAAATGATCACAACCCATCTAAATGAGAATTCTTAAATTAATTGTAGAGGTTACATGATTATACTGAAATCTAAGATTTTTGGCTATGACTGAAATTGTTGTATAATTGAATAAAGAAGTTTGTCTAGTTAGATCTCCTTTGTTACGAATGATTGTTTTATTTGTATGCGTATTACATATATGTCAGATAACATTTTGGATTTCATTCAATGATATCAATGTTTTCTTGATATATCAGTAAGGAGGGTGAAATCCTAAATGAATGGAAAGTTGGAGGTTTGCAATTAGACATCTTGATTCAATGTTATTTTTTATACATGATGTATACAATCCTTATGCAAGTTATTTGATAAGTGAATGAGGCAAATGAAACCCTAATGATAGGGTGTTCAGTGAAATGAGTATTGTGATATCAATGTTTCTCAGTTTGAGATGTGGTGATGCTTAACAGTTCAATTGTGGTAAATGTTATCAGATGGTTTATGAAATAAATAGTTTACAAAGCTGAACAAAGATATGTCGATGTGATGATTGAATTGTGAATTTAAAGAGTGAATTAGACATGTAGATGTCCTGAATACTGTAGAATCTTCACAGGATGATGCCTGTCCTGTGAGGAGGAAACAGTTTCCCGATTGGAGGTAGTCCAGATCGAGGTAAGCCAGAGTGCACCAATAGGGTGTGGGGGTCTTGACCAGTAGGGCAGACTCCTTACAATTATATGGTACCAAACACCAACCGGGGATGTCAGTGGTACCTATGTTACTTGTTGAGTGATCAGTGGTCAGTAGGTCCACTGATGCACAATAAGCCTGAGGGCTTTGACTCACCCCTGAAGTACCCAGGTTGAGAGGTGGAGTCTGAGATATCCGACCGCTCCTATTAGCCACCGAGAGGCAGACGTGCCGAGGCCCGCTGCAGACAGGGTCTTACTCAAGAGATAGGCTTAGGAAATTGAGCATGCTTCTAAGCCTTGTACAGTGAGATCGTAGCTTGCTGTAATTCTTTCACATGTTGTGGTACACCTCATGTGGGTTCAGGACATAATAAGATGAATGAGAGGTTAAACAAGTGTGTGTAGTTATTTAATTATTCTTTGTATGTTTCTGAATTATTAGTTCTCTTTATGATCAATCAAGCATATTCATATATTGGTTCACTCTTGTAGATATCTAGAGTATCCTGCAATATCTATGATTGTCAATGATTAGACTTTTTAAAGCTTACTGTGGTTATAATTGATATCAGTTGCTCGACAATATATCTATAATTATATAAGTACTTTAAACTATTTCTTTGAAGTACTCATTCACTGAGCGAGTAGGCTCACCCCTCTACTCACAATTTTTAGAGAAATCACGTGGACTTGAAGAAGGTCAATGCATCAGAGTAGATCTACCCCATGATTTAAGTATGAGATCAGTTAAGTTCAGTCGGTCCATGTCACTCTAGGTCCTTGTATGGATGTGAAAGAGTTGTAAATGATATTTTGTATCTTTGTTTCCTTGATAAGAGAGAATGTGTCTGATTGTCATGTCGTATGTACATGGAAGTATGAGAAACAGAATGAATGTATGGATGTGTATCATTAATATTGAGATCATATTAGAGTAATAAAAGTTTAATTCTCTTGTAAAGTTTGTTTATGTGATTGGATGTGAGAAAATAAAGAGTTTGAAATGAAATAAAGAAAAAAAAATACGGGAGTGAACTTTGTATTAAGTATAATCCTCAAACTCATGCCCACATCTCCTGATTAGTGGAAATCGTGGGATGCGTGTGTGACACCTGCACTCTTTTTAATAGTTTCTCATATTATTTTTTGGATACAGATCTTGTGTTTTAGATACGAAATCTGTGTTTTAGGGTAATACTCGCATTGTGGAGTATAATACCAATATTTTGGAAAGGATTTTATATATAAATCTAATTTTTCATAGTATAATATATGTACTCTTAAGTATTATACCTCCACTCTGTTTTATATTTCTCTCATATTGTTTTTGGGGTACAAATCTTGTGTTTTAGATATGAAATTTTGTATTTTAGGATATAGTACTCGTATTGTAGAGTACAATACCAATATTTTGGAAAAGATTTTATATTAGAATTCTAACTTTTTTCGAGTATAATTTCAGTACTCTTAAGTATTATACCTCCACTCTTTTTTATATTTTTCTCATATTATTTTTTGGGTATAGGTCTTGTGTTTTAAATACGAAATTTGTATTTTAAGATATAGTAGTCGTACTGTGGAATATAATACCTATATTTTTGGAAAGGATTTAATATAAGAAAACTATTTTTTTTAGTGTATAATATGTGTAGTTTGAAGTATTATGCCTCCACTCTTTTTTATATTTCTCTCGTATTATTTTTTAGTACAAATCTTGTGTTTTAGATACGAAATCAGTATTTTGGGATATAGTATTAGTACAGATCTTGTGTTTTAGATACGAAATCTGTATTTTGGGATATAGTACTCATATTGTGGAGTACAATATCTATACTTAAAGGAATTTATTTATAAGAAATCTAATTTTTTGGAGTATAATATATGTACTTTTAAGTGCTATACCTCCACTGTTTTTTATATTTCAATAATATTTTTTTAGGTACATATCTTGTGTTTTAGATACGGAAACCGTAATTTAAGATATAGTACTCGCATTATGGAGTACAATACTTATCTTTTGGAATGGATTTTATATAAAAAATCTAATTTGTTAGAATATAATATATATACTTTTAAGTATTATACCTTCACTCTAATTTATATTTTTCTCATATTATTTTTCTCAAAGGATATCAACATTAACCTTGTTAGAAAATACTTCTTTTACAAATCCATATTTTTTTATTTTGACAAGAAATACGTTATATATTGAAAATTATCACAATTTTCTTGATATTGGTATATTTTTCTTTTAAAAAAAGACTCCTCTACTTTTTCTGCAACTTGAGGCAAACCTTTTCTATCCCAAAGAATGGGTGTGTGGGCGGGAAGGACATATAAATTGCGTATAAATTTTCAACCCGAGATTACCTGACGGATTCCCCACCAGTTCTTCGCAGTACACATCAGCCACGACATGCCTCTACTCGTCGGTCGTAGGCTGGCTAGCTGGCTCCTATCTCCGAGGGCCCGCGAAGCCACAGGATGGCGCGTAATAATCACAGAGATATTGTGTACTAATTGCCCGTGGCTGTTTGCAGCCGAACCAATTCTGTGGTATACGGGAGCCGCCTCTCGCTGTGTCGCGAAGCCGTGGGCGGGAGCCACAGAATGTAGGGAAGGGGTGTTTTCTGCTGCAATGCGGACAGGCGACGACAGGTGGGTGGTGGAAATCAAGTGGGAAATGGGTGGTTGTTGGAGCTGCGCAATCGAAGCGCAGTGGCCAGTGGGAGGACCGGTCCGGATCAAATGACTGACGTACCCTGACCGTTACCTACCAAGCTGGTATGACCGGTGGGAGTTGGCGAGTGAAGAATGAGAAAGGAACCAAAAATGTCCGGGCTCCGTTCCGTTGGACCCTAATGACCGTGTTCCTTGTTATTATTCCTCATACCATCCCGACCTTAACTATGATATTGACAGCTTTTTTATTTCTTCCGCTTCTTGAAACCGCAAACAAAAAATGACGAGTCTAATGTCTGCACCGCACACCTTCTAACGGTAAAAGACGGTGATATATACTGTGATTAGCATAAACAAAGGCGAGCTTCTCACAATATATACTGTGATTTTGATTGACCGTCTACTTCAGAAAAAACAACGCAAAACTCGCTTCCACTCTTGTCGACTTACATACAAAAAGCTTTGCTTTGTTATCAAACACTCTGTCATCACTCCCCCGGTTCTTCTCCAAAAAAAAAAAAAAACTTTTGTACAGCCCCTTCACATTGTAGCAGTTTTGTTAGGGATCAATTCTCTCGCTTAGTGATTCCTCCAGCACTTTAGTATATTGATATAGAGGTAGGTTGAAAGTCCATTACATCTGCTAGATCAGATAAATTTAAACGCCTCCTCTCTGACATCGATCTTTCAAACTTTGAGTTAGATGGACTCTCGAATTTCAATAACAACATTTCCTTCAAACACAGAATGGAAATGGGCTTCGATCTTCAGAATTTCCTATGTGTACGTCTTCTATATTTGTCTGGTTTCACGACTATCTTGGATCATTTTTCCTCACAATTTTTTTCAGGGCCTGACAACTATAACCGTTTAAATCTTACTCACAATGCTCTTTCGGATCCTCATACTACTACTATGTTTACACATAAGTTGTAACAAATCTATCTTTGCATTTACTAGTTGGTGCATGTTGATAGTGTGAGTTCAACGATCATTTACACAATAATCCGTAGTGACCCCTTCCTCTCCCTGGCCTTTATATGGTCTTTTGTTTCTATGTGACAATTGCTTTGACCTAGAAAGACAAGAACAAAGGCCCCATGACCATTGAATTCATGGACGTGAGGGAGGGGGGGTGGGAGGGGTTAATATCCTTATTGGAGGCCTCTAGCAAGGAAGACTATGAGGTGACGTGTAGTGAAAGTCAAAGGACTTTTTGTTAGCTCTAACGATATATTGTTGTGGTCGCTTTTCACCATACTTTTGTCTTCTTCATTAAGGATGTTTTAAGGGGAGCCAACCCCATATGCTACTCTTAGACCCTATCATCAACATATTGTTATTTTTCTATATACATCAAAACTTAGTCCTTTTTGTCTCTAAAATCTTTAACACATCACACTTATGATGCCTCTTCCTTTCAATATATGCTCTAAATATTTATATAAAAAAAAAAGTGGTAGGACATAAAAGATAGCGAGTCAGACCGCTACACCACACACCATGCAACGGATTAGGCCGATGATACTGGGTTGTAAGTCCACGATACAGGTATGAGGGCTAGGTAGCTACTCTAGTAATACATTAATCAGCAGATACAAACCCCAACTTGTCACAAGAATTAAGAGCATATACGTTGAGTGTTTATGTTTTTTACACGCGTTTACATCCTTTGTATTGCTCTTTATAAAAATGTGTAATGTGAAAAATATATCCGCTATATCCCATCAGGTTAGTAACGGGTATATGACAGTCTTAATGGTCCAGTTTTTTTTTACCGAAGTATGTGATTTTCATGCATGCATGCTCATTTAGTGTATTGTCCCTTGTATAAATGTCTCTTAATATTTTTTAAAATATAATTTGATGCAGTAGAAGGAAACTAAAAAACTACATTCTGGATATATTTTGGTATTGTTTGTGCATTTTTGGGTACTATTTTTGTTTTTTTGGTAAATTTATTAGAAATAGTAGTAGAAATATTCATTACAATATCAAAATAAACACAAGTAATATAAAAAATATAACTATTGGTAGGTCAAGTATAAAAATCAATATTGTCAATGAATATTAGAATTGTTGAAAAAAAATAATTTTGTAGTGAATGTATAAATTTTTATTTCTTAGTATAATTTGGCAAAAGAGACTATAGAAGGACTTTTTAATATTTTTAGTACCATTTTAGATATTTTAATAATGTTTGTGTGTTTTTGGGTATTATTACATAAAGAGTATAAAAAATGTTCGTAATAGTAATAACATAAATGGGTATAATTATAAAATTACTTCACTCGTCTTTCTTTCTTTTCTTTTCACTTTTTTTCTACATCTCTCCTTTTTGTATGGAGAGAATCCTTCCTTGCATGGAGTATTGACATTTGGAATGATGAAAATTCATAGTGCATGTTGAAAATTTATTGTTGCATGCAATTTATTGTTCTAACAAAATAAATAGTTGTCATTAGAAAAAGTAATTTCCTCATCTTTCTTTTACTTTCTCCTCTCTTCTTTCTACTTCTCTACTTTTTGTATGGAGAGAAACCTTTCTTACATGAGGTAGTGACATTAAAAATGACGAAAATGGTAATGCATGTAGAAAATTTATTGTTATATGCAATTTGTATGGAAAAAAATATAGTTTACATGGATTGCATCTTAGGACGAAGCACCAACATGAGTTCTTACACTTGCTGTAACAAAATAAATAGGTCTTATAAAAAAAAGCACTTCCCTCATCTTTTTTTTTTTTTAACTTTCTCCTCTCTTTTCTCTACTTGTCTCCTTTTTTGTATAAAGAGAAACCTTTCTTTCATGAAGTATGACATTGGAAATGATGAAAATGATAGTGTACATAGAAAGTTTATTGTTGTATGCAATTTGTGTGAAAAAAAGTATTTTTTACATAGTTTGCATTTTAGGACGAAACACCGACATAGATTCTTAAACCCGAGCGTACAAGCATACTACAAGGGACTGTGAATATTTTATCCAATAGTTCTACTAAAAGTCTCTTATACACATGTAAATCCATCTCATTTTACAAATAAAATATCTCCCCTGCATATAAAATATATGCTTGAATCATGAGTAAAAGTTGTCGGAAGCCAAAGCGTCACCCACACAATACTTAAAACTCTCCACTTTGTGGTAACATCAAGTAATTAGATTGATTTTGTCAAGGTAAAAATTATTGTCGTCGAATATATTAGTATAATTTGTTGAATCCAAAAGAAATTGAAACGTCCATGTTTTAGATATTTGTGATATTATCTATGTTTCTCTTGGTATTATTTGTGTATTTTTGGTACGATTACACAAGCTATGTCAAAAAATATTCATGACAATACCAAAATAACTCAAATTATATCCACGATACTATTTCCACTTTTTTTCCACTTCTCTTCTCGTATTTTTGTATGTCACAGTATAACAATTGGTATTGACAAAATAAAAATGTATTATTTATACATCTCTTAGTACTATTTATGTATCTTTTGGTATTGTTTGTGTATTTTTTATTACTCTACATATATAGTTCTAAAAAGTATTTATAATAATACGATAGTCCAAATGTACTCCATTTTTTTATATTCTCTCATATTTTCTACTTCTCTTCTCTTATGTGTAGAGAATCCAATATTATCAGGAGTAGTGATCTTAACAATCATGCAACAATATTATATACAAAAAGTTCACCATTGCATCCGTTTTATATGGAGAGAATTTGTTTTACATTGCTCTGGAGCATGTGATAGAAAACCAGCACCATTTTTGATGTGACATGTTTGATTTGAAGGAGTTGACTCGATTGAATTGGAGTTCTTGACCAACCGTACAATATTATACTTGCTTTGCTCGAGATGGGCGAAACAACAAATCCCATATTTTTTCTGAAGGAAGACATGTGCTAATCACGTGTTTCACATTGAATTAATCTCATACGCGACTAATATATACATTTGTGTGATATAATTAACTAAAGTCATATTATACTTAATAACACCTTGAGACATGATTAGAACAAAAATCACATGCACACGTTACATACGAAAAAATTTAAGTAAATTGTGTTAAGAAAACATGGTATCCGTCAACGGGTCCCTCCAACTTGTGTGTATCCTTAAGAAAACTATGCGTGCTCCCTTCTAAGACATGTGCATGTTGGCAACTATAAAATTATATAATTTATATTCTTAATAATTTATATACATTATATTACAAGAGAACGACTCGATTAATTACCATCTGGCTTCTTCCAGATTATAGCATAATATTACCAAAATTATCCATATTCCCATTATTGAGCATATGCCTATAAATGGCTAATGCATATAATTAGCACTCACAATGATTTATATAAAACTCGATAAAAGAATACAACTCTATTAATTTCACTAACTCTCACCAACCTACAACATTCAATTGCCAACTAGCATATTTGCCTAATTCATTCGGCTAAATCATGAAACTTACGGACTACTAAGTATGCAAATAGACTTGTAAAGCACACAAACATATTACAAACATATTAGTAACTGCCTTTGTTTGGACCAAGTACAACTGTAATAGAATCATTTTAAAATAAAAAATTATAAAAAAAGCAGCCATCCACTATGGTCTGAATGACACATATCAGAAACTGCTCTTTTTCCCTATATATAGAGTGTTGGATGACTCTTTTCATCTCAATTTAGCTATGTCAAGCTATTAACCTATCGAGAAGGTAGTTCTGAGTCTGTGACACCTATATTATATTTTGCCCCACCTTATCCCTTGTCCCTTACTCTTTTCCTTTCTTTTAACTTTTACTTTCGAGTTTGTGCTACTTTACTTAACATTTTTTTATTCTAATCTATTTTTTGTAAGCTTATTTCATGTGTAGGAAACATTGAACTCAAACATAAAGTGCAGCTCATCATGAATGTTAGGGGTGTACGAAATTTAGTTAATAACCTATCATCTAAAATATAATTTGATTTGGAAAATTTAGTTAAGTGGTTAAACAAATAATTTGTCAATTAGAAGTATTTTCTAATTAATTAATTTATCAACCCAACAATTATAATTTATCTAAAAATGTCTTACATATATATACCCATGTAATTGTATTTTTATTTCAATAAACCTCTCCATTTATATGCTAATTAAGTTTCATAAATTATAACTTATAATTTATATGCAATGCTACTATGATATGATAATTGACTTAATCAAATAACCATTAATCAAATAAACATAATCTATCAAATTAACCATTAATCAAATAAACATAATTGAGTCAGTCGACTATAATTTGATTATGTTCATGATAAAAGTTTAAAATAAGAAATTAACTAATTAAACGAACTGAATTAACCACGATATGCTCACCCCTAATGAATATATAGATTTCTAATATACGGTTAATTACACGTAGGATTTTCAAAAATCGGAGTGAATATAATAAACCAAATGTGCCCTTCAGTGGACAAATAAGACTGCAAGCGACTCTGTCAAGAATTTTGCAGGAAAAGAATACAGCAACATGCTGATGATCGAGTACATCACGTTGATGGTTACGTTGAGGGCATTTACGGAGCTGCTGGGACACACACAGCCACAGGCAACAACGGGCCAAGCGGGGCATATTGGTCATCCCGGACGGAATTCACTGCGTGTCCTCACCGGTGGCCGGTGGGGTTTGGTGGGAAGTATCGCCAAATATTAGTCGAGGGTGCTCATAAACCGGCTCAGTCCCTCCCCACAACACCAAGGCGACTACTTGGCTTTCCCCACTCTTAGTCCTCCCGCCTCTTTAGGCTTCCTCTTCTATCGCATTTCTTCTGCCACCTACCCCTTGCTCACCTACCCCTGCCGCCCTGCCCCTCCTCTCCATTACCATCGGCATTGGGAGGCAGCGGCGGGCCTCCCATGGACTCCACAGCGATGAAGATCTCACCGCTCGAATTGCTGTTAGAGCTGCTGCGGGGGAAGTCTGCGGACTCGGGGTTGGCTTCCCAGCTAGCTGCGGCTGCGGAGGGCTGGGAGACGCTGGTAGCGCTTCTCGCCACGTCCGTCGCTGTGGTGGTCGGATGCGTGCTCCTGCTAGTATGGCGAAGGTCCGGGAAGAGTGCAGCCAAGGCCGTGGATCCGCCCAAGGCGCTCGTGCCTAAGAAGAAAGCTGACGAGGCGGAGGTCGACGACGGGAAGCAGAAGGTTACAATCTTCTTTGGGACTCAGACTGGGACCGCAGAGGGATTCGCCAAGGTAAGTGACGATAGTCCCAATGTTGTCAAACATAACGCCATTGACTTCAAAAAGATGTTATTATGCCTTATTTTTCTCTTTCGATTTTTCTTATCATCATCTCTCTTCCCTCTATCATAGTCGCTAGCTGAGGAGGCCAAAGCGCGTTACCAGAATGCTACCTTCAAAGTCGTCGATATTGTGAGTGCTTCTTAAATTCCCAGGTTCCGCCAACCCGACAAGTACTCCACTGACAATATGACATTTACGGATGTGCTTGTGTGGTATGTGCTCTGACATAGGATGATTACGCCGCTGATGATGATGAGTATGAAGAGAAGCTGAAGAAAGAAACCCTGGCCTTGTTCTTCTTAGCAACGTGAGATTAAAAGCCTTCCAAATTATTTATAGTATCCAACATCTGTGGCGCCGTCTGTTGTAATTCTAATGCATGTGTCTAATGCTGATGCGTGTTCTTCCTCAGCTATGGAGACGGTGAGCCCACGGACAACGCCGCACAGTTTTACAAGTGGTTTACAGAGGTAAGGGGATTTTTTCGAATTTGGGATTTCGCTTCACTTAGTCTCTTCTGTATTTTCTAATTGGTGTCTATGAGTACTGACCTCGATGGTTGTTGCTGCAGGGGAAAGATAGAGGAGTTTGGCTTCAGAATCTTCAATATGCCGTCTTTGGCCTTGGTAACAGGCAATATGAACACTTCAACAAGGTCTGATATTTTGCTTCATTTCTTCTTTGGTAACCTTATTACAATATGAATCTGCTCTGTTGCTAACACTTAGAGGCACGACTTCTCCACACTATACAGGTTGGGAAAGTAGTGGACGAACTCCTTTCTGAGCAGGGTAAGTTATGAAAACATACTTTTTTTTTATCACGCCTGATATCATGATCCTTATTTACTTATTGCGATGTGGTCCAGTTTGTATAATGTTCGACCAAATTTACTGCTGGTTCTCCTGTTATTCACTTGGGAATAGTCCAAACTAGTCTGCCGGGAACACTTATGTGAGAGGCAAAGATTCACCCATATGAGCACGTGATGTGGTGGTGGTGGTGCAAGTGATGGCGTCACCTCGTTATATGATGACAATTTATTTGATCTAGATATAACTGCAACTTTATCCTATTTCTATGATGCCCTGTTTTTTTACCTTCCCATATTTACTACACAAAAAAACTATTTCGCTGGCCTCAGAATGTTGCAATAGTGTCTTATCACTTAACAAATTCCTTCCATTTGTATCTGAACTTAATCCAAATAAATATTCGTGTGTGGCATGTTGTTTCGGAACTAATCTGTCGTCACTTAGGGCTAATTCAGTAGGGTGTAGTTGGGTTGCAAACTGTGATTTTGTTGTTTAAAAATACACATCAATTTCACAGTTTGTCATCCAAGTAGACCCAACCAAACAGGCCCTTAGTTTGATTAACAAGCCCAAACTCCATGTCTGCCCACCTCACCTAATAAAGTGATGACCTGTTACTTAGTTGATCTCTCTTGACTTCTACAGGTGGTAAGCGTCTGGTACCACTTGGTCTGGGAGATGATGATCAGTGTATGGAGGATGACTTCACAGCATGGTCAGATGATATTTTTTTGTCTTTTTATGTTATTAACGTATATGCCATATGTAACTGGAGGACTTGAGAGCTTTACTGTTCTCCTTTTTGTATTTAATTGCAACACTATCATTTTGATTCATTTCAGGAAAGAACTTGTGTGGCCAGAGCTAGACTCGTTGTTGTATAGTGAAGAAGATGGTCCTGGAAATGCTACTCCTTACACTGCTGCAGTGCCCGAGTATCGCATTGTTTTCATCGACCCATCCAGTGCCCAAAATCTTGATAGAAGCTGGAGTCTTGCAAACGGACACGCTGTTCATGATCTTCAGCATCCTTGCAGGTAGAAAATATTGGGTTATACACATTGATATGCATTTCTTATTTATTTTATTCTTGTCTGACACTGATAAAAGTATACTTTGAAAATCTGCTACTCAGGTCCAATGTGGTTGTCCGCCGGGAGCTCCACACCCCACTTTCTGATCGCTCATGCACTCATCTGGAATTTGATATCTCTGGCACTGGACTCATGTAAACACCCTTTTGCTTTTCTTAACATTTTGTGCATTTTTCTGCTAACCCATATATTATTTTGAAACCTTTATTTCTTATTTCATATGATCACACTGACACGCTGTTCCCATCGACCAAGTTCTGAATATATAACCTGCTCTCTGGATGGCCGCGACAATAAATCATGGAACAGTACTGTCAGTACATTGGTTTATCCCTAGGCTAGCAATCTGAATATCTCTGTGAAATCTCTGAAAAGGATTCTGACACTAATTTACATATGTTGCGGGATTTGTGTTCCTCATCACGATATACGCAATGATCCACTATACCACTATATAGACCTATACGGGGTATGCCAACTTGTTCTGGAAGCAGAAAATTTTATTGCATTTTAGTTGGTACAACTGATGATTTTATTATCCTGTCATTTGGTCGTTTAGTGCTTAATAACCTGTCATTTGGTCGTTTAGTGGCTAGGTTGAGTCTATGAGAAACAGCCAGCCAAGGTGATCTCTAACCAAATAATTGGTTCTTGCGAATTCTGTATATATGCAAATTTGCAAAGTGCTATATGGAACCGAACTCAGTTGTATAATATCTAACATGGATTCCGCAATTCTTTTTAAATGTTAGAATAATACATAAATATTCATATTTTCCTTATTGCATAATATATTATTTATTTTAAAGTTTTATTATTTAAAATAGTTTAATGTATTTGTAGTTCAATATTAGTATTTATTTATATTATTTACCCAAACTTGGATTGTTCGAATTTGTCAATCTAGAATCGACCCATTTTCCGATCCAAACCTGGAGCCAACTATGAGAATAAACCCACTCCACTAAGTTTGGGGGTTGTCCTTGGACTTGTAAGGTGTGCAGTCCCTTCACTCATCGACAATTTGTTGAGTTGGATGCCCTTACTTTCACATTGATAGATCCAAAGCCCAAACCCAGTTTTTGTTGGTCCGACCGATTCGGGTTCAGAGGTTCAGTGCAATTTTGGCAGCCTTATGGGCATCTGCTTTTCTTCTGCCTCTGTTCTCCTGCATAGAAAGCGCTCCTTTTGTAGGCAATAATAAGGAGTCAGTATCTTTTTGAACTAGAAAAAAATCGATCTTTAGTGAGCATGGGCTGACAGCATGATGCTATGTTAACTTATACATCACGTACATATAGCTTCTTTCCATATAGAATAACTCACTTAAATTAGTTCACAATGCTATTCTAAACTGGATTATTATTTTACAGTTAAGAGTGTAGAGCAGATTTTCACGGAATAAGCTATCCCTTACTATAAAATACTAATTGATGACAGTCAGTATGCTCTACATTAATGGCATCCTTTGTAAGATTTTGAGTCCCAAATTAAACATCCTTGCGCTTGTAAATGGACTCATGAATTAGCATCTGTATTACATATCAGTAAGCATGGTTGAATTGTTGTAATAATTTTGGCTTGCTGTTTAGTTTGGTTGATATTATGTGGACGTGTTTAGCTTTTGACATTTGATCATACAATTTTTTTTAATTTCTTTCATAAAGGATAGCAGTTAGACTTTTCCTTACCATCATCCTATCCCTGTCTTTCCTGGGAAGAATTCGCGTCAATTGATTGGATGTATATTATTTGCATATATTCGGTGGTTTACAAATTTCTCTGAATGAATGGCTTCTTATTTATGTGACATATAACCTTTCGTGTTTTGTATGCATCAGGTATGAAACTGGTGACCATGTTGGTGTATACTCAGAGAATTGCATCGAAACTGTAGTAGAAGCAGAAAGGCTACTAGGTTATTCACAAGATACATTTTTCTCGATTCATTCTGATAAAGAAGATGGAACCCCGCTTGCCAGTAGCTCGCTGCCACCACCCTTTTCCTCACCATGCACTTTGAGAGCTGCACTTACACGATACTGCGACCTGCTAAATTCTCCCAAAAAGGTAACTAGGTAACTAAATTTTCCAGTCACTTATTGATGGTTATGTAGCCTATATGTAAATTAATATTTTTCAAATATCTTTTCAGGCTGCTTTGGTTGCTTTGGCTGCTCATGCTTCTGACCCGGCAGAAGCTGACAGGCTAAAATATCTAGCTTCTCCTGCTGGAAAGGTGGGCAGAGTTCGTTCACTTACTGAATTTGCTGTTTTGATTTTAAATGTAAAAGCTCAATTTCATATTCATGGTTTGAATTTTCTTGCAGAATGAGTATTCACAATGGATAGTTGCAAGTCAAAGAAGTCTTCTAGAAGTGATGGCAGCATTTCCTTCTGCAAAGCCACCTCTAGGTGTATTCTTTGCAGCTATCTGTCCTCGGTTACAACCTAGATACTATTCTATTTCCTCCTCTCCAAGGTACGACAAGACTTGGGCGTGTTTCATATCATTTGGGAAACATCATCAATAGTGATTTTTCAGGATGGCTCCATCTCGAATCCATGTTACATGTGCTCTAGTCCACGAGAAGATGCCGACTGGAAGGATTCACAAGGGTGTTTGTTCAACCTGGATGAAGGTATGCTAATATCTTTTTTCAGTCTACCAATTCTGTTAATATGGGAAAATTATTTTCATTACAAATGGTGCATTATTACAGATATGTAATTGGTATCTATCTTTATCTGCTTGATTGTGAATTTAACTGAAAGGCCAATGATCCTATAAAACAAGCTAATATCCTGATCTTTAGACTCCACATCTTGCAGCCTGTGAGGTCTCAGACTTTTGCTGTTAGGAACCTTGTTTGAACAAAAGTGGATCTTAGCCCACAATATTTAATTGTGGCTTAAATTATCCCTTTGTGTTTAGTAATTATTCATAACCTAGTAGTCGTATTATTTGGTTCTTCGACCCTATCCTGTGGCTAATCTCCATGATCTTTGTGCAGGATGCTATGCCATATGAGGAGGCCAAAGAATGCAGCTGGGCCCCAATCTTTGTGAGGCAATCTAATTTCAAACTCCCCGCTGATTCCACTATACCAATAATCATGATTGGTCCTGGGACAGGATTGGCCCCATTCAGGGGATTTTTGCAGGTATAATTTGAAATTATCTTTTGAGGTTGGAAATCTGACCTTGGCTTACAGATTTGCAATCTATGGTTTCTTAGGAAAGGCTAGCACTGAAAAATTCTGGAGTGGAACTAGGCCCTTCTATGCTTTTCTTTGGATGCCGCAACCGCAAGATGGTACACGTGTTTCTTTACACGTTTTCTTGGATTTCTAAAACATGTTTGAAAAATACATTCCTCAGCTGACATCTCATTTTAATTTATTAGGACTTTATTTATGAGGAAGAGCTTAACAACTATGTGGACTCGGATGCTCTTTCTGAGCTCATATTAGCTTTCTCTCGCGAGGGACCTACCAAGGAATATGTGCAACATAAGATGTCTGAGAAGGTTTCTTACCCACCTCTCCTCACTACTTTCCTATGGTGTGAGTTTCGTGATTCTATAAGCATGCTATTGTATGTCATCAGGCTCCAGAAATATGGGACGTAATATCAAAGGGTGGTTACATATACGTTTGTGGCGATGCTAAAGGCATGGCCAGAGATGTCCACCGTGTACTTCATACAATAGCTCAAGAGCAGGCAAGGCCTTTTTTGATGTTGCCGTTTCTTTTCTTTTGTAGACTACCTCCCTCTAGGGAAAGTCTTGGAACTGATTTCTTTCCATTCCAATATATTGTGCTGAATTTAACATCCTGAGCATTTCCCGGTGACAGAATGATAAGCCTAAACTGCTTATTAAGAATTGCTTGCATTTATTCTTGCCACCAGGGCTCCTTGGACAGTTCCAAGGCGGAGAGTCTCGTCAAGAACCTGCAAACGGAAGGCAGATACCTACGTGATGTCTGGTGACGTGAAACATAGCGCTACGTAGAATAAACAAATTATCACTGAATCTGCTGAAATTGACTGGATATGGAGCAAATTACAGCTCCTCCAATCATCTTCAGCCAAGCTATATACACATCCTGTAATGCTAGGATTCTACCCCCTTCTTGTCATATATCCTATTATTTATTTTTTTTCCTGCCAATATTTTGATTGGCATTTGGGGCATGTTTGATAATGTAACTCTTTGATGCTGTCTTGAGCAAGCAAGCACAAGGCTTCATGTTGTACTTCTTATTATTCAATATAACTGAGATGAGAAACTTATTTTGTAATTTCCGTACGTTCACAGAAATACGATTGTAGCTTTTTCCTTTGCAAAAGATAGTTTCCGATATGGTTTCAGGGTTACTTCCACTGCCAGATGAGATGCCACGGCTTGTGGTTCTCTTCTCTTCTTGTTGGTGGCTTAGGCCCTATTTGGTAGGGTGTTGTTCATTAGCGTTGAGTTTGAACGCAGCATTTTTTTGTCAATTTTTGTATTTGGTAGGGTGTGGTGGGATGCGGTTCCGTGATTTGCAGCCGCACCTGATTCCTTGATTTCTTTCAAAATCTTGAAAATCTTGAAAAATGTACCGCTCCTTAAAAGGCTGCGTCAGGTGTAGTCCTTTGCGCTTCTGTTTCTAGCATTCCAGAGTGAGACGAAGCAAATCGGTAGTGTTTTATACCAACACCGGGTAGTACCAAAAAGTGGAAAATAAATTCACACCGTTCTAACACTGTCTAACCAAATAAAGTCAATGCAGTTACAGTTCTATATTTTTGACATCTGCCTTTTTTTAATTCATCCTTCTACCTCCGACCACACCTTACCAAACAGGGCCTTAGTGACTCTACTTATGGCCAGTTTGGTTCCTTGTAAAACGAAGCCACAGCAGGAATTTCAACACGTGAAAGTAATAAGGATGAATTCAAACTGCACTGTTTTTATTTGGTTGGGAAGAAGGTTAACTTGCCGTGTCCAACGACTGTACTATGTTTCACGGACAGAACGTGTTATTGTCTTTGGGAGATAACTAGCTGACAGCAAGGAAATGAACCGCTCCCATATGGGCGAAGTTCTAGTTCCCAATTTTCTACATCGTGGAACACACCGTGGAGTTCGAGTTCCTACCATTGGAAGCACACAATACCAAACGTTCAAAATTGAAAAACATATGTAGTTGCAACTGCAATACTTGCAACGCAGCCCAACCAAATTAGCCTTAGGGCTAGTTTGGTTGGATGTGGAACCAACTAGCACCTAGACTTGTAAAACATAAAAACAAAAACGGTGAGTTGGAACTCAATTGATTTTGTTTGGTTCTAAGTAAACTGAAATGGTCAAGTTCATTTGTTGTTTGGTACCACGTGGTTTATCAAAGGTAATTACGTCCACAGCTGAAATTTCATTCGATTAACAACCTGCCAAGGTAACGTACCAAACATTTGTGCTAGGAAACAAGCTTTTAGGCATATTGACGCATGAAACAGAGATTTGTGAAATGGAACCGCACCCAAAAAGGGTGCGGTCCATTTTCCCTGTTTTGTATGGGGTCAAAAATTAATTGGTAGTTTGTTCCGACACCATGGTTTGGAACCACATGCAACCAAATGCTTGAAATTGGATCTCACCTGTACTTGCAACCGCATGACTTGGTTTGCAGTCCAACCAAACGGGCCCTTATTATGGTTCCAACTCTGTCTATGAAAAGCGATGCTAGACGGGGTTCTTATGATGTCCCTGGCCTAAGTTTGTAGCCGTTGAATGATCCTGTTATGACGGCTTATGCCAGGGGAAAGTTTCCAACCCCTGTTGCCCACTCGTCGGCACCCGCACAACTCCGGAGGCACGCCAATGCTGGGTAGTTGTGGCGCTGGTTTGGGACCAAGCCCGCCCACGGCCCACTGTATCCGCTTCACTCTGTAACCTGTTGTAGTTGCAATGAAGCCTCCACTAGCACTACAGCTGTGTCAATCCCATCTCCCCTTTACTTCAACTTCCACCTTCGACATCCACCCCACTTGTCTACCGTGTCATTGCCAAGTGTCTTATCACGTAATTGTACATTGAATTTTATGAGATGTACATTGATATACCCAAATACTTGCATAAAAAAGAATGTATACATTGACATAGCAGAATGTTGACAGCTTTTATGAGATGCACATTGACATACCAGAACACCTGCAGCTTCTTCAAGGCCTAACCACATTCTTCATATCTGAAATTATGTATTATTGTCTAAACATTGTTTCAACATTATGTTTGGAGTTTGAAACTGTTTATCAAAACCATAATTAGGAAAAATAGGACGCTGTAATGTCTACTGTGGAGAACGCTTAACATCCACATTCTTCATTGTAGACATTATGTATTGTTCTCTAAAAGCATAACGTTTGGAGTAATGACATCTTTATCGATATCAAATTTCTTAAAAAATAGGACGCCGTATTATTCATTTTGGGCATAAGAAAATCAACATTTTTTTACAACTACTACTGTATTCTATTAATTAATCAAAATTTGTTCTATTTTAAGACGACATACCATGCAATATTATTAGTTCAGGGATTTGACAAAAAAAGTCAATGCGCATCCATGGAAGTGAACATTTCCCTCAAATACTAACCATTGGTTTAATACAAATTAATACTATGTTTTATGAATTAATCATGACATTAAATTTATTCTTAATTGAGACAATGTGCAATGCTTTGCTGGGTTTTGTTTCCAAAAATTATTTCTGCGCATCCAGGGAATCGAACCCTGGTCAGTACCGTGGGAGGGTACTATGATACCACTACACCAGATGCGCTTTTGATATTATTATGGAACTCTGACATTATGTTTTCGCATATATAAATCAGGAAACTGCACAAAGATTTAAGGTTGGTTTGGCTGCGAAATACAAAATTAACAGAGTGATACGACACAGTCGAAGATTACTTACAGAGGACTACTATATGCGAATACACTTCTTTTATCTTTTATGATGGAACTTTTTGGGCATTTTGGATAGGACTTATATAAGTGTGGAGATTATTGATTGGTTTCTTATATAATATTATGCTTAGGCCATTTCACAATAAATAAAAAAGAAAGCTGCGCACGCATTGTTTACGAGTGAGGAAGATGGGGACCTCTTTCTATTGCCTGTCATAATTTTGTTGCTTATCAAGGAATGGTTCTAATTTTCTCCCGACAATTTTTATGGGACTTAAAGATCATGGAAAGAAACAACGAAACCCGATCATGATTCGAGAGGAGGTTTTGACCTTTGGGTTGTTTGTGAAGACAATAGTCAAACATGCACTCGCGTTTCTAGGGTGAATTCATACTAAAGTCAATGCAGGTTGCGAGGGCGTGACAGATTGATGGATAAAAAATATTCAATGATTGAATAAATAATCATTTTGTTGATCGATTGTTTGCTTCACTTAGTGATTTGACACATCTTTCTTCTTTTATCAAGCGCGTAATACTCTTCTCTTCTCATAACCGCTGAAACACTCAATAATTTGTTATTTATACATTCTACATCAGAAATGAGAGAGAGAGAGAGAGAGAGAAATTGATTGATTGCGATAGAGAATGATCTTCATTTATAATCTCATGTTAAATATCTTCTTTTATCGTTAAATCTCATGTTAAATATCTTTTTTTATCGTTAAATCTCATGTTAAGTATCTAAATTTAGACAACTCTTACATCAAAATTTCTCTTAGTTATATAGTGTTTTACTTAAGGTAAACACAAATCTATATGCATGTATCCGATTAGGCATCCACAACAACAACGGAACTTGCAAATGTTGGGAGTAAAAAATGCACATATGTGTATCTTTTCTTTTGGTCGCATTGTATATGTGTGTCCAACACTACGGAGCGATGTAAGCGTAGAACATCAATCCCACATATAAAAAAAGGCCACAAGAAAGAACATCGGATTTAGCATGCAAAACATTCACAGAGTAGAGGAAAAAACCACGGGAGCGCTATGTAGAAAAATCTACTAGGATATCAGGATCATACAATATTTTTCAAAGCCAAACTTGGAGGAATTGTTGGATTTTACAATCCGTTCTACTAAAACTTTTTAAAAGACACTCGTTCGTGGCAAATACACGCGTCCCATGTAGAATAGATGATGCAACAAAATACTCAGATGAAGAAAATCAGAGCGGTGGAGGCACTCCTTATTTCCCCTTCTTCTAGCTGTAGCAGATGAGAATAAACAAGTAGTTGCGAGTTGTCTCAATTGTCATCTCATGTTATTAATTAAATAAGGGATTTTCATCCGCTATTTTCAAACTCAGACCTAATGGACCATTGTCCTAATTGGGATAAAAACATTCCAGGATCTAGGCCTATAAATATCTCCCTCCAACCCATAGGGGATACTGTCGTCACAATTCATCAACTAGAGTCTAATTTTGCAAACTCCTTACAGTAGCAAGTTTTTTTAGGACTTTTTTTCAATAGCAAGTCAACTAAGTTGTCGTCAATATGGATTTTCTTTAGTTTTAGTTGACCTTCACTGGTCGTTTCACATAAAAACCGATATCTCATATCAATATGCTTTATCCTAGAGTGGAAACAAGCATCATGCTCAATTCTTTGGTGCTTTGATTGTTACAAAAATCTTATAGTCATCATACTTCAAATACAATTGTTACAAGAAATTATCGAGCAAAACGATCTCTTTTTTTACTCCATACATTACTCTACCTCTATAGATAAAGAAACATACTCGTAAAGATTTGATTTCCAACTAATGGCTTGCCCCTATAATAGTCTTCCTATGATCAAGATTACCAAATAAATACACACATGTGAACATTGTCAAAACTTATGGCGCACCAACAAAGCATATACAAGCACTGAATGTACCCATCAAATATAGGGTAATCCATGTCACAAATTCAAATGATCCTTTCTAGGATTAGATAGAACCATGCTAATCACATTAACTGCATGTGTCATACATAAAACTTTATACTGTATAAGAGTAGGGTATGAAATACATCTATTACTTTTCTTTCACAGTAGGAGGGAATTTCTTTGTTCTTATCATAAAGTAACCAGACAAGAGAGTATTGATGGGATTCAATCTCTTCATGATGAGTCTATCTAAGGTATCCTTTCAACAAATATATCATGTAACTAAAGTTGCTTTGCTTTCACATCAGACCCGATGTCCATCACAATATATTTTTTAGATGGTCTAAGGTATTCATATCAAAAGATATAACTCCTCGTTCATCTTAACTATCGTATTGGAAATCTTCTAAAAAATCAATATATCTTCAACATAACAAAAGAGTATGAAGAAACTATCACTAGAGAGTCTCAATAAGTAAACACAATGATCTACTTCTAATCTATAGTACCCTTGCTTCAATAGTAAAGAATCAACGATCTATATAGCTATTAAGGTGCTTGTTTTATCCCATCAATGTCTTTTAAACCTATAAGCCATGTGTTTTTTGACTTTCATTCCAAATCCTTCACATTGTCACTTGTTTAGTTCACCATGATAGAAGTTTTTCTTTGTATCCATCTACTCAATATCCTAGGTCCAAGCTAGCTTCCCAACAAAAAAAGTGTCAATGGAAGCCATTTTCACTAATATATAATATATCTTATCAAAGCCAACCCCTTGTTTTTTCCCAAATCATTTCACCACAAGTAGGTTTTATATCTCAATGTACTCTCCCATATTTCTATAGCTTTAAAACACACTTGTTCTTCAAGGATTTTTTTAACTTGAAGAATTTTACATAGCTCATATGTGTCATTATCTTCAATTAGCTCATCTAATCTTGCATTGCATGCAATAAGTTATGTTTTCCCCGATGAGACTTTACTTCCTCATAGCTACACGATCCTAATTTTTTGGATCAAATACCAATTTGAATAAGAATATATAAATGATAACCTTTTCTCTCTTGTAGATTCCTTCAACGGTGGCTCTACTAGATGTGCCTTTAAGGTTGATTCTCAAGCTCTGGATCATGCAAATCATGGACACCATCTACATCAAAATCATCCTCTACCATATCATCATGACGAATCTCTATAACGACTGCTTCCCATGTTATCCCCATTGAAGGTGCACTGAGGAGGCAAGGATCATTGATGTAAGGAGTGGGATCCCAGAGGGGATTCACTCCCTACTAAAATAAATAGGCATCTTTCCATATAACCAAACATCAACATAATTGTTTTTTGAAAAAAGGGATGCTAGCCAATTCATTCAACATGTATGTATTATAATACCAAAAGTAGCAGTGGAATTTATAAAGTATCTAACCGTTACAAGCTTGTTATCAGCACTAGTTTTTCACCACACATGGTGAGATAAAAGAAAAACTAACTAAACATATGACTAGCTGAGGATCACCTAACAACTTCAAGAAAGTATCCCACAAGGTTCAATTAAACTTGATGAGGTCATGGTCCATATTGATTGTCTCCTCCTTGCCCTATACCTGGGGTTGGAAGCATACCCCAAAAAAGGAGAAAAAGTAAAAGACATTAGCAAAAGTTGGCATGTGCAAACTAACTATGGAATTGAGCAACTTATGGAGTAAAGGACATCAAGTAAAGAATGCTTCCCATAGAAAAGATAAGGACTACCCAATTGGGCATAAAAGAAATTGATTTGCAAACAAGAGGTACCAAAAGGAATTACTTGCCTTAAATAAACAATAAAGTTGTGCCACACACACACATATCATGAAATTAGGGCACATAACCCATCATCAATGCATGCATGTGAGATAATCATATCACTAGAACAATATAAAGACAATGACAGCCAAGCCTCATAAACTTGAAACTTGATAGAGAATGGTACATAACCAAACTCCCAAATATATAAAATATGGGCCAAGCCTCATAAACTTGAAACCCGGGTATGAGGCACATAACTTCCATCACAAAAATATAATAAGGGCACACAACCCAAAATCGATGCAATTACACTACTCTAGGGCTATTGAGTCACATAACATGCTTAATAGAGAAAGTAAAAAGTATAGTTAGATTAAATAAGATTTTTCACCACATAAATGACAATATAAGCAACCACCACAAAAGTGGCAAAAAGAGCATGTATTACCAAGTAAAGTTCCACAATGAAACAATATATAGGAAAGAGTCCAAAAGAATGTCCATCACAATAAATTGATCACAAAATCATAAATAAATAAGGTATTCCACAAGAAATATCTTCTCAAAGGAGAAAAGAATATTGTGCAGGTTGTTGTCCATAGGACCAATAGAAAGATAAAAATAGGTCATTTCTCAAAACGAATAATTGGGGATGCAAACATACCTCACTTAATAATCTAAAAAGTCCATTTTTAGTCCTAGATCCAAGTCTAGGTCTCCAAAGCACCTATAATGCATATATGTAGAATTAGGGTTATGTTTACATTAATTATACAAAACCCTAAAAATCATATTTTTATTATATTTGAATTACATATAAAAACCATTCCATGTTTTAGATTATATTTTTTGATTCAAAACATATTTTACTTTATTTTTTGGCTTATAAATTATTAGTTATACTTTTACAAATTATAACCAATTAGGAAAGCACATAAAAATCACATTTTAAAAACATAAAATTAGAAGCATTAGATAGGTTATATTTTTCTAATTTCAAAACATATTTTACTTTATTTTTCTAGGCTATAAATAATTAGTTATGGATTTTTGAAAATCAACAAATTACACATCAACATAACCATCGAAAGAAGAAGAGAGAGAGGGAGAGGGCCGTGCAGTCTGAGTTGGCCCAATTAGGACTAGCTAAATTGGTCGGCCACTATGATAGGTCAGCATGTTGCTTTAGAACCAAAAACAACTCAGATATATGTGAAAAGACAGTTTTTCCCTTATGTCAAAAAATCAAGATTAGAGAAAACAAGAAGGTATAGAAGAGAAAACACCACTGGGAATCATATCCCACAGAAGGTTCATGCCATGGCTACAAAGAAGCTCCAGGCCTGAGATAACCGGGGGTTCCAAGGCGTGAAAGCACCCAAGAAAAACACCATCAACTGCGTCATGCCACCACGAACTCAACGAGTACAAGAACATGCAGGTTTCATGGTCAAGAACCCATAAACAAACCCCCGCCATGACATGAATAAAGGTTGACATCAAACTTCCTAAAAGCATCAAATGTTCAACAAACAAAGGCTGTGAAAAGGTTCAGAGAGGTAAAATGAAAGCAAAGTACATCTCAGTAAGGTCCAAACTAGCCCAGAGCACCAAGGCCAAAGAAGAAAAAACCGACCAGACATCCCGAACATGGAAACCATGTTACAGGGAAACAAATGAAAGTCTAAAGGTAGGAAACCAAAGTCGAGGGTCCATAAAAGTTTATCGACATGCCAATTGCATAGAAGACGATGAAGAAGTACAGAATGGAACTGAGGTCGTTAGAGAAGAAAGGCGAGTAGATCTAGGGGCTCGGGGGTAGCAACACCTCAACTGAGGGTAGAGGAAGATTGGACGGAGGTTGAGGAGCGATTCTGGGCCCTCGCGCGAATATGAGAGGCAATGAAGATGGTTATGAGAAAATCGATGGAGAAGACAAATTTGGAAATTTACTATTTATAGGGCTATAAGGCTCGAATAAAGTATCGTTGGGTGTGGAATCAAATAAGGAAACCAATGGAGGAAAAATCTCGTGAAACCATCGACCAAAGAGAGAGAAATATGTGAAATAAGAGATTGTATTTGGCTGCCTATTTTTTAAACTAGCGTGAGGTAGAGGATGATGCACTAACCGTTCGATCTCCAATCCAATAGCTTGGATTACGCTAAAAAATAAAAAGGAACACATGACATTTAATATGATTCCTATTTGATTTTGAATAAAGTGATAATTATTTAACTTTTCTCTCTCTCCATTGAGGGTGCAATCGAACTCCAAGTTTAATGAAACTTGACACCTAAGCTAATTCAGGTATGTAGAATTCGAATATGCAATTAGATTTTTCCCTTTGAAGACTTTTGACTCATTAACTAAGCAAATCTTATTTTCTCTTTCCTCATGCATTAATGACTCTAGGATTCTCCAAAATTGATGAAACTTCATCCACAAGTCACATTAGATATGTTGGATACAAATTTACCATTAATTATATATATTGAAGTTATTTGTACATTATTTAATGTTTAAAGGTTCTACACACTTTCTCTCTCCTATTCTTCACTTTTTTTATCAAAGATTTTCCAATTCGATGAAAATTCACCCAAAGGCTGTTTTTAATGGGTAGATTACAAATCCAAGATTAGTTTTCTAATTTGGAGTCATTTATATTTTATTTCATATTTTGGAGGAAAATCACCTTTTCTTTTCTAAATAAAATAGATATGGCTATTATTATCCTAAATTTGTGAAACTTGGCCTCCAAGCCAAACCAATCCCAAAGACAATGTATCTGAAGTTATTATTACACAATTAGTCTTCCTTTTACATAAATAGTATTTGTAGCCCATCATTATTTTATTTAACATATTATTTCATCATTAGTATTACCATTCTTCCAATATCTTCATATTACAACCAAAAGGATATATTTTTATTGTGCATGAAATTCTTTATTTTTATTATTTAACTCATTAAATTCATCAATTCCTTATTTATTTGAATTATGTATCAATATTCTCAATTCTAGACACCTAGTCGTTCTATGCACATTATATCTCCTAATCGACATTATCACATGTGACATATTTTATGTATCCATTATTGGTTTTAATATTAATGTGGGTCATATTTCATATTTGTTTTGATGCATATATGTTAGGGTGATTTATTCATGCATTACGTAGTAGGGTTACAATTAACTACTATTATGTATATCCTCATCCTTGTTTGGCTAAGACTAAATAACTAAGGTTTCTAACCTCTTAACCTTAGAATAGGATACAATTCTAGATTTCAATATGTTACAACTGCTCTTCTTTCCAGGATCTAGGTTTATTAAATAACCAATAATATTCATTAATTTCAAATCATAAACTTTATTTGATACTAGAATGGAATATACACAAAAGTTTTGAAGGGAAATTTCTATATGAAAGGATATATCACTATTACCAGACTAATCCTCCAGATGTATTTAGCCTTACTATCTTTTGATGCATTCTTTTGGATGTCCATATCTTCAATCTTTAAATAAAGAATCTAACTTGAAATGCAAACAAGCAAAAATGTGCTCAACGTATTTTTATTACTGTGTACGTGGGTGCATACAAAACCGTCTGCATACATAAATAGCAACATAAATTTCTTATAAAACAATTATTAACAATTAACACTAAAATTTTCTATTCAATTCTCAAATCCATATTTATGTTACCTCTTTAGGTGTACCAATCCCGTATTCCATCCACAGAATCTAGGGTTTCTATCCAACATTGGATTTCATGGTGACAATCCCGCATCAAACTATCACACCATTATCATTGTATTTTCAATCACTTTCTTAATTACTATCCCTTAATTTATGTGAGTAATTTATCTCCTTAAATTACCTTAAGATATTACATGCTTGGTTAAAAATATTAAATATTATAAGTTATATACATAGGGCATTGTAGTTGAAATGTAATTTAAACAATCAAACAATTTAGGCATATGATCCATCATGGAGAAAACATGCAGAGATCATAAGAAGTTGATTCTAAATGATTATTCATATACCTTTTAAGTGAGATGTGTTTTCTAGGTTACACCTTCATATTCAACCAAGACTTAATCCAATCCATAAATCTAAAAGTATTAGACAACACTAAAGTTTCATGTAAGGAGGGAACCCGAGAGGGAACCACTCATTGTGAAATAATAAAGAACCATCCATTGCCAAATTTATTAATTATTTTTGTAAAGGATTGTGAACTAAAATTTAAGTATGTAATGTATCATTCACCATAAAGTTTAGCACCAAAAGATAAATATCTAACTATTACAACATTCATGTCTAATATTATTCTTTACCACACAAGGTGTACATAAAGAAAACTAGAGGAAGTATGATTCATAGGGTAAAGCAACCACTTCAATCTACCTCCCGAGCAAGATCAACTACACTTGGATAAGGTCTGGTCAACTTTGGTCCGCACCTCCTTGCTCTCCACCTAGGGGTTGGAAGCATACCCCAAAAAAGAAGACAAAGTAGATGTCGTCAACAAAGTGCATATAATAGTGATTGGACAATATTAGAAAAAAGGATAAAAAATAATATAACAAGGTTTGGCAAACAAAAGAGAAAGAATCATCCAATTGGATATCAAAAGAAATCCACATATGGTAAGACAAAAAGATTATATGAAGAAAATAATAAAGTTTACAAGTATTTATTCTTGCCTTCTAAATATCAAAATAAAGAACAAAATTAAATAATAAAAAGATTGCATGCATATTATCATGACAATAACAAGTATAATAAAATTCAAGGTGTATGTCATATCAACCATAACCACATATTATGGCATCACCACCATAATCTTTGAGGGAGTAATGGCATCACAATACTATTACCCAAGGACATGAATCATCATTTGCACCCTCTATTGGTAATACACATAATAGGGACACTCCACCTAGTGTGTACTTTGTACAAGTTACTTAAACCAAACATGCATTATTAACACGACTAAATTGTATGTGTAAAATACAACTATACGTATCAAAGTAATACAGGCCAAAGAGGCCCGTATATCGAATACGGGAAAACAATACTCAAGAAACTACTACTAACTACTTTTGATCATCTAAGCCAAAGAAAACTTTGATTTGGGAGTTATTAAACTAATTACAAGAAAGAAAACTAATTTAATGGGTTGTGATCACAATGAAAAGAAATTCTTTAGGACTACAGTTTCACCACGATTGACAGTGCAATTTTACCTAAGATTAATATATATATTTCTCCCATTCCTAGACAAAGAGCCTGTAGCGAGGATTACCCACTCCTGTGGTGTAATCTACTACCTATACTAATGCCAATCTCACTCCCATAGTAATTTTTTAATTAGTTATATGCTTTAGTGAATACTCTGGGTAATCTCTTCATGTTCGTAAGCCCCTTTCTCAAAGGGCGATATAAAATGTGTGTTACTATGGATTTCCAACCCTTAATCCTCCTCTCGAAGTTATCAAGGATCTAATTAATCACTTATGGTGCACAACATAGATAATTCAATATGATTTCATAGCAACATGCCCAAGAATAAGGAGAACATAATATACTAATGCAAAAGATCCATATATAGTGTACAACCGGGCTACTCCCGGGTCCTAAAGAACACGTGGATTAGCCCCTCATAGTTTCTATGGGCAAAAACATACTAGGAAGAAGGGAAAATATGGGAAACATAGAAAACCAATGAACCCCCTGGAGAAACGTGGTTAGGACACTCCACATCGATGAACGGATCCGGAATCCGCAATTTCTGCCCGCCAAACGTGCCTAGAACCTCCTGAATCATGTAGTTCTCCTTTTCGTTCTCCTCTACCGTGTCGTAGCTGCCGTGAAATGGAATAGAACATGATAGATTAGGTCTGGACGAACTCCCCTTAAGTCATAGAAGTGACTTTGGGCTAAGTAAATCCTCAACCGTCAGATTAAAAACTGATTTCCAGACTGCCTGATCAAGCATACTCGGTGGTACCAAATTTTGAAGTTGGTAGTACTGAGTCTGGGAGTCAAATCTTCCCTGTCTCAGATGCAAAGTCGGTGGTACCTACTTTTGGACTTCGTGGTACCGAGTTTGTCCAATTTCTGGAGTCTTTTACTGATGTGAATTTGGTAGTACCGACTTTTGGAGTCGGTAGTACTGAGATTGTGAGACTTTTGTGGTACCTGAAAGGCACAAAAAATGTACATAAGTACTAGAAATGCAATAAATCATTCAAAAACATTAAAATTATACTCATTTGATGTAATTGAGTAACACATGCTAATATTAATAAATCATGCACAAATTAATATGAAAATGAATAGTAAGTGCACAAAAAGTAATATAAAATAGCATGTGAAAAATGAAAAATATACAATGCACCAAACTACCCTAAGCTTAAATGTTGCTCGTCCTCGAGCAACACACTCTCAGATCTGATTGAGACTAGTCAGCAAAAGGACAAAGAATACAAACTTCATTTCTCAACTACTCCCACTTGGCGGTCCCAAACTGGCCTTCATTGATCATTGAACAATCAACTGCTCTGTAGCGACTAAACATTTCCATAAAATTTGTCCACCCTTAGATCAATGAACACTATCAAGAGAGCAGTTAACATCATAATTAATCAGGCATTCACTTGGTGCACTATGTGATTCCCTATTCTACATTGCTCTTTCCTAACTAACAATCTACTTTGAAGCAGTTCTCCATATACAAATAAATGAGGAGAATAATCATATAAGTGGCCTACCAATAAGAGCAATGAACAGTATGAAACAAGTGGAAATTGAAGAATCACAAGTACATCCAAAGCATTTATGCAAAAATAAAACATGATGAACCTATATGGTGAAAAGAATGAGAAGTGCATGAATACTAATGCCTACTTTATTGGTGGAATGATGCATGAGTCAAAAGATGTCGTCAATTTGACAGACAAAAATTTAAAGAAAATAATGCATCATGCAAATGTTTCCCTCATTTTTGTGAAGAGTTAGAGGGCATCCTTTCTCCCTCTAAACTTTAAAACATAAACAAAATCTTTTTTTTCTTTTTTCATTTTTGGCCCATTATTTTAGCATGATGAAACATTATGCTTGGGATTTACTACATATCATTCATTTTTTTCTTTTTCTTTTTTTTTCTAAGGGTATGGATGTGTATCCTTGCACTCAAATTTCAAAGGAAAATGATACCCACATGATATAGCAATGAATGATGAAAAAAAAATACATGCAATCTACATGTAATTGTTTATGCAACTAGAATGATGTGTACATAAATTGTTGAAGTACACAACTTGGTATATGTTTTTTTTCATTTTTGTAATGAATGCAATAAAAGAAAACTAACTATCATGTCACCTACTATGCTATGCAATGCAACAAGAGAAAATAATTTGGAGTACTTGTTCATCTTAAGGTGGTGAGTCAACAAATGAGAGGAGGATGGGTAGAATCACATAACTAAGAGACAAAGCCTTTCATGAATTTATAATATACCCCTCTCTAATGACATGTGTACAGGGTAACCTTATGATTTCTTTCTTAAACTTCAATTTAAGGTCTCGTTGATCATTTGACCAATTTAGGCTCAAACCCCATCTTCATCCACATTTCATGAGTAATTAAGATATCCATTCATATCAATGTCCTTAAGCTGACTAACCTATACACTTCCTCTAAGTGAGATTACTCAAGTACTCACAACTAAGCCCACAAAAAGATTTTCAATTTTCCATTGCAAACTTGAAAGCACGCATGATAATTGGCCGGAACAAACAAAATTTAAGCTCTACTTTACACTAGATAGATTGTGGATCTTACAAATTACAAAAATAAAAGTTAAAAGCAAGTAAAATGGGAAGATAAAGCCGTTCCAACACCTACCTCCCCTAAGCTTGAATTTGACCATGTCCTCATAGTCAAAAATCCAAACCTAGAGGTGGAACGGGTATACCAGATGCTCTTTAGGGTAGTGGAGGTGGATGACTGGTGGATCTTTGGATCAAGTTGTGCAAGCATATATCCCTCTTGTTGGTGCCACTAACTTGTGTCTTTTTAGCATCAAGATATGACATTCTCTCTCCTTCTTTGAGCTTTGAAAATTAGTGCCCATCGACATGTGTATCGGTGATGTCGATAGCTTCCTCTTGTAGCTTTTTGTCACCTTTTTGCTGAATAATTTCGATAGTACCAATTTAGACTCAGTGGTACCGACTTTGGGTAATGTTCCAGGTGATTTTCTGGGAAAAATCTCGGTAGTACCAACTTTCTACAAAGATTGCAGAATTTTAACTGATAAGGAGTCGCTAGCACCAAGTTTGGACTCGGTAGTACCGACTTTGGCCCAGTCTGCACACCAAATAAAAGCATCAAGGTATCTTCTTTACATCAAATCAAAATCTAACAAAATAAGTGCAAAAATTACACAACAAAAAGTCCTAACAAAATGTAAATGACTAAAATGAAATTGGGTTTCCTCCCAAGAAGCGCCCTTGTTTAATGTCCTAGGCTCGACATGAATGGTCCTCCTCAGCCTAGGTTGTAATGAGATGGTGGTGAAGATTCATATGGCAATTTGAACTTCACTCTATCATCACCTACCCTGAGTGTCAAATAGCCTCTCCCAATGGCTGTGATCACATTGGCCATAACTTGGAATGACCTTCCCAACAACATCTCAGACCCTTTCACTTCCTTCATATCCATCACCACAAAGTCAACCGAATAGATGAACTTATCGACTTTAACCAACACGTCCTCACATATCCCAATTGGCCTCACAATAGATCCATCTGCCAACTCGATTGTCATAGATGTCCTTGTTGGGTCCTTCAATCCTAACGTTCGAAAGGTGGTAAGAGGCATGAGATTAATGTTCGCTCTCGAATCACATAGTGCCTGCTTGAAATGTTTTCCATCTATAGAACATGGGATGTAGAAACATCTTGGGTCCTTCCTTTTCCTTAGAAGCTTCCCCTTGATTAGTGCACTCATTACCTCATCAACCTATACAACATCTGCGTCTTTAATCCTCCGCTTCTTGTTGATGATATCTTTCAAAAATCTCCCATAAGAAGGAATTTTCTCTATTGCCTCCACCAATGGCAAATTGATGTGGAGCTTTCGAAAGATGTCCAAGAACTTTTTGAATTGTGCTTCCTTTTTCCTCGACTTTAGACTATCCAGGTATGGCACATTTGACTTTTTTGTTCACTTCTGTGGGGGAATATATGGCCCTTTATGAACTTTCTCCCCTAATCTTGCTTCAGCACCACTGCCTGGAGTAGATATAGGCACATCCTCTGTGGGTGATGTTACCAATGGTTGTTCCTTACGAATTGTGGGTGCCCCTTTATTGAATGTCACTGTTCCACTTCGTAGTAAAACCTTCACCTACTCTTATTAAATAGGTACCCTCTCAAGAACTATAGTTGGTGATTTAACAGGAGTGGGACCTTGATGTTCACTATCCACTAGCATTTTGCATCCTCCTGGTAATCCAAATAGACTGTGAGGAAATGGAACTTTAGGAACATACTCCCAATTAGACTCCTGAGTGTGTTTCTTGAGTGCCTCCTCGGTATGATGTTCTCTCTCTTTAACAACATAGATGAATTTTGCTTCATGATGTTGATGGGCTACAACTGCATTCCCAGGTAATCCTTGTTGAATGGACATCTTCAAAGAAGCTGCTTCTGCTGCTAACTGAGAAAATTGATATTCAATGTTGAGGATTTGGGCACCTTGGTTTTGCAGCTCCCTTTGTGTCTGACCCATAAGTGCTTCATTTTGGCTCACAAGCTTTTCTAACAAAGTCTCAATTTTGTCAATCTTTCTAGGGCCCCTGTCCTACTGGTACCACTGGTGCATGTACATGCAATCCTCTTCTTCACCTACAAATTTTACACTCTTCTGGTACAATTTTGTAGCGATGAGATCAAGCTTTTCATTCAATGCCAATATGACTTTAGATTCTTCAGTATTTTTAATGGTTGTTGAGCGTTCTCTTTCTTCACCCCATGACTGATTCTTAGCCATGTTCTTCAAGATCTCATGGCATCTAAAAGGCTTGTTGTTCAAGAAAAATCTAGCTCCTACACTGCCTAGGGTGGTCCTCTCACCCTGATGTAGGCCATAATAGAATGTCTTTGCTTGGCCATATAAATCTATACCATGGTGTGGCACCTTCCGCAACATGATCTGAAAGTGCTCCCAAGCCTCTGAGTATGACTCGTCAACCTGTTGTTCGAAATTGTAAATATTTCGTGTCAATTCATTCATCTTCTGTAGAGGGAAATAACACTCAAAGAAATCATCTATCATCTGGTTTCATGTCTCTATAGCATCCGACTTGAGGTTACAAAACTAGGACTTAGCTTGGTATGCTAAGGATGATGGAAACAACTTCATGTATATCACAGTGGTAGGAACCTTGTCTATCTTCACCATATCGCATATTTTGACAAAATTGCTAATGTGAGTCATTGGGTCTTCAGGAGTGTGGCCATGGAAAGCCTGTTGCTTGACCAATGCCACCAGCCTATGATCAATCTTGTAGCTTCCCACATTTATCGCTTATCACTTGATTGGCCTAAGCTGACCTGTTGAGGATGACACATTGATCTTCTCCCATATGGTTTGTTCTTCTTCTATATCACCCATACCTTCTGGTTGTGGATTTGTTGTATGAGTATAATCAGTGGTTCGTGTTTGAACCATGCACTAGTACCTGAAATTTATAAATTCAATGTGAGAATGAGATACTAGTGATTGAATTAAGAAAATATTTGTAATTCAGCTTCAGAAAGAATAAAATAAAAATAAAATAAAGAAGGTGGCCTAGAGTGGCCGATTACAACACTTGTAGTGCTTGAATATACCGTTTTCCCGGCAACGGCGCCAAAAACTTGACACGACTAAACTGTACGTGTAAAATACAAGTGTATGCATCAAAGTAATACAGGCCAAAGAGCCCGAGATATCGAACACTGGGAAATATTATGTAAGAAACTACTACTAACTGCTTTCGATCAGCTAAGCCAAAGAAAACTTTAATTTGAGAGTTATTAAACTAATTGCAAGAAAGAAAACTAATTTAATGGGTTGTGATCACAATGAAAAAAAATTCTTTAGGACTATAGTTTCACCATTATTGACACTATAATTTTACCTAAGATTAATATATATATTTCTCCCATTCCTAGACAAAGAGCCTACAGCGAGTATTACCCACTCCCATGGAGTAATCCACTACCTATCCTAATGCCAATCCCATTCCCATAGTAATTGGTTAATTAGTTAGGTGCTTTATTGAATCCTCTGGGTAATCTCTTCACATTCGTAAGTCCCTTTCCCAAATGGAGATATAAAATGTGTGTTACTATGAATTTACAACCCTTAATCCTCCTCATGAAGTTATCAAGGATCTAATTAATCACCTATGGTGCGTAACATAGATAATTCAATATGATTTCATAGCAACATGCCCAAGAATAAGGAGAAAACAATATACTAATGCAAAAGATCCATATACAGTGTACAACTGGGCTACTCCTGGGTCCTAAAGAATACGGGGATTAGCCCCTCATGGTTTCCATGGACAACAACATGCAAGGACGAAGGAAAAATGTGGGGAATATAGAAAACTGATGAACCCCCTGGAAAAATGTGGTTAGGACGCTCCACGTCGACGAACGAATCCGCAATCCACAATTTCTTCCTGCCAAATGTGCCCAGAACCTCCCAAATCGTGCGGTTCTCCTTCTCGTTCTCCTTTCCCGTGTCGTAGCCACCATGTAATGGAATAGAACGTGATAGATTAGGTCTGGATGAACTCCCCTTAAGTCATAGAAGTGACTTAGGGCAAAGTAAATCCTCAACCGTCAGATTAAAACTTGATTTCCAGATTGTCTGATCGGACAAACCTGGTGGTACCGACTTTTAAAGTCGGTAGTACCGAGTCTGGGAGTCAAATCTGCCCCGTCTCTGATGTAAAGTCGGTGGTACCGACTTTTGGACTCGGTAGTACCGAGTTTGTCCAATTTCTGTAGTCTTTTACTGTTGTAAATTCGGTAGTACCGAGTTTGTCCAATTTCTGTAGTCTTTTACTGTTGTAAATTCGGTAGTACCGACTTTTGGAGTCGGTAGTACTGAGATTGTGAGACTTTTGTGGTACCTGAAAGGCACAAAAAATGTACATAAGTACTAGAAATGCAATAAATCATTCAAAAACATTAACATTATACTCATTTGATGCAATTGAGTAACAAACACTAATATTAATAAATCATGCACACATCAATATGAAAATGAATAGTAAGTGCACAAAAAGCAATATACAATAGCCTATGAAAAATGACAAATATACAGTGCATCAATTATACATAGAGAGGAAAGTATTAGTTAGTCAGTTCACAATACATCATCAAACTAAATGGGACATCATAAAGATGTATAATTATGATCAATGATATGATCATGGCCAACACATAGCAATCATGGTTTCCACGGAATATAGATCAACAAATTCTTCAAGGTGCAAATTGAATAAAACAACAATAAGATACAAGTATAGGATTCAATTTGCAAATATAACAGTCCTGACAACAAATCTCAAGATTTAGAAACCAATGGGTTCAACTATAGGTAAACATGTGACATATAAGATAATATGTCACATTCAAGTCCAAGAGAGAGAGAGAAAATAAACAATTATCTTATATTATTCAGAAGGGGGTGTAATGTACCTCGAGCTTGAGTATCTAAGGTCAAAGGTCTAAAAATAGGTGTATTAATATATGATATATGGTTATGGAACCTAATGCCACTAAGTATCATGAATGTCACCAAGGACGAATATATTAGGATTGAATGATTATAACTTAAGGTTTAGGTCAACATGTCCATCATATATCACCTACACCTTATTAGTATGCATTAAGTCCAGGTTCAGGTTCCACACATCATCTCATCTTGACATTAGGGTTTATAGGTCCATGGCATGGTTAGAAGCACATGTATCCATGATTATAGTTTATATGCATTCATAATTAGCTATTATACTTGGTTTGACATTATCTACACATTAAGGTACAAACATGTGAATGAATCATATTATGTGCATTACAAATTTACTAGAGTTTGAATAAGCTTCTTAGGGTATAGTTCTACCTTGTTTGGCCAATTCCAATGATATGAGCACACTAACCTCCTATTCATAGAATTAGAGTTCTAAAGTCAAGATGGTCAAATATCAATCTATCATAGACCACCCCTTAAAAATATTTCATCTTCATATCCATAAACCACAAGAGACTATACTCCATCCCTTGAAAGGTATAACCTAAAAATATAAACAAAACTATTGGCACAAAAATAATTCTGTCTAAACCACATGTACCATTATCAATTAACAATACTTATTCCAAGTTAAGACATACAGAAACAAGGAAAAGAGATGTAATAAACCAAAACTTAGAATATTACCCTATTCCATGATTAGAAATTTAGTAAGATTTGGTTTCTTAGATTTGACCAAACAAGAATAAAATTACAAAATATTTACATAATGACTTCATTATGAAGGAGCATATTATAAAATTATGAAATATGTTACATGTATTTCCTTTACTAATATAACAACTAAATAAAACTATATAATATGCTCTGGACTAACTATTGGTAATTCCATATCCATAAATATTAATAATGTTCTGTTATTTAAATAAATATATAATTAATAGACTAAATATGTTAAATGTGTAAAATGTGGAATTTCTTGCATAATAATAATATATTTCTCTTTTAAAAATGTATTGAAATAATTTAGAGTTAATTGAGTGAATTTTTTTTGATAAAAATAATGGTAATAAGCCAATCATTCTAATGGTGCCATAACTCATAAAAGGTAATTTTATAAGTAAAATGTAATTATAAAACATGTTCCTTGGGTCCAATTGCCTTGGGTTCCAATTTTCATATTGTTTGCATAATGATAATATCTTAATTATTTTTGGAAAAGAAAATAGGATAAGAGCCAAAAGTGTTAAATAAAATACTAAAAGTTTTCAAAAGTGGATTTATACCTCAAATTCAAAATCTACATACTAAAATTAGCCTATATGTGAATTTTCATCTTATTTGGACAAGCGTGCCTATCCTAGCATAGTTTAGGAGAGAGAATGTACATTTAATCCCAAAATATTAAACAAAATGTTAAATAACCCCAAAAGAGAAAATCAATCATAAAATTGTATTTCACATGTTCTAATTTGCTTAAGGTCCAAGTTTCACATCTTTTAAGAGTTTCTAGATGCCTCAAATCCCTTAAGGAAAGAAAATGAAAGATAAGACCAAAAATATTGAATTTATTATTAAAAAGAAAACATTTAATATATTAAATGAATAATGTAAACCAACTTTTACGATTGTAATAAATAAAATTGTGCTGCAACATAATGGGAAACAATGTTGTACACGCAACATAAAAGAAATAAAATCCAAAATTTATTTTAGAAACATACTAATTAATACATATGTAAATTATAGAATCACACTTGTATGTAGTAAACAAATGGATGTCAAATATTAGTAGTAAAAAGAAGTAAGAGAATACAATTTACCTCTTTAATTATCTTTACATGATGTTATGAATATTATGGAAACAATTAACATGTATCGGGAAACTAAGTTACTATTATCTGAAAGAAATAAGAAATAAATATAGTTGAGGATAATGAAGAGAGATGGAAGAATTTAAATAAATATAAGATATTCGTTAATTTTCTCATGAGTGGACAATTTTGAAAGGATCATAAATACCCAACATAGTAAGTAAAATGTCATGTATATTAAATAATCCACTATACAATTTTTTAACAAGAAAGTAATGTAAACTTTATTTCTCAATTATTAATTGGTCCAATTGCCAAATTCCTTTTTAGTTGGGAAATACTAGTACCCATAAAAAAATTATAAAATAAATTAAAAAGATAATGTTAAAAGGGTACAAATAAAGTAAGTGACATATTGAACATTCTAAACATGAAAACTAATGTACAATTCAAATTCTTCATGTCTTAAGTAATATATGTGTCAAAATTTACTTTAGTTTAACTTCGTTTGGACCGTCAAATAAATTTGGAAAGAGAATATACAATTGGAAACATTAATTGTTAATGTCTTAATTTAATACATTCCGTTTGATATGGTTTTTAATTTTTTTACATATCATTTGTCAACAAATTGTTGACTTTTCTCCATTTACAATATATGTTGTATATTTTCCTTAGTAAACAAAAATAGGTAAGTTTCTTTCTACCCAAGAGAAATAGTCCTATATATAGATCCCTTCCCATGTCCTTCACACACATATAAATCACTTGACCAATAGGCCACCCTAACCTTCTCTCTTATCCTCCTATTCAAATCCCTTATATGAGCCATCAAAGATTGGTAATTTCATGGTGATCTTTTCTCAACCATCGATGTTACAAACCTTGAAACAATTTCTAACATGGCATGGATCTAATATTTAGATCTTAACAAGTTGACTAACACCCTGAAGTATGATCGCATCCCCTATTATTCTATATTGAGAAATTAATCTACTTTTACCCTCTTTTGTAGTATGTTTGCATCTCATATTACTATCTTTGAGCAATAAAACCTAGTTTCTCACTCTCTTGACATACTAGCCTACATAATCTCTCTCTTTTGAGAATTTATTCTATGTGAAACATTCTCTTGATTGTCTAATGATCAACCTATTTTGTTGGATCTTCTTTTGACTCTAACTTGTATCTTTATTCTTGCTGAAACCCTAATTTTTTCACTTATGTGGTTGATGTTTGTTTTGTCCATTTTTGTGATGGCAACTTTATTTATTCTATAAAATACTACACTTTATACTTGAATCTATATTTAGCATGTTATGTGATTTAGTAGCTCTAGAGTCGTGTAATTACATTGGTTTTCAGGTTGTGTGCCCATGTTATATTTTTGGGATGGAGGTTGTGTGCCCCATACGGGAGTTTTGTGCCCACTTTTACATATACTGGGAATGTGTTTGTGTGTCATACTCTATCATTTTTCAAGGTTGTCAGCCTTGGCCACCATTGTTATTTATATTGTTGTAGTGCTATGTTTATCTCAAATACATGCATGTGATAATTCTTGTGATAGTTTTTGTGCCCAAAAATATTTATATGTTCTTGTGTAACACAACTTTTATGTTTATTTAATGTCAAGTATTCTTCATGTCATCAATTTTTGGAATTCATATTCTTTTATGCCCAGTTGGGTAGTCTTTGCCCTTTTCCTTTACGAAGCCTTTTTTGTTTGATGATCTTTATTTCTCATATTGCTCAATACTCAATTTAGTATGCACATACCAACATTTTGCTGATGTATCTACCATTTCTTCTCTTGTTGGGGTACACTTTCAACCCCAGGTGTAGGTGAAGGAGAAGATAACCAAGTTGGACCAGGACCTCATCAAGTATAAATGAAACCTTCTTGAGGTGGTTAGATGATCATCAGTTGATCCTTTAGTTTAGATAATTTTTGTATGAATCACCCTGTGTGGTGAAGTATAGTGAAAATATCAAGCTTTGTAATAGTTATATATTTCCTTTTTCGCTACTACATTTGGTATCATGATATTTACATTTTGAATAAATTGGTTATCGTCCCTTTTGTGAAAAAATTATAGTGGTATTTGATATATGGGATGTTTTTTTTTAATTTAGTAGGGAGTGGATCCCCTCTTGGGTCTACAGTATGATTTTTACTCCAGTTGCTATCAAATATCTAACTATTTCAATCTTGTCTCCCTTAGGATGGTTACCTTAGACCCTAGTTTATGCATGAAGTGGCGACTAGGAAGATATGCTTTGTGATAAAGGTTTAGTTAAAAGACCTACACTTTGTACCCTATGACTTTTGCATGTTCATGATTACCTTAGGGTTGTAAGTCTAGCTACATAAGGACCTAAAATTCAACCCTAGGTGGTTTTGACTGACTAGTTGGATGCATGAACAACATAAACACCTAAAAGAAAAAAATATTTCACATATGAAAGATGTTTACGTGACCACAGTACCTTGATGATGTTTATCTTGACTTATTAGGTCAGCCTTTTTAAGCGGTGGAGTATAAGTGATTGATGATACATGAATGATTAGATTTTGAGGATGAAATTCTTTTAAGGGGTGGAGTGTTGTAACGAACCAAAACTTAGAATATTGGACTATTTCATGATTAGAAATCTAATAAGATTTGGTTTCTTAGATTTGACCAAACAAGGATAAAAAATTAAAACACATTTACATAATGACTTAAATTATGTGCCAACATGTTATAAAATTATGAAATATGTTACATGTATTTCCTTTACTAACATAACAGCTAAATAAAAATGAATAATATGCTTTGGAGTAAGAATTGGTAATTCCATGTCCATAAATATTAATGATATTCTATTATTTAAATAAATTAGCAATTAATTGACTAAATATGTTAAATGTGTTAAATGTAGAATTTCATGCATGATTATAATATATAACTCTTTTAAAAAATTATTGCAGATAATAAGACTTAATTGAGTGGATGTTTTGTTTTGATAAACTACCATAACTCATAAAAGGGAATTTAAAAGTAAATTGTAATGATAAAACTTGTTCCTTGGGTCACGATTGCCTTGGGTGCCAAGTTCCACATTGTTTGCATAATGATAGTTATTTTAATTCTTTTTGGAAAAGAAAATAAGATAAGATTCAAAAGTGTTAAATAAAATACTAAAAGTTTTCAAAAGTGGAGTTAGACCTCAAATTCAAAATCCACATACTAAAATTAGCCTATATGTGAATTTTCATCTTATTTGTATAAACTTGCCTATCCTAATGTAGAAAATGAGAGAGAATGTACATTTAAGGCCAAAACATTAAATAACATATTAAATAACCCCACTCATAAAATCAAATTTTACATGTTTTAGTTTGCTTAAGAGACAAGTTTCACGTGTTTTAGGAGTTTATAGATGCCTCAAATTCCTTAAGGAAAGAAAATGAAAGATAAAGCCAAAAATATTGAATTTATCATAAAAAAGAAAAATCTAATATATCTAATGAATACCAACTTGTACAAATTGTAATAAATAAAATTATGGTGTAACATAATAGGAAACAATGTTGTACATGCAACATAAAAGAAATAAATCCAAAATGTTATTTTAGAAACACACCAATTAATACATATGTAAATTATAGCATCACACTTCTATGTACTTAAAAAATAGATGTAAAATTTTAGTAGTAAAAAGAAGTAAGAGAATACAAATTCCCTCTTTAGTTATCTTTAGAGGATGTTATTAACATTATGGAAACAATTGACATGTATTGGGAAATGAAGTTATTATTATCAGAAAGAAATTAGAAATAAGCATAGTTGAGGATAATGAAGAGAGATTGAGGAATTTATTATTATAAGATATTCTTTACTTTTCTCATGAGAAGACAATTTTGAAAGGATCATAAAAACCCAACATAGTTGTAAGTGAAATGTTCATGTATATGAAACAATCCACTATATAATTTTAAAAAGAAAGTAATGTCAAATTTATTTTTCATGCATTAATTGGTATAATTTCCAAATTCCTTTTTAGTTGGGAAATATTTGTACCAATAAACAAATTTTAAAATAAATTAACAAGGTAATGCTAAAAAGATTAAAATAAAGTAAATGACACATTAAACATTCTAAAAATGAAAACTAATGTACAATTCGAATTCTTCATGTCTTAAGTAACATATGTGTCAAAATATACTTTGTTTTAACTTTGTTTGGACCCTCAAATAAATTTTAAAAAAGAATATACAAATAGAAACATTAATTGTTAATTGTTTAATTTAATACAATCCATTTGATGTGGTTTTCAATTTTCTTACCTATCAGTTGTTAACAAATTCTTGACTTTTCTCCATTTACAATATATGTTTTATATTTTCCTCAATAAACAAAAATAGGTAAGCTTATTTCTACCCAAGTAAAATAGTCCTATATATAGGTCGATCCACATGATCTTCACACACATCAAAATCAATTGACCAATAGGCCACCCTAACCTTCTCTGTTATCCTCCTATTCAAATATGTTATATGAGCCATCAAAGATTGGTAATTTCATTGTGATATTTTCTCAACCATTGATGTTATGAACCTTGGAACAACTTCTTACCCTGGCATGAATCGTATATTTAGATCTTAACAAGTTGACTAACACTCTGAGGTATGATTTCATCCCCTATTATTCTATATTTAGCAATTCATCTACGTTTACACTCTCTTGTAGTATAGTTGCATCTCATATTATTCTCTTTGAGCAATAAACCTAGTTTCTCACTCTCTTAACATACTGGCCTACACAACTTCTCTCTTTTGAGAATTTATTTTATGTGAAACATTCTACTTGATTGTGATCTAATGATCAACTTATTTTGTTGGACCTTCTTTTGACTCTAACTTGTATCTTTATTCTTTTTGAAACCCTAATTTTTTCACTTATGTGGTTGATGTTTATTTTGTCCATTTTTGTGATGGCATATTTGTTTTTCTATAAAATACTATACTTTATACTTGCCTCTACATTTTTCAAGTTATGTGATTCAATAGCCATTGAGTAATTACATTGGTTTTCAGGTTGTGTGCCCATGTTATATTTTTGGGATGGAGGTTGTGTGCCCCATATCCAGGTATTGTGCCCACTTTTACATATACTAGGGAGGTAGTTGTATGCTATATTCTATCAGGTTTCTAGGTTGTGAGCATTGGCCGCCATTGTTATTTATATTGTTCTAGTTCTATGTTTATCTTAGATGGATGCATGTGATAATTCTTGTTATGGCTTTATGCCCAAAAATATTTATATGTGCTTGTGTGGCACAATTTTATATTGATTTAATGATAAGTATTCTTCATGTTATCAATTTTTGGAATTCATAATCTTTTATGTGTGGTTTGATAGTCCTTGTCCTTTTCCATTATGAGGCCTTATTTATTTGATGACCTTTATTTCTCATATTGCTCAATACTCGATTTAGTACGCACATACCAACATTTTGATAATGTATCTACTTTTTCTCCTCTTATTGGGGTACACTTCCAACCCTAGGTGTAGGTCAAGGAGAAGATAACCAAGTTAGACCAGGATCTCATCAAGTATAACTAAAACTTTCTGGGAAACTTTCTCGAGGTGGTTAGAGGATCCTCATCTGATCCTTTAGTTTAGTTAGTTTTCATATGTATCACCCTGTGTGGTGAAGTATAGTGACAATATCAAGCTTTGTAATAGTTAGATATTTGGTATTTTGTTGCTATATATGGTATCATGATACACACATTTTGAATAAATTGGTTATCATCCCTTTTGTCAAAAACTTGTAGTAGTTTTTGGTATATGAGATGTTTCCTTTTTATTTAATTTAGTAGGGAGTGGATCCCCTCTTGGGTCCCACTCCTTACAGTATGGTATCAGAGTTAGTGGCTATCACTTATCTAACTATTTCAATCTTGTCTCCCTTAGGATTGTTACTCTAGACCCTAATTTATGCATGAAGTGACATCTAGGAAGATATGTTTTATGATAAATGTTTATCTAAAAGACCTACCCTTGGTACCCTATGACTTTTTCATGTTCATGAGAACTTTAGGGCTATAAGGATAGCTATACAAGGACCTAAAATTCAACCTTAGGTGGTTTTGACTGGTTAGTTGGATGCTTGAACAACATAAACACCTAAAAGAAGAAAAAAAATTCACAACTGAAAGATGGTTACATGACCATAGTACCTTTATGTTGTTTAGCTTGACTTATTAGGTCAAACCTTTTTAAGGGGTAGTTGATTGATGATACATGGATGATTAGATTTCGAGACACAATCCTTTTAAGGGGTGGTGTTGTAGCAAACCAAAACTTAAAATCTTACCCTATTCCATGATTAGAAATCTAGTAAGATTTGATTTCTTAGATTTGACCAAACCAGGATAAAAATTAAAACACATTTACATAATGACTTAATCATGTGCCAACATGTTGTAAAATTATGAAATATGTTACACGTATTTCCTTTACTAACATAACGACTAAATAAAAATGAATACTATGCTTTGGAGTAACAATTGGTAATTCTATATCCATAAATATTAATAATGTTATATTATTTAAACAAATATGTAATTTATAGACTAAATATGTTAAATGTGTAAAATGTGGAATTTCATGCATAATAATAATATATAGCTCTTATAAAAATGTATTGAAGATATTAAGAATTAATTGAGTGGATCTTTTGTTTTGATAAACATAACGATAATAAGGCAAACATTCTAATGATGCCATAACTCATAAAAGGGATTTTCAAAAGTAAAATGTAATGATAAAACATGTTCCTTGGGTCCCAATTGCCTTGGGTACCAAGTTTCACATTATTTGCATAATGATAACTATTTTAGTTCTTTTTTGGAAAAGTAAATAGGATAAGAAACAAAAGTGTTAAATAAAATACTAAAAGATTTCAAAAGTGGGGTTAAACCTCAAATTCAAAATCTGTGTACTAAAATTAGCCTATATGTGAATTTTCATCTTATTTGGATAAACTTGCCTATCCTAGTGTAGTTTAGAAGAGAGAATGTACATTTAAGCAAAAAACATTCAATAACATGTTAAATAACCCCAAAACTAAAAATTAATCATAAAATCATATTTTAGATGTTTTAGTTTACTTAAGGGTCACATTTCACATCTTTTAGGAGTTTATAGATGTCTCAAATTTCTTAAGGAAAGAAAATGGAAGGTAATGCCAAAAATATTGAATTTATTATTAAAAATAAAATATCAAATATATTCAATGAATAGTGTAAACCAAATTGTATAGATTTTAATAAATAAAATTGTGGGATAACATAATGGGAAAAAATGTTGTACATGCAAAATAAAAGAAATAAAATCTGAAATTTATTTTAGAAACACACTAATTAATACATATGTAAATTATAGCATCACACTTGTATGTACTAAACAAATAGATGTAAAATGTTAGCAGTAAAAAGAAGTAAGAGAATACAATTTCCCTCTTTAGCTATCTTTAGAGGATGTTATTAATATTATGAAAACAATTAACATGTATTGGGAAACTAAGTTACTATTATCTGAAAGAAATTAGAGTTGAGGATAATGAAGAGATATTGAGGAATTTAAGTAAATATAAGATATTTGTTACTTTTATCATGAGTGGAAAATCTTTAAAAGATCATAAATACCCAAAATAGTAAATAAAACATTCATGTATATGAAATAATCCACTATACAATTTTTTAACAAGAAAGTGATGTCAGATTTATTCCTCATTTATTAATGGGTCCAATTGCCAAATTCCTTTTTTGTTGGGAAATACTAGTACCCATTAACAAATTATAAAATAAATTAGCAAGATAATAGTAAAAGGATTCAAATAAAGTAAATGACATATTGAACATTTATAAAATGAAAATGAATGTACAATTCGAATTCTTCATGTCTTAAGTAACATATATTTCAAAATTTACTTAATTTAAATTTGTTTGGACCCGCAAATAAATTTGGAAAGAGAATATACAATTGGAAACATTAATTGCTATTTTTTAATTTAATATATTCTATTGATATGGTTTTTAATTTACTTACATATCATTTGTTAACAAATTCTTGATTTTTCTCCATTTATAATATATGTTGTATATTTTCCTTAATAAACAAAAATAGGTAAGTTTTTTTTTACCCAAGACAAATCATAATATATATAGACCCCTCCCCATGGCCTTCACACACATAGGAATCACTGGACCAATAGGCCACCCTAACCTTTCTCTTATCCTCTTATTCTAATGCCCTGTGTGATCCATCAAAAATTGGCAATTTCATGGTGACCTTTTCTCAACCATCGGTGTTACGAACCATGGAAAAATTTCTAACCCTGCCATGAATCTATGATTTAGATCTTAACAAGTTGACTAACACCCTGAGGTATGTTTGCTTCCCTTATTATTCTATATTGAGCAATTAATCTACTTTTACCCTCTCTCATAATATGTTTGCATCTCATATTATTCTATTTGAGCAATAAACCTAGTTTCTCACTCTCTTAACATACTAGCCTACACAATCTCTCTCTTTTGAAAATTTATTCTATGTAAAACATTCTACTTGATTGTGATCTAATGATCAGTCTATTTTGTTGGACCTTCTTTTGACCCTAACTTGTATCTTTGGTCTTGTTGAAACCCTAATTTTGCCACTTATGTGGTTGGTATTTATTTTGTCCATTTTTGTGATGGCAAATTTATTTATTCTATAAAGACTACACTTTATGCTTGCCTCTACATTTTGCATGTTATGTGATTCAGTTGCCCTAGAGTAGTGTAATTACATTGGTTTTCGAGTTGTCTACCCATGTTATATTTTTGGGATGGAGGTTGTGTGCCACATACCCAGGTTTTGTGCCCACTTTTACATATATTGGGGATGTGGTTGTGTGCCATACTTTATCAGGTTTCAAGATTGTGATCCTTGTTCGCCATTTCTATTTATATTATTCTAGTGTTATGTTTATCTCACATGCATGCACGTGATAATTCTTGTGATGGTTTTTGTGCCCAAAAATATTTATATGTGCTTGTGTGGCACAACTTTTATGTTGATTAATGGCAAATATTCTTCATGTTATCAGTTTTTGGAATCCATATTCTTTTATGCCTAGTGGGGTACCCCTTGTCCTTTTCCTTTGGGAAGCCTTGTTTATTTTATGACCTTTATTTCTCACATTGCTCAATACTCAATTTAGTATGCACATACCAACGTTTTGCTGATGTGTCTACCTTTTCTTCTCTTGCTAGGGTACGCTTCCAATCCCAGGTGTAGGTCAAGGAGAAGATAACCAAGTTGGACCTGGACCTCATCAAGTATATTGAAACCTTCTGGGAAACTTTCTCAAGGTGGTTAGATGATCCTCATTTGATCCTTTAGTTTAGTTAGTTTTCATATGTATCACCCTGCGTGGTGAAGTATAGTGACAATATCAAGCTTTGTAATAGTTATATATTTTGTATTTTTCTGCTACATTTGGTATCATGATACCTACATTTTTATTAAATTTGTTATCATCCCTTTCATGAAAACTTTATATTGGTGTTTGATATATGAGATGTTTCCTTTTAATTTAATTTAGTAGGGAGTGGATCCCCTCTCGGGTCCCACTCCTTATAAGAGAAGTATACATGTATATTTAGGTTAACTATAAGCATGAGGGTTAACTTCATTATTTTGGTTATTGACTTCTTCACCACCAATGACATTGAGATGTGTTGCATGCCCATCATTAGGTATTCCATTATTGTTTTGGTTATGTAATGCCCCTCCAAGAATATAGATACGTCAGCGGAAGCAAATCCTATGTTATCCATAACATGGTTCACTTGGCTTGTAGGAACATCACAAAACATGATATACATAGCAACAATGTAAATGAAGCACCATGCATTTATAAAAATATAGATTTAAACATTGTTCTTAAAAGGGAAACATAAGTTTTCACATCTTAATCTCCTAATACATGTAGGCTGAGTAAATATAAAGAATGAAATGATAAACTAAACTAAATATTCTACTAAGTAGTAGATGGCACCCCACCAAGCTAAAGTATCCTTAATGTTAGCTACGCTGAAGGGATCGCTTCAATTCTCCTTTGCTCCTTGATCTAGGGACATGTCATCCCACAACCATGCAAAAACAAAGACATACATCAGTAAGAGACACTATACATTTTATAAGAACTGAAAAGTAAGCATATATACTTGACTTGAGAGAAAAATCTTGACATGTATTAACTTAAGCATTCTTTATTACTTGAACATTATAATGTAAAAAATTGAATAAGTGAAATATGCAGTATCTATATTTTTCCCACTTCAGATATGATAATTGGCACAAATGCCCATTATTTGGCTAAAATCCCATAACAACCCCTTGAGGTCCATGATTGGCTATAAAAGCCCATAATTGGCATGAAGGCCAATAACTAGCCCTTGAGGTCCATGATGGCGAGAGAATATAAAATTAATCAAATTCTTATAACTTGATTCTCAAAAAATGAACATTAGGATAATCTTGGACATTAAAATCTTTACCATGATGGGATTTATTGAATTCATTAATCCTTAATCATTAATCATAAACCATAATTTCTAATCTTAGTGATCATGATAATCATAAGACATAGAATATATAAGTCGTCAAGCAATGATATATATATATGAAATTTGTGCATTGGACTTGAAATTGAAAGTACAAATCCTAAATCATACATAGCAAACAACTCAACCAAGGTAGCTTTGTATAGTGGCATGACCCACTTACTTAGAGCAAAGCAAATTGTAACTTCATTTCTATGATCTTGAGTCAAATCCTAAGTCTCCTAAAAACAACAACCATAACAACCCCTTGCAGTTCATGATGGTGAGATCATATAAAACTTAATCAAATTCTAATAACATGATTCTTAAAAAATGAACATTAGCATAATCTTGTACATTAAATCTTTACCATGATGGGATTTCTTGAATTCATTAATCCTTGATCATTAATCATTAATCATTAACCATCATTTCTAATCTTAATGAGAATGATAACCATAGGACATAGAATATATAAATAGTCAAACAATTCATATATATGAACAGGATTCAAGCATTAGACTTGAAATTGAAAGTATAAATCCTAAATCATACATTGCATACAACTCAATCAATGTACTTATGTGTAGTGGCATGACCCACTTACCTAGAGCAAATCAAATCCTAACTTGGTTTCTCTGGACTTGAGCCAAATCCTAAATCTCTAGAAAATAACTTGATTCCTATTAATTATCACTTTACTTGACATCTTAAACCCTAAATTGGTCTTTAGGAAAACATGGTCATATTATACTGAATTAGAATTAGGGCTACTGATTAGGTCATTCCATTTGGGAAAACTCAATTTAATATTACTAAATTAATAATATTGCTCAAAATTATGGTTTTAGAGTCCCTTATGAAAACATCAGATCGTGAAGGAAAATCATGGTATGGAAACACTAAAATTGGATTTGTTGTAAAAAATCCTTTACAATGACTATTTATTCATAATTTTCTAACAAATCATCGATTTACTACAAATATCCAAAGAATTGGCTAATAGAAATTCAAGAAAACTCCACACAAGGGCATCATCCCTTCGAGTTATATGCTCAACATGTTTGGATTTCCTGGTGGACCAATCGAAGTCGGCCAACTAGAGGGGAGACTCACTCATGCGGGTCACTGGTCCAAAGAAATGAGATGAGTAAAACCCAAAACTTCCCTTGCAAACTCAATTGTCCAATTGAAGTACTAGGGACACCAATGTCATATCATGACCTAGGTTCTTCGACTCTGATCCATGGTGAGGGCACGACTCCAACCATGGTCGATGAGATCCTGGGAAAGTAGAAACCCATGTCTGCATCTTAGGAAATGAATAAAAAACATTGAAAGGATAATTTGAATCTGGGGAGGGGCCATTGTGTGAATCAATGACTAGAGAATAGGTGGGCAGACATTGGAAGAAGGGGAAACATAGTCAAAGAAGAAACCAACTATGAAGGGGTCATAATCATATCATTTGAGTAACAAAAATCCATCCTCAAGGTCTGACAAAGACTGGGACCTAGTTTCATTAGTCAGAAGGACCCCAAAGCGTCACAGTGTCAAGCACATGATGATGGATTAACACTAGTTATAGGGTACAATTGTTGGGGTAAAAGTAAAGTAGACTGACGATGCTAAGATAATGTAAATGTGTCGAGGGTGCTTACCACCATTGTAATAAGACTTGGGTGGTCGGAGCTATGAGTACGCATACACCATCATCAAAGAGGAAGGAGGATCAAGGCAGGGAGGCTCAAGGTATCTAGGCATCAATGGACGGTAGAGGAGCAACCTATGTGGTCCATTGAAGCCTTTAGAACCCTTAAATAGGCAAGAGGAGGGCTAAGACGATGACTGTAAGAGGGAGGAAAGCCCTAGATTGGGCATTTCATCATCAAAGAAAAATGAAAAAAAATTATAGATCGTTTGATTTAGGGAACTATCACAAACTCAAAGCAAGAAAAATCTCTAGAAAAGATTGAGAAATGAGGGAGAACGATCTGAGGAAAGCAATTACTGCGAATTGGTTTCATACCAGCATCTATACCAGAGCAAGGTGACGATGTTATAGCTGTCGGATCAGGAGCATATTAAAAGATGAACATCTGATTGTGTGCATAGAAATGGAAAATAAATTCAAAGAGCACATGACTAGAGAAATATCCAGAACTATAGGTTTAATTACTCGAATTAAAGGAAATTATATTAAAATCTTAATCAAACATTATGGAAATTTCTTTAATTCATTTAGAGGGTCAAACGTGGTCAAAATGCTACCAAATTTGGACCACACGTCGAAGAAGGTGTCTAGATTCTTTCCATATAATTATATTTCCATTTTTCACATATTTGGTCCATTCTTTCTACAAATGTCATTTCACTTGATTTTATTGCATTAATAGGTGAAATAGTTGGATAATACTTTTTCCTTTGTGTTCCTTGGAGTCAAATCTCAAGACTAATATTATTACTCAATCCCTACTTTTGTCATCTATATTCTATGCCTTTTTGAGAACCTTTTGTTAGTGGAGAGAGAAAAGTGAAAAGGAAAAACATGTATTCAACATTTTAAGTTAATTGTCACTCATTATGACATATCTATAGGAGAAGGTATATTTTTAGTTTTCTTCTTGTTTTTCCAACTATATTTTTCTATAAGGAGTATACTTTTATGGTATTTTTACATTAAACCCCTCAACTATTATTATTTAGTAAAATCCCATTCTAAGGTTTAAATTAGATATGAAAATTGGGGTGTGATAGGTTGTTACCATTAATCCTACGTTGTACTGGTACTTGACGTCCATGAAGTTGAGGACAATGAGGATTGATATGGCCATGTTCTCCATAATGATGGCATATCATTGGTCCTTCAGGATTAGGAGGATAGGTCCTAGGGGGCTGCTTCTTATGTCATTTAGAGAACCTATCACTCTTTGATTCTTCACTAGGTGACTTCCTCTTACGATTAACCTTTCACTGATAACCAAGGTAAATTTCTATTGAAAGGGATTTATCCACCAAGTGAGGAAAGATATAGAGTAGATGAGAAAGTAACATACATCTAATAATATAACACAACCCTTCTAAAAATATGCTAGCATGTTGGTCATTAATTAGACCATTAGCATAACTCTCTACGCGTACAAACTTTTGCATGTACTTAATGAATGTCATGGAATTCTGATGTAGGTTGAAGAACTCAGATTCCTTCTTCCTTAATGTTGTAGAGGATACATAATTTTCCCCAAAAAATCATAGGAACTAATTCAACATTGTATAAGTACCATCATGAGTCTTGGACATACTATTCAACTAATGACAGGCTGGGTTGTGGAGCACATATGTAGCAAAATGAACTTTCTAATGCTCCGGACAAGCCATGCCACCAAACGTCCACTCGATAGTAAGAATCCATTCATTGTCTTTGGCATTTTGACTTCATTCTCACCATTAAAATATGTAGGAAACATCTTTAAAAAATTAGCGAGATTATACTCCTTTGTTTGTCTATAGCAATGCCAACACTAACTTTCCCTACTAGAGCTAAGGAAAGTATCTATCAAAGATGGAGCAACTCTAGGTGAGGGTGAATACCCACACTCATGGAAGTTGGTGATGGTGGCGAGGTATATGGAATGACTACATGTTGAATCTCAGGAGTTTGATACACTGGAGGTGTAAAAGAAGGATCCATCATAAGCATTCTATACTTTGGGTTGTAAGGTGTCTCAAAACCAATCAGGTTTCAATAATTAAATTGCCACCACTCATATTGATATGCCTCCACATTGGAAGGGTATAATGTGTAAGAAACCTATAGGAGAGGTAAAAACCTAAGGGATATAAAGATTGAAATATTTAGATTAATCGACTTCATTGGCTCTTATACCATACCTATAAGGAGTGGTACCTTGAAAGGGGAACCACTCACTTACTCAATGTGAAATAACAGAAAACCATTCAATGGAAAATTTAGCAATAATTTTTAGCAAAGGATGATTACTAAAATTCAAGTATTATTGTATTATTCACCATAAAGTATAACAGTGGAAGATAAAGAATCTAACTATTATAACATTAATGTCTAACATTGTTCTTCACCATGCAGGGTGTGCATAAAGGAAAATTGGAGAAAATATGCCACTACAAGATCAACTACACTTGGATAAGTCATGGTCAACTTTGGTCCACACCTCCTTGCTCTCCACCTAGGGTTTGGAAGCATACCCCACAAGATAAGACAAAGTAAATGTTGTCAGCATAAAAGGTGATACATGCATATAATAGTGATTGGAAAATATCTTGGGGAGAAATATATGGCATTTCCAAAATAGTGAATAGATTGTTCAATATTTTTGCACAAAAAGTTGTGGGCCATAGAGCTGATAACTCTAGGGACAAGGACAAAATGGTGAATCCTAACATAAGGAAGTTCCTTCACAAAGTTGCAAATGGTCACTTTATGACAATAGTGAAGTGTTGTGCTCATCAGGAGTGGCTCCTTTCAATGCAAATACCATGATGACTTTGGAGGATAAACGCCCACACGAGCCACCTCTTTCCATTCCAAATTTATTATTTTCTAAAGCCCCTATGTTGCATATGTTGATACTATTTTTGGTTGTATCAAGTCATTTCCTAAAGGGACTTCATGTGGCAGAGACACATCGAGAGTACAACATATCTTAGATGCTTTGTGTGGGGAAAAGATCTAGTTTTGACAAATATCTCTTACATGCCATCAACCTAGTGGTTAATCTATGGTTGGGAGGAAGGTGCCCCTTTAGTTTAGCAGAGTTTGTAGCTTCAACACCTCTTACGTCATTGCTAAAGCCAGACAATGGGATATGTCCTGTTGTAGTGGAAACCATTTGGAGATGCTTAGTGTCCAAAGTTGCCCTGACAGGAGTGGGTAAAGATATTTCTAAGTATCTCAATGACTTCCAGTTTGGTTTTGGTGTATCTGGCAGTGCTGAAGCTATCTTACACTGTGTTAATAGAGTGTTGAGTGAGCATCATGAAGATGGGTCTCTTTCCATGATTACTATGGACTTCTCTGATGCTTTCAACCTGGTCGATAGAACCATATTACTTCATGAGGTGAGGATGAGGTGCCCATCTATATCCTTGTGGGTGGAGTTTTTATATGGACAAACAAAAAGGTTGTACCTTGGGGACAAGTATATTTGTTTGCCATTAGAGTGTAGCAGGGTGACCCTTTAGGGACACCTCTTTTTTTCCTTGTACTACATCCACTTTCTCATGATATCAGAGACAACTTTAAGCTTCTTCTTCATGCATGGTACCTTGAAGATGGGACTGTTATTGGGGACACAAGGGAGGCGGCCAAGGTGCTTGACATCATTCAATAGAGTGTTCCAAGTTTGGATCTTGAGCTGAATATTCAAAAGATTGAGAATTTTTGGCCTAGATGTGATGGTTGGAAGCTTCACATAGGATTATTCCCTACAAACATTAGGAGTCCTTTTCTTGGAGTGAAGTTACTTAGAGGAGCCGTTATTAGGGACAAAGGGTTAATTGAGGGATTGGCTATGCATATAAAGGTTGTGGAGCTTATGAAACTTCTTTCATGGTTTCATGATCCACAAAGTCAGCTCCTTCTGCTCCATTCTTGTAAGGTATCTCCAAGCTTTTATTCATCCTTACGACTTGCCAACCTATTCACATGAAGAAGTCAACATTGTGGTTTAACAGAGGATTACAAAGGTCCATTGAGGGCATTGTTGTTTGCATAGGTTCCTTATTTAGAAACTTTCAATGGCATGTGGCTTCCTTACCCATCCTTCTAGGTGGCTTAGGGTTATACTTAGTAGTAGAAGCCTCATCATATACTTTTGTGGCTTCCAAGGTCCAATCTTGGGTGGTTCAAGATCATATTTTATGAGGCAGTGGGATTTGCAACAGGGACTCAGATTGTAATAGTGATTTAGGTAATCTTCGTGTCACAATTCTAACTTTTGACTTCAGTAGTTTTGTTAACCAGAACATCATCCCCCTAAAGCCCAAAATGCTTTGGCAAGTACTCTTTTTAGCAAAATTATTGGAGACATGGAAGTCAAGTTTGACATGACCGTTAGACAAAAAGCATTTTTTCAATGTCTACAAGCTGGCCATGCTCAATATTTTCTTCTATCTATTCCTATTGATGGTATAGGCTTGCATATGTCACTAGTTGAGTATCGCTCTATCCTCAAGTATCACCTCATGATGCCTTTATTTCCAGTTGAGGAGGTTTTCCCCATTTATTGTAAGGTGTTCTTAGACACTTTTAGAGAGCATGCAGTTCATTGTAGGTAGCTACCTGGTTTTAGTACAAATATGATCTTGTTAGAGATGTCCTCTTTGATTTACTTAGATACACAGGAGTTGCTGCCAAGAAAGAGGCACCTATGAATTTTGTGTTTTGATTGACATGAAGGGAGATCGACGCTTAGACCAGACGATGGTATGCCTTTATTTCCTCTGTGATTTACCTGGTTTTAGTACAAACACTTCTTAATTTTTTGGTTGGGTTGGAGGAACAGATGCATGTGTGGATCTGACTAGGCTTTCCACACTTGTAGAACTAGGAATTGGGACCTTTACTATAGAATAAACTGCTCTCAAAATCACATCCGCCAAAGTATTCAAGCACGAGAAAGTGTGTACTAAGAATCAACATGTCTTTATTCCATTCAGTTTTGATAACTTTGGATTTTTAGCACTGGATGATGTGGAGCTTCTTAAGAGGGTCCAAAAAGTTATTCATCATAAAGTTATGGCCCCAAAATCAATTGATGTTATATTTCAAGGATAAGTTTTACCATCTAGAAAGGACTGCTTGTTTCCCATCTACCTTCCATCTCAATGTAAATTTCCATTGAAGATAAAAAAATATAAATAACATAAATACAAGAAAAAAGACAACAAATAATATAAAGAGGTTTTATAAAAAAATAGAAAGAATCATCCAATTGGATATCAAAAGAAATTTTCATATGGTACAAAAAGATTACATGAAGAAATATAGTTATCAATTCTTGGCTTCAAATATCAAATTCAAGAACAACATTAAATAATAAGAATATTGCATGCATATTATCATGAAAACAACATGTACAATAAAATTGACATCACCACCATAAACACATATTATGGGATCACCACCATAATCTTTCGGGGAGTAATGGCATCACAACACTATTACCTAGGGACATGAATCTCCATCTACACCCTCTGTTGGTAATACACACAGTAGGGACACTCCACCTAGTGTGTACCTCATAAAATTTATTTAAATCAAATACACATTATAAAGAGAGAGGCAAGCATCAATTTAATCAGATTACAATATAGTGTCCAAACTAAAAGGGACATCATAAAGATGTATAATCATGATCAATGATACAATCATGGACAACACATAGCAAATAGGGTTTATGTTGAATATAGATCAACAGATTGTTCAAGGTGAAAATTGAATGAAACAACAATAAGATACATGGATAGGACTCAATTTGCAAATATAACAATCCATATGACTAATTTTAAGATCAAGAACCATGAAATTTAGGATAATATGTCACAATCAAGTTAAAGAGAGAGAGATAGAGAAAAATAAACAATTGTTTAATATGTATAAGAAGGGAGTGCAACATACCTCAAACTTGAGTATCCAAGGTCAAAGGTCCAAAACTAGGTGTATTAATATGTGAGATATGATTATGGAATCTAATGCCACTAAGTATCATGAGTGTCACCAAGAACTCGTATATTAGGATTGGATGATTACAACTTATGGTTTAGGTCAACATGCCCATCATACTTCACTTATACCTTATTAGTATGCATTAATTCCAAGGTTAGATTCCACACATAATCTCATCCTCACATTAGGGTGTATGGGTCCATGGAATGGTGAAGATCACATATCCATGGTTAGAGTTTATATGCATTCATAATTATGTAATATACTTGGGTTTGACACTATTTATGCATTAACATTCAAACATGTGAATTACTCATATTATGTGCACTACATGTTCACTAGGGTTCGAACAAGCCTACCACTATATAGTTCTAACCTTGTTTGGTAAGTTCTAATGATCTACGAACTACACTAACCTCCTATTCATAGAATTATGGTTTCTAAAGTCAGGATAGTCAAATCTCAGCATGTTACATTTCACCATTGTATCCATATAATATGGATTAGTCCTAATCTTGGTCCTAGAGGTCTAGTCCAGGGTCAATCTTGGGTTGAGTTATAGTTTCACCTTAGAACTGTAAATCTTTAATATCATTGGTCCTTAAGATAGGAAACTCTAATTATGCATCATATCCAGCATGTAAGACCCCTGACCTAGCTTTTTGGTTGATCTTGCTTGCTTAGCATAAAATTAAATGTTTAGAACGTTAATCTAATCTCACTGTCTGCTTTAATGACATGTGACAGACTTATGTTTCAAGTTTGGTCCAGTTTGGATGTTGTTGGAGCTAGTTATGCTTATATGTTCTTGTTTAGGACCTAATTGCAATTTAGCCATGTTTGAGGTTTTTCTTGCAGTTTGTCACATGCTTGTCTTTCCTCATATGTTTTTCCATCATGTTTAGAGATAGTGGCACCCCATAGCTTTGTTGTACCTTGGTTTGATGTGGTGACATCATGTGTTGAAGTTCTAGGGTTTGCTTGGATGCCCTAGTTGATGTTGACCTTGAGTGATGAGTCACCTAGGGTTTGGAAATCACTAAGTTTTATGTAGTCCTTGGTCTCTTTGGTCTATGGTGTTTTCTTGGGTCTATCCTGGGTTGGCCGTCGATGAGGTTTGATACTTCTATTCCATCACCAACTTTTGGATGTGTTGAAGGTCGAAGAGTTCTATGCGGTCGCTATGCATGGACCTTGTTTGGTCGCTACAATTTCCCATCAGTTATTATTCTTTCCAAGACAAGTGAGTTCACTAGTTTTCCTTATTTTTACCACCTTTGATGCGTGCATGAGCTTAGTTCTTACCTGGATGAGATATGATGGACAAGTGGCACATGTTTGCATGACACCTAACCTCCTTTCTCTCTCTATAACCCTTGGATATATAAACCCCCTCTTTGCATGCAACTAAACCATTTTCACCCTTTTCTTCTCTCTTCTTGCTTAGATCTCATCCCCTTGTGTTGGGTGGTAAAGGTGGAGCTGTAGTGGCCGAACCACTTGCATGTTGAGATAGGGTTTGGAGCAACCGTTCTTTGGTGATCGTTTGGTGTTCCTTGATCTTGCTTGGCCAAGAAGGTGGTGATCAAGATAGGGTTCTCTCTCTTTTCTGGAGCTTCCATGCTATTAGAGTTGTCCTTCATATCTAAGGTGAGTTATATAACTTTCTCCTCGATTATTGTTTCACTTAACTTGCATGAAAATAATCTATCCTTGAAAATGTGGTTCTAAGTAGAATGGTGATGACACCTATGATCTAGGGTTTATGTTCTAAGGTGACCTTGAATAAATAAAATGCTCTCTAATGAAACCCTAATCTTTGTACCCAAAATATTGTTTGATGATGGTGGTTGTGAACCTTGCATGCATGTGTTAAACGTTGACTTCTTTCTCATTAAGGTTTTGTTTTCTTTCTTGATGATGGAGGTTTTTGATACATGTATGTTGGCAAAAATGTTGATTCTCTCTCTTGATTCATGGTTTTTGCTTTCTCTCATGTTGGTGGTCAAATTGAGGGTTTTGAAGTTGGTTTCCTTCTTATGTTTTACACCTTGGAGATTTTTGGTTTCATGGTGATACTCATCTTGTTTGATCTTATGGTTGATGAGTTTTCTCTCTCTTCATTAGGTCGCTATAATGTTGAGTCATGGGGTCACTAAGTTAGACTTCTTTTATGCAGTCAATGTTGTCTTGTGCCCCATGGATGGTTTCTATGAGTGACGAGGTGTCATTTTTGATCTACAGTGATTTCATATTTCCCTTTGGTCTCCAAAACTAGATTCATGTGGTTGTTGATGTTTTGAATCCTCTTCGGTCGATTAGAAGTTGAGGTATATCTTCAGTCGCCAAGGGATTCAAGTCCCTTCGGTTGATGAGAGGTTGGTATTTTTCTTTGGTCTCTACTGTGTTGATTTAAGTGGTCGATGAGGGTGATTCATTTCTTCGACCAATGAAGATGGTGAGTCCCAATCTATTTGATCAATGATGATTGTTGGACTCTATGCTTGTCTTATGTGGTTAACTTTGTGATGCTAGAATGTTGGAGAGAATGATATATAGGGTTTACATCTACGAATTTGAAACCCCTAAATCGGTTTTCTATGTTGAACTTAACCCTAATTTCAAGTCTATGATAATGGTCCTTATCTTGCTTGAGTAATTAGTATGTTTATAGAGTACTTTCTCTCTCCTAATCTATTGTAACCCTAATATATTATCATATGAGCATTATGGTTCTTAAATGCATGGTTATGCCAAACTTGTGTGATACATGTGTGGTGATGGTGATAAGCCTTGATGAGGTATGGAGAGATAATGCTGTTCTTGTAGGGAACAATGTGAATGGTCTTATGACCTTAGTAGTGGATTTGTGCCCAATTGAGGTGGTATCCTCTGTGTCATGTGATAAGGGATTGGTATCCCATGGTGATATGATGATGATGATGATGATGGATTTGTGTATGGTAGTGAAACAATATCATGTGATGATGTGACAAGTTTGTGCTTTATACGTTTTATATCTTCTCAAGTTTCTATCTACCCTTATCTTTATATAACCTTTCTAGGGTTTGTATGTAACTTGATTGATGTAATAAAAGATACCCAATTGGCTTTAACTAATCAAGTGAAACCATAATCATGTAGTTGCCCTGGCCATAGATCCATTCTAGAATTAGGACTTGCTGGATGGAGAAACGAGTATTCCTAAGGGAAACACTGAGCACATACTGTTGAGTATGCAGGGTTCATGAGAATGTGTGTGTCCATGTCATCCAAACCTCAAGGTGTATGGAGGATGGCCACGGTCATGCCTCAGTGCAAGAATGGCTACGGTCATATCTCATAGATTTATATTGTGATATTTTGAGTGTATTGACGATTGCACCTCGGTGGTCGGGCTTTGTACCCTAGGGTCTAGCTCCATGACCTATATACCAAGGTGGACTAGGCATTTTGTAGTTTGACTTTATATGTCACTGTGGTGTTCACTCATAGTGATCGAGTGGGAAGAGGATCTTGGATTCTGGCTCTTCCTAGATCTTGTATGGCACTGATTTTGACATAGGAATGGTTAGTTGGAATTGAGTGGTATACCTCAATTCTTCAGGACAGTAATACAAGATGTAATATAGTCATCTGATATATCTACTTAGGGATAAAAATGATTCACATTGGATATTTACCCCTGCCTTGTTTCTTATACTGCTTAGTTGTTATATAATACAGTAAGAGAAGTTGACTTCCATACATGTTCTTCATATTCCTTCTAATCATGATACCATGCTTATTTGTTATAGCTGTTGAACCTGTGTAATCAATTTAAATTATACATTTAGATGAATATGCTCATCTTGTTTAATAGTATTATATCTGTGGTAACAATAATCGTTGGTTGAGAGTTATATCTCTCCCTGAGACATGGGTCTCACCTCGTGGATCACCACATCTTTTTAGGTGGTCGTCAGTGGCGTGGCCAGGATTGTGTTCTTGAGGAAGAGCATCTTGGAGATCAGTAGCCCCAAAAGGATGGATAGCTTCTTGTTGTTTTTGTTGTAGAGTCCTAGAGTCATCCATGTACTCTCAGGTTGGGGAAGAGATGTATTTTATAGAAGTTGTATATCGACACGTGTTTTGGCAATATTTCATGGGTCATATAAATGTGGAATGTATATGTCAAACATGACATCTTTTGCATACAGGTTGTGGCAGATGGCCATTGAACAGATGTAAATCCCTATTATGGTATGTAATGTGATACAAGTTGATGAAACTTTCTATAATATGTTTCCGTACATGATAGTAATATGAGATCAGTTTTATTTACTCACTTTTGTATCCTATAGTTTTTTAGTTGTTGATCACATGTTTTATTTCAAGTAATCTCATTCGCATGATGTCAGACATCACAAATAAAGGTTGGGGTCAGAGATATAGGTTTGTTGAGTCTATAGAGAAATAGTATTAGGGTTTGTGTCTATTCTTACATCATCCAACATATCTAATTATAGCTTATGCTCATGCAGATATGTCTAGAGAGCATGAAGAACATGCTGAGAGTAGTTTTGTTGTGCTAGGGGGTGGCAGTAGGATTCAAGCACATGAAGATTGAGTGCTGGATCTGGGGATGTAGCAGCCCATGACGCCTCAGTTTGAGCCAAAAACCATGGCCTATACAACGATCCAGTCCATGTTTGGACAGTTGATGGCCACGATTACACATATGGTGGATAGAGAGTGTGCACCTCTAGCAAGGGTAGCTATCCCCAATGCTGAATCTCAAGGTTTTGGGAACACATTTGACCATCTGCGACGTGTGGGGGCGATCAAGTATGCATGGACGGCGGACCTGGTGGATGTGAATATGTGGTTGATAGAGTTTGAGAAGGCTTTCAAGATTCTCAATATTCTAAAAGAGGACATAATGAAGCATGTAGTTTATCTGTTGAAGGGCAGTGTTGGCCATTGGTGGGCCATTGAGGAGGAGAAGAGACCTAGAGTAGTGATCAGTTGGAAGGAGTTTTGGCAGGAGTTTGTGATCTGATACTTCCCAAAGACATATCTTAATGAGAAGATATCACAATTTGAGAAGATCCAATAGATATCAAGTCCATAAATGAGTATGAAGTGAAGTTCTTGGAGCTCTTGAGGTTCTGTCCTCACATGGCGGTGATGGATAAGGAGAGGATCTGACAGTTTGAGAAGGGTTTGAGCACAGAGTTGACGATGACAATATCTACTTTAGAGAATGGAGAGAGGTTTTCTACCTTTGTGGAGTTGATGAGGAGGATCAAGCAGTCTGCTATCGAGAAGTGTGATGACAACTCTAAGAAGAGACCACCGTAGTTTTAGGGACAAACATCTGGAGGCTTTTAGAAACCAAGGTTTTCTTCACGTCACTCACAATAGTGACCATCTTTCTCTGAGAAAATGTTAGTGGTGTTGTCTCAGTGGTCCCTGAGCAAGGGCAGAGGTCGTAGTTTTCTACCAGCTAGAGCCCACAGTACAACATCATTGTTGATGATGGGGCCGTCTAGGCCATGGTATGAGGCTAAGACCTATTATCAATATGGATATACTGGGCATATTAGGTTTTTTTACCCTATGAAGGATGAGGAGGTGACACAGTAACTGAGGTAGAGTCAGTGAGGCTCTCAACAACTTCAGTTTAGCAATGGTGTGGCAGAGGATGCATTTAGGCATCATAGATAGGATCCTCGAGAGAGGCCAATAAAGGACGTCGGTGACAACAGGCGATGGCTCAATTCTACACTACGAGTTATCCGGAGGGAGTGATTAATACATGGGTTGTGACAGGTCAGATGGAACTTTTTCATTCGGATTTGTTTGCTTCTTCAATTGTATCTATTTTGGTTGACTCGGGTGTGACACACTCTTTTGTCCCCAGAGAGGTGATAGATAGTTGTTATCTGCCCATTTGTAGAGTATCTGATAGTCTTCAATTAGAAACCCCTCTTGTGCTGCCTATTTGTAGTAAATTTGATAGTCTTCAGTCAGAAACCTCTCTCATTGGTTCCACCAAATTGCGGAAGGTGTGTCCATCTTGTGTTCTTTCTTTATCGGGACACAACATTCAAGTGGACCTTATGCCACTTGACATGCATGGATTCAATGCGATCCTTGGGATGGATACCTTGGAGATTACCGAGTGGTCTTAGATTGTAGTTCCTAGGTGGTGACATTCTAAGAAGGTGATGCTTTATGGGTCTTCCAAGGAGATAGGAAGATTCTCCCCCCATGCTTGGTGTTAGCTATGACAATGGGGAGGCTGATGAGACATGGGTGCAAAGCTTTCTTGGAACATGTTTTCGATACCAAGAGGAGTCATGGTATCAAGGAGTTTCCCGTGCTTCGATAGTTTGCATATGTTTTCCCTGAAGAGTTTCTTAGTGTTTCCCCTCTCGGAGAGATTGATTTTGAGATCAATCTTGTTCCTGGAACACAACCTATAGCATATTCACCATATAGGATGGCACCAACAAAGATGTAGGAGTTGAAGAATTAGTTGTAGGAGATGTTAGAGAAAGGCTTTATCAGACTGAGAACTTCCCTTTGGGATGCTCCCGTGTTGTTTATGAAGAAGAAGGACAGATCTGTGAGGCTATGCATAGACTAAAAACACTTAAACAAGGTCATGATAAAGAACAAGTACCCATTGTCGAGGATAGATGATCTGTTCGACCAACCAAGAGGTGCAACCATGTTCTCAAAGATAGATTTGAGGTTTGGATATCATCAGTTGAGGATCAAGGCAGATGACATACCCAAGTCAGCTTTCAAGACTAGATATAGTGACTACGAGTTTGTGGTTATGCCGTTTGGGTTGACAAATGTGGTGGCAACTTTCATGGATCTGATGAACTGGGTATTCAGGCTGTATCAAGATCAGTTTGTGGTGGTGTTCATTGATGACATCTTGATATACTCTAGAGACAGTCAGTAGCATGAGAAACATGTACGACAAGCGTTGACGTTGTTGATGTCGTACAAGTTCTATGATAAGTTTAGAAAGTGTGAGTTTTGGTTGCAAGACATATCTTTTCTAGGCCACATTATGTCTGCTAAGGGTGTTTTTGTGGACTTGAATAAGATACAGTCAGTGTTGGAGTGGGATCAACCTAAGACAGTGAGGGAGGTTTGCCATTTTCTAGGCCTGGCATGGTACTACATGAGGTTCATTTAGAACTTCAGTGTTGTGGCGTTTCCATTAAGAAAGTTGACAAGGAAAGGCGTACCTTTTATCTAGCATGACAAGTGTCAACATTATTTTTAGTTTCTAAAGAAGAAGAAGTTGACCAATTCACCAGTGTTAGATCCACCAGATCAAGGGAAAGGTTACATCGTCTTCTGTGATATGCACTGATGCAGGACAAGAACATGATTTCTTTTGCTTTGAGACAGATTAAAAAACACAAGGAGAACTATCCAACATGTTATTTGGAGCTTTTAGTGGTGGTCCATGCTTTGAAGATACTGATGCACTACCTATATGGAGAACAAGTGTTAGATCCAAGAACCTTCAGTATATCATCTCAAAGTAAGATTTGAACATGCGGCAGAGGAGATGGATGGAGTTGATCAAGGACTATTATTTCACAATAGACTACCATCTAGGGAAGTCTAATGTGGTGGATGATGCACTTAGAAGGAAATATTCTTTCCCATCTCCTGCAGATAAGGCACAGTTGTGTTCTTTGATGTGCCATAAGCGAGACGTGTTGGTGCCATTGTGTCAGATGAATGCAAAGTTGGAAGTTTCGCTATTAGTAAGTTTGCAAGCACAGTTACAATTGAAGCCTACCTTGATACAATAGATCAGAGATGCACAAGAGGTTGATACCATGATACAAAATATTAGGGCAGAGTTTGGCAACAAGAAGTATGATGGTTTCCATGAGACTAATGGTGGGACAATTTACTTTCACAATCGGACAATAATACCCGATGTTGATGGTTTGAGGAAGTTGGTTCTTGAGGAGGCTCATTCCTCGATGTATGCGATGCATTTAGGCATGGCAACGGGTCGGGTTTTTGAGAACCCGACCCAAATCCGACCCGACCGATTTTTATTAAACCCGATCCCACCCGAACCCGAAAAAAACACAGTCTCAAAAAATCCGCAACAACCCGACCCGAAAAAATCCGACCCGAAATGCGGGCATTAAATAATCCGCAAATACCCGCAATAGACACCTGCTTCTTGTGCGATTGACTGATCCAGCCCCATAACCAACACCGTCGCATCTGCCTGCGTGGCCGCGAAAACAGCAGCATCCTCAAGATGCAGGTTCACCGCCGAGCACGCCACGCCGACGCAACCGGACTGGTGGACGGTGCGCATGTACCTCGAAATCCCCTGCAGCGGGCTGGTATACCCGCACGGGACTCCTGCGTAGTTGCCGATCATGGTGACGGTAGCATCCGCATTGGGTCCTAACACGGCAACAGTGCGGAGCCGCTGTGGTGATAACGGCAATACGCCGCGGTCATTCTTGAGCAGAAAAAAGAAGAATCATCGATGACGATCGTAAGCATTCATCTTCATGCTGCAGAGTGTACCTCTCTTATCCATGTATACCTAACTGCATCTGATGAGCTCAATTTGGAACTTGACTTATCATTCAATTCAAACCAACATCTAACACTTTTCCCCCATTTTTTTCAACAGTAGGAAAGCCGACCAGCAACGAACCATATCACCTGATCCCCGGCGTACAACTGACGGGCATGTCCGCCTTCTCATGGTCGTTGTTCAACGACCCGGCCACAGTTCGATCCATATTTCAGTACTTCCGGCACATCATCCGCTCCACTGAGAACGCCAACTACATCCTCTGCAACTCCTTCCTCGACCTCGAGCGACCGGCGTTCACTTTCGCGCCCCGCGTGATACCGATCGGGTCTTACGCCCTGGCCAACAGCTGCTCCACCACCTACCCTGGATCCCGAAGCACTTACTGGTCCGAGGACCGGGACTGCCTTGGGTGGCTGGACACGCAGCCGCCACGGTCGGTAATCTACGTTTCCTTCGGAAGCTTTGCAGTGTTTGGGGCGTGCGGCCCGGCCTTACCATCGCCTTGGAGCTCTCTGGACAGCCGTTCCTTTGGGTCGTGCGGCCCGGCCTTACCATCGCCGACGGCGGAAGCGGCCAATTAGGTGCCGTGTCCTACCCGTCAGGGTTCGAGGAAAGGGTCGCTATGAGGGGAGGATGGTGGAGTGGGCTCCGCAGAGAGAGTTGGGCGGCACACCTGTCGTCACGGGTGGAGTGGACTCGTCAGTGAGTGCGGGTGCCTGCGGGTGCCCGCGGGTTTCCAACTATAGCACCGTCCTTCAACAGAACACTCACAAGTATTACCCCGCAAAACCCGCAAATCCAAAAAAAACCAGATTTTGCGGGTCGGATCGGGTCGGGTCGGGTTTTTTTGCCATGCCGAGATGCATCTAGGTAATACTAAGATGTATCATCACATGAAGGATCTGTATTGGTGGCTTGGGTTGAAATGTGATGTGGCAGAGTTTGTGACTAGATGTCCAATTTGTTAGTAGGTTAAGGAAGAGCATCAGAAACCTGTAGAAACATTACAACTATTGTCAATACCGCAGTGAAAATGAGATCATATCACTATGAACTTTTTAGTTGGCCTTCCTAGGATAGCCAAAGGTCATGATTCTATTTGGGTGATAGTGGAAATGTTCACCAAATCAGCACACTTCCTTTTAGTCAAGATGACGTATACGGTAAAGATGTTGGCACAAATATATGTTGATGAGATAGTTTGTCTGCATGATATTCCAGTTACCATAGTATTTGATAGAGGCCCACAGTTTACAAACCACTTCTGGGAGTGTCTGCATACAGCTATGGTCATACAATTTAAGTTTAGTACAACTTTTCACCCTCAAACAGATGGTCATTCAGAGAGGACAATTCAGATCTTGGAGGATCTTTTGAGAACTTGTGTCTTGCAATTTCTTGGAATTTGGGATGTGCACCCAAGTTTGATAGTTTTTGCCTACAACAATAGTTATAAGCAGAGTATAGATTTGGCACTTTATGAAGCCTTGTATGGGATGCATTGTTGGTCACTGCTTTGTTGGTATGAGACTGGTGAGTATCAACTTTTAGTTCTTGAGCTAGTGCATCAGACCATAGAGAAAATCAAGTTGATACAACAATAGTTGAAGGTAGCCCAGGGTAGACAGAAGTCTTATGCTAATAACCTTCACCGACCTTTGAAATTCCAAGTGGGAGATCATGTGTATCATAAGGTATCTCCTTAGAAAGGTGTGCTGAGGTTTGGAAAGAATGGTAAGTTGCCCCCCAGGTTTATGGGACCTTACCTTGTTATGGCACATGTTGGAAAGGTGGCTTACAGGTTAGAGATATTGCCATATTTGTATAGGTTGCACCCTATCTTCCATAATTCCATGTTGAGGAAGTTCCATCCAGATACAGAGCAAATGTTGCAGCCAATGGAGGTTGAGTTGGAGGAGGATGTATCATATGTTGAGGGTTCTGTGTTGATCTTAGATATGATAATAAAGAAGTTGAAGAAGAAGGATACATTTCTTGTCAAGGTTTTGTTGTTGGTTTTAGGTGAGGGAGAAGGAAGTGGAAATAAAAAATTTCTCTCACCGCAAAACCATAGCCACGGATCGCATCAATGACTATGAAATAGGAATGATGGTTTTAGAGAGGTGTGCCTGGTCCTAAGGCTTGCTCAGTGACAATATCTCGCAGCTAGTGCGGTCTTCAACCACCTAGTCTTCGACGGTGTCTATGCATCTCCTGGTCCCGACCTGGACTGCGGTTGACAGTCGTCCTCCTGAGCGGCAGAAATCTCCCGCCTCTATAGATAGTCCACATGGACCACTAGGAACTCTAGTCATCCTATCCAACATGACACTAGAAGGAGTCATCACCTTCTGTCGGCGTACTAGTCACCGACACACTCTCCCACAACTAGTTGCTATCCTGTAATTGTTTTTTCCTCGCTATGACTCCCTAGATGGGTAGAACTTGCTTGGGCTCTCTCGGTTATCACAACCAGAGAGGACAACAAATTTATAGAGAAATTGATGTTATGAGTTGTGCTATCTGAGAAGCCCCCAGTACCCCTCTATATATAGGAGGGGTCAGGGTCAGGGTTCTCAGCCCCGGGCAATGCGGGACTAAAGTGGGAGTAGAAGGGTCTAGAATTTCCATAAACTGATTGAAGTGTAGAAACCGAACCGGTCATTTCACAAACAAACCAGTCAGTTGGGAGTGTGAGTCGGTCGGTTCACTTAGTGAACCAGTCAGCTCACGTCCCAGACTTGCCTCTAATTGACTTTCCTTGTTCATTTCTAATTAATACTAAGATCAATTCTTGTCCCAATCGAATTGTACAAGTGAAACAAAAACTTTTCTCACAAATTGGGACAACCCAACCTTGTTCGTTTGGTCCAGTTGAACTGATCGGTTCACTAAGTGAACTAGTCGTCTCACTGTCCATGAGCCGATTGGTTCACCCAGTGAACCAATTGGTTGGTGGCCAAATTGTGCAGAACACACTCAATGCAGTTCTCAATCAATTTGACACTCAAATCGGTTAGTTCAACACTTGAACTTGATGATTCTAAGTCAGGTCAATTGATTGAATGTTTGATTGAGTACCTAAACACCTTTAGTAATCAATCCAAACATCATTCATGGATAAAATCCTATTCTAGGTAAATCTTTTGTGTGTGACCCCATAGGTCCCATTACACATTAGTAGTGAATGTCCATAACTAGCTTATGACATCACAAGCAAAGAGCGGTGCCTAGTCACACATCAGTGCTACCCAAGTGAAAAGGAAAGTTGGAGAACAACTTTCAATCCTACAGTCTGTGATTGGTGTTCCAGTGAATGTATAATTCCTTTGTCTCTGATATCCTGAATGAACTCAAGGCATGGAGTTGTCATCCTTTGAACGTTCATTCATGTTCCTTGATCCAAAGTAGACTGTCTGAGATATGTGTGCCATCAATATCACATATTGACTCCCATGTGCATGCTCATGCCTTTATCAGTCTCTCTTATCAAGTGGCCATGGACATCATACTCCCTTAGGAGTGACAAATCCCATATCTATCACTTGCAGTCAAAACCCCATGTGTCAAAGTCACCCAACCATCACCTTTATAACAATCCATATTTCAAGACTGCATTTGATGATGTCAAAGTGTACCCAACAACATGTGATGATTGCAGTGGTTTTAGGTCTAAGAATCACAATCACTACCATCACTCTGAGAGCTGATTGTGACTACCATGTCATGATTTCGTGTGTCACTCTCACGGTGGGTCTATCTGATACACTATTCTCTAACATGTATCTATGTGCTTCGTTTGATATCGCATATCATGGCTAATGAGACTCTATCATCAGCCAACACACATTCTAGTCTTGCTATGTCATCATTGTCTATCAACCTTCCATAATGACATCCGACTAGGGACAAAATAAGAATGTACAAACTCTTAACATCTATATGATCTCATTCTTCAGGTCCTCAACATGAAGACATGCATCATTGGGTATTTTCATTCTCTAGGCATTCATTATATCTCATCATTATCTCATAACTGATGAAACCATAATAAATTAGAAGCTTGCCTTTGATATTTATCAAATCAATCATAATGTATCCCAATCCAAATCATCATATGATTGGCTCTCAGGACATACATACCAATAGACTCCCACTTGCACTGTGATCCAATCACCTTTGAATCATATTCTTAGTGATCTCCAAACATGTCCCACATGCTTCTGCCACTCCAGTGCTAACACAGTATGTTAGCAACACTTTGCTTTAGTTGGTATATTGCATGTTTCACATCTCTTTGCTGTACGAAATATCGTATGAGTTGGAGTTGCCGTAATATGCAATCTGATATTCCTTTCTTAACACTTAGCTCCATTGTTTGGCTCAATATTTCTACTTGTCATAAATAGTTGGAATATCTATAAGTTCATCTCTATGAACTTTTAGATCCATATAGTATCGTATGATGTTCATAACACAAGGATACTCGACATTCCCTTTTAGAGTTAAACGACTTTTAAATCGAAATGTTTCCATTTATCAACTCATATTCACTTTTATATTTTGCGATCAATTTCTATCATTTTGGAAGCTTGCAATAGTGTAACTCTTTACACCCAACTCTTCCTTATATTACCATAGAACTAGTACTTCATAAGTACCAAACAAGTTCTTCATGGTATTCTAGTGACCCTCACTGGAAGTAGACAGACATCCACTCATCATACGAGTTAGCAAGATGAGCATATCATATTGTAATGTCCAATACATACAAGATGATGATGCATATTTTCTTGTCATGTCCAATACATACAAGATGATGAATGCATATTTGCTTGTCATGTCTAATGCATACAAGATAATGGGATGATTGCATACGTGATAGATCCATATCTATCTATGTGTTCTTATTCTTCACAAGAATTTGGGACACTTGGCACTGAGATACTAACTCCATCTAACATGGACAAGTTTTCTCCCATTAAATCTGTGCATACTGAACCCTTCAGTACAGATTGCCAATGTATGCTCTCTCTTTACCAGGTCAAGAGGTTTTCAAGAACTATCTCTATAGATCTCTATTCCTATCACATAAGACATTTGTCTGTCTTCCCTTAAAGATATTTCCACACCAGTTTCCATTTTAGAACGTTTCATTCCTCATTATCATGTGAAATGTGAATACACTCCCACTAACTCTTTGTAATCACATATCCCTTCTTTATTTTGATATATCAGTCAAACCTTTTGACGATATAATCAAAGTAAAGACTCCATCTTTGAGTTGCTTATACTTAACCAATCACATTGATTAATCTCTTGTAACTTATAGACTGCATTTGCATTATTGGATTCATAAAACACTTCAGGTTGTGTCACATACACACCCTTATCTTATTCCTGCTAGGAATGCAGTTTTAATATCCATATGCCAAATTTCATAGTCATTAAGTTTCAACAACAAGCATGATCCTTCTTCTAAATGTCATACATGTCAGTCTTAACTCTTAAGACCCAATTGCACTAACAAGTTTTATCCCAACAAGTGCTACCACTAAGGTCATACCTTATGGTTCACATGGAAGTCATTTTGGATCTTATGGCCTTAAACCATAACTCAAAATCTGGGTACTCAACATCATCTAGATTATTGGCTCATCATATGACCAATTCATCACCTAGTTATATGAGGCGTATCTGTTATATAAGGAATTTGAGAACCCACAACATTTGTGATTCCTAATCTCCTTTATTTAGTGTTAAGCATGTTCTTTTAGAAGAATCTCTAGAAGGTTAGTTATTTGATAATCATGCTCTAACTCCTTAGAGTATGATTTCTTCTTTGATTTAGACATCACTATGCCTTAATCATGAGTTCTCTATGATACATTATCATAATTACTCACAAGGTCCTCAAACATTTGGTTTAAGTATCCCATTCATTGATCTCATCAAAGAATTAATACTTTTACCATGTTTGTACTTCATTTATGTTATTCTTGAACACTTCAAGATATTCATATTGGTATTTCACTAAACACCATCTGAAGCATTAACATTTATTCCAATAGGCATGTATATACATCAATATGTATTATACCTAATAGAATAGTCATTCTCCCACTACATCTAGTGAAGATTGACTTGTCATCATGCCTAAGACATTCATATCTCTTAGTGGTTCACAACCAAAAGAGTATGGCCTATCCATCAACATGCAATCTAGAAATGAATTTCTCATGATAATGCTAATTAATGTTTGAGTCATCAATAACTTTTCAGTATCATTTTATCTTGTACATACCAAGTACTACAAGATAAAAAAGGCATTGCCACAAAAGATAATATCTTTGAAATTGAAACATCAACTTTATTGATAGACATCCTTGTCATCACAAGATGCAGAAATAAAGTGTATCTATTTATTGGCAAAATGAAATAGGAATTCATAACTCTATTGCATGCCCTTTAGGCTGAAATAAACTAAAATGTACTCCTATCTATGCCAGCAACACTTGCTCCAATGATGAGTGCTCCTTCTTGGTCCTTTCACAAAGGCCATCACTTCTTTTCAAATCCTACATATCATATATGCCATATCTATATCTTCGTATCATATACCTCAGATAAAGGAGTTCTTCAAGTTTATTTCATGATAACTGAGGTGGAGATTTCCATCCCCTCCTTCTTCTTCTTTTGTTCATCCAGATAGAGAGGGAAATTTCTCCTCCAATGTCCTGACTCTTGACAATGGTGACATTTGCCTCCCTTATTCACCCCTCCTTTGGACTTGAGAGATAAAGATGACTTGGGATACTGGTTAGCAATAGAACACTTCTTTTCTTTGCCCTTACCCTTGCCTTTAGACTTACCCTTCATTCTACTTATCAACATCACATATTTGGGTTTGCCTTTCTTCATTTGTGCCTCAACTGTCGTCAACATGCCCAACAACTTTATCAGTTGCCTTTCAAAGTTATTCATGTTGTAGTTCATCACGAACTGACTGTATGATTCTCACAACATTTGCAGTATCATATCAGTAGCCAACTCTTGGCTCAGAGGGATTCTAACTTGAGTTAGGTTCTCCACATACCCAATCATATTGAGTGTGTGAGGGTCTACTGGATCTCCTTTTGTCATGACGTAATAGGACAGTGCCTTGGAGACATCATATCTCTCATGTTGTCTCTACAACTCATAGTTTATAGAATACAACATCAAGCACTTCACATCAATGACATCCTCAGTTTGCTTCCAGTAAGCATCCCTTTCAGCCTTTAGTGTGGTGGGAGAGAGTTCATTTGGTTCTGGTGTAGTTAGGACATAGGGATTTCGCTCTAGAGTGAGAACACTTCTCAATGTCCTAAACCACTCGTGGAAATTATTCCCATTAGGTTTTTCTTCTCAAGGACCGCTCACAACAAAAAGTGATTATTTTTTTACAGCCATTTGTTCTTCAAAAAGGAAATATGCAATTTTAGTCCAAAACTCTTTTGACTTAATTTGATTTGAAAAGTTTTTGACTATATAATTAGGCCTTTAATTAATTATCACTGCCACTATTTTGTTCAAATTGATAGCCCTCACCATCAATTCTGAAGATTGTAGTATATAAACTTCTAGTGAGCCAAGATCCAAAACAATTGAATTATTACCCGACCAATTCCAACGTCCATAATCAATTATTAAGGTAGGTAACACTTACCAATTGCATCATATGCAACTCTTGGATAGGTGACATGCACAACTCTTTGCCATGAACATCTCCATGCCTCTAAGTGCTTAATCCCATTAAGATCACTTAGTTAAGACCGACCCAAAAGCCAACATGATAGAAGTGAACCCCGCTTGGCGGGCCCACACAACTACCATCACACTTCCACGAGATTGACAACGCACAACCCTTGGGATGCCTACGCTTGTCGATCAAGATTTTCATGTGTGCCTCTTATAGAAAGCATCTAAGACTTAATATTATATTGAGGGGTTTTAATATGCTTATATATGCATATATGTATCCAATAACCACATATATAGTACATATCATATACATGCTATATCTCACAATGAAAACATGCAATAACGATAAAGAGATGATTATGGCCATTCTATTGTAATTCCTTGAGCCACAAGGAATTACGATCATCTAGGTCTACATCACATGCAACCTGTTGTTGATGAAGATCTTGTGCTTAGGTCGTTCCGGGTTTGATCAGCTTGTCACGCGACTAGTCAGCTCACCTCCTAGCCGGTCAGTTGGTTATCTCCAACTGATCATTTGGCTCCTCCAGAAAATCAGTTCACCAGGTCATCTCACTCCTCATCAGGCCACCAGATGCACCATCAGCTGATTGTCTCGGTCCACCAGCCGATCGGTTTGCACATCCAGCTGATCGTCTCGCACATCCAACCACTCGTCTGGGTGCCCTCCAGTCTTTGATGTAACAGGAAATAAAACTATCCTACTTTTACATAAAGTTTTGGGAAAACCCTGAGTTACATTCAGGGGGAGTAAAGGTAGAAGAGAATCTTGAGTTATCTCGAGTTACATCAAGAAAAGAAGAAGAAGACTCGGTGCGCAGACTGAGAGAAAACAACCACAACCAACTAGGCACACACATAGGGGTTAATAGGCCATAACCACACTACACATCCACCATCAAAAGCGTTTTGAGCAACACATATCATTTGCATATATATACCATATCATATATGTATATATTTAGTTTGGGATCATGTGGTATTAATCAGATATTCACATTTAGCCAGTTAAACATTCACATCGTATGCAATAACTAAAAGGCAGTAAAATAAAAAAAATGATCATATTGATTATCCTAAAACATAGTACGTGGATGTGGCTCTGATACCACTGTTGGGTTTTAGGTGAGGGAGAAGAAAGTGAAAACAAAAATTTTCTCTCACCACAAAACCATAGACACGGATAGCATCAAAGAATATGAAATAGGAAGGATGGTTTTAGCAAGGTGTACCTAGTCTTAAGGGTTGCTCAATGACAATACCTCACAGCTAGTGTGGTCTTCAACCACCTAGTCTTCGACGATGTCTGTGCAGCTCCTGGTCCAGACCCAGACTGCAGTTGACAGTCATCCTCCTGAGTGGCAGAAATCTCCTGTCTCTATAGATAGTCTACATGGACCACCAGGAACTCTAGTCATCCTATCCCACAGAACACTAGAAGGAGTTGTCCCCTTCTGTCAGCGTACTAGTCACCGACACACTCTCCCACAACTAGTTGTTGTCCTATAGTTGTCTTTACCTCGCTGTTCCTCCCTGGACATGTAGAACTTGCTTGGGCTCTCTCGATTACCACAACCAGAGAGGACAATAACTTTGTAGAGCAATTGATATTTTGAGTTGTGCTATATGAGAAGCCCCCAGTACCCCTTTATATATAGGAGGGGTCAGGGTCAGGGTTCTCAGCCCCGGGCAATGCAGGACTAAATTGGGAGTACAAGGGTCTGGAATTTCAATGAACTGATTGCACTGCGACAGCCGAACCGATTGTTTCACATATGAGCCAGTCAGTTGGGAGTGTGAGCCGATCAGTTCACTTAGTGAACTAGCCAGTTCACATCCTAGACTTGCTTCTAATTGACTTTCCTTGTTCATTTCTAATTAATACTAAGATCAATACTTGTCCCAATTGAATTGTACAAGTGAAATGAAAACTTTTCCCACAAATTGGGACAACCCAACCTTGCTCGTTTGGTCTAGTTGAACTGATCAGTTCACCAAGTGAACCGGTCATCTCACTGACCATGAGCCGATCGATTCAACCAGTGAACCGGTCAGTTGGTGGTCCAGATTATGCAGAACACAGTCAATGCATTTCTCAATCAATCTGACACTCAAATCAATTAGTTCAACAGTTGAACGTGATGATTTTGAGTTAGGTCAATTGATTGAATGTTTGATTGAGTACCTAAATACCTTTAGTAATAAATCCAAATATCATTCATGGATAAAATCCTCTTCTAGGTAAATCCTTTGTGTGTGACCCTATAGGTCCCATTTCACGTTGGCACTGAATGTCCATAACTAGCTTATGACATCACAAGAAAAGAGTGGTGCCTAGTCGCATATCAGTGCTACCCAAGTGAAAAGTAAAGTTGGAGAACAACTTTCGATCCTATAGTCTATGATTGGTGTTCTAGTGAATGTATAATTCCTTTGTCTCTGATATCTTGAATGAACTCAAGGCATGGAGCTATCATCCTTTCAACATTCATTCATGTTCCTTGATCCAAAGCAGTCTGTCTGAGATATGTGTTCCATCAATATCACATATTGACTCCCACGTGCATGCACATGCCTTTCTCAGTCTCATTTATCAAGTGGCCATGGACATCATACTCCCTTAGGAGGGAAAAATACCATATCTATCACTTGCAGTCAAAACCCCATATGTCAAAGTCACCCAACCATCACCTTTATAACAATTCATATTTCAGGACTGCGTTTGATTATGTCAAAGTGTACCCAACGACATGATGAGTGCATTGATTTTTGGTCTAAGAATCACAATCATCACCATCACTGTGAAAGTTGACTGTGACTACCATGTCATGGTTCCATGTTTCACTCGCATGGTGGGTCTATCCGATACACCATTCTTTAGCATGTATCTATGTGCTTGGTTTGATATCACATATCATGACTAATGAGACTCTGTCATCAACCAACACACACTCTGGTCTTGCTGTGTCATTGTTGTCTATCAACCTTCCACAATGACATCTGACTAGGGACAAAACAAGAATGTACAAACTCTTAGCATCTGTATGATCTCATTCTTTAGGTCCTCAACCTGAAGACATACGTCATTGAGTATTGTCATTCTCTAGACATTCATTTTGTCTCATCATTATCTCATAACTGATGAAACCAAAATAAATTGGAAGCTTGGTTTTGATATTTATCAAATCAATCATAATGTATCCCAATCCAAACCATCATATGATTGGCTCTCAAGGCATACCAACATTTGTGGCATCACTGTGGTGTGGAGGAAGCATGTGGGAGTTAGAGGATGAGATGCGTAGGAATTACCCATCTTTGTTTGCTTAGGATTTCAAGGGTGAAATCCTTATTAGGGGTTTAGGGTAGTAAGACCCATGTCTTAGATTTCTAGTTGATCTTGCGTTCTTAACATAATTATATGCTTAGAACCTTAATATAATCTCATGATGTTCTTTAATAACATGTGACATGCTTATGTTTCAAGTTTGGTCCAATTTGGATGTTGTTTGAGGTAGTGATGATTATATGTGCTTATTTTTAACCTAATTGCAATTTACCCATGTCCAGGGTTTTTATTGGAGTTTGTCACATCCTAGTTGTTCCTAACATTTTTTTGACATCATGTGGTGATATAGTGGCGCCCCATAGCCTTGTTGTACATTGGTTTGATGTGGTGACATCATGTGTTGAAGTTTTAGGGTTTGCTTGGATGCCCTAGTTGATGTTGACCTTGAGTGATGAGTCACCTATGGTTTGGTGATCGCTAAGTTTTATGTGGTTCTTGGTCTCTTTGATCATTTTGTTTTCTTGGGTCTACCTTAACTTTGACAGTCGATGAGGTTTGGCACTTCGCTTTGGTCGCCAACGTTTGGATGTGTTGAAGGTCGAAGAGTTCTATGTGGTCGCTATGTTTGGTCGCTATAATTTCCCATCAATCACTATGCTTTCTTGGACAAGTAGGGGCACTAGTTTTCCTTTTTTATCACCTTTTATGCATGCATGAGCTTAGTTCTTTCATGGAGAGATATGGTGGACAAGTGGCAATGTTTGTATGATACCTAACTTCCCTTCTCTCTCTAACCCTTGGCTATATAAACCCCTCTCTTTGAATGAAACTAAACTCTTTGCAACCTTTTCTTTGCTCTTCTTTCTTGGAGCTTGTTCACTTGTGTTGGGTGATGAAGGTGGAGCTCTAGTGGCCGAACCTCTTGCATGTTGAGTTAGGGTTTGAAGCAACCATTCTTTGGTGATTGGTTAATGTTCCTTGATCTTTCTTGGCTGAGAAGGTGGCAATCAATATAGGGTTCTCTCTCTTTTCTTGGATCTTCCTTTCTATTGGAGTTGTTCTTCATATCTAAGGTGAGTTATATAACTTTATCCTCGATTATTGTTGCACTTAACTTGCATGCAAATAATATATCCTTAAAACGTAGTTCTAAGTAGAATGGTGACAATACCTATGATCTAGGGTTTATGTTCTATGACGAACTTGAATAAATAAAACCCTCTTCGATGAAACCCTAAACTTTGTACCTAAAATCTTATTTTATGATGGAGGTTGTGATCCTTGCATGCATGTGCTAAATGTTGGTTTCTTTCTCATTATCAAGGTTTTGTTTTCTTGCTTAATGATAGAGGTTTTTGATACATGCATGTTGGTAGCTCTTTCTTGATTCATGGTTTTTGCTTTCTCTCATGTTGGCGGTCGAAGTGGTCGAATTTAGAGTTTTGAAATAGGTTTCCTTCTTATGTTTTGCATCTTGGTGATTTTCAGTTTCATGGTGATACTCAACCTATTTGATCTTGTGGTTGATGGGTTTTCTCTCTCTTCATGAGTTCATTGTGATGTTGAGTCATGGGGTCGCTAAGTTGGACTTCTTTTATGTGATCAATGTTGTCCTATTCCCCATGGATGGTCACTATGAATGACGAGGAGTCCTCTTCGATCAGTGGTGATTTCATATTTTCCTTCGGTCTCCAAAACTTGATTCATGTGATCGTTGATGATTTGAATCCTCTTCGGTTAATGAGAAGTTGAGGTATATCTTCGGTCACCAAGGGCTTCAAGTCCCTTCGGTCGATGAGATCTTGATATTTTTTGGCCACTATGTGTTGATTTAAGTGGTCGATGAGGGTGACTCATATCTTTGGTTGATGAATATGGCGAGTCTTGATTTATTCATTCGATGATGATTGCTAGACTCTATGCTTGTTTTATGTGGTTTGCCTTGTGTTGATAGTGATTGTCTTGCATGTTTCCAAGAATGTTGGAGAGAATGATATATAGGGTTTACATCTATTGCTGATGTGAAACCCCTAAAATGGTTTGCTATGTTGAACTTAACCCTAATTTCCAGTCTATGATAATGTTGTTTAGCTTTCTTGAGTAATTAGCATGTTGATAGAGTACTTTCTCTCTCCTAAACTGTTGTAACCCTAATCTATTATCATATGCGCATTATGGTTCTTAAATGCATGGTTATGCCGAACTTGTGTGATACATGTGTGGTGATGGTCATAAGCCTTGATGAGACATGATAAGCTAATGATGTTCTTGCCAGGAACAATGAGAATGTTCTTTTGACCTTGGCAGTGGCTTTGTTCCCAATTTAGGTGATATCCTCTGTGTGATGTGATAAGGGATTGGTATCCCATGGTGATATGATAAAGATGATGGCCTTGTGTATGGAAGTGAAACAATGTCATGTGATGATGTGACAATATTATGTTTTATACATTTTTGATTATGTGACTATTTTATGCTATATACATTTTATGTCTTCTGAAGTCGCAATTTACCCTTAGCTTTGTAGAACCTTTCTAGGGTTTATATGTAACTACATTGATGAAATAAAAGACACCAAATAGTCTTTAACTAATCAAGTGAAACCATAATCATGTAGTTGCCCTGGACATAGATCCATTCTATTGTCAAGACTTGTTGTATGGTGAAATGACTAAGGGAAACTCAGAGCACATATTTTGAGTATGTGGGGTACATGAGACTATATATGTGATAACCTAGATTTTGAGTTTTAATAACTAATATATTATTGGAGAGACAAGAATTCTATGTAGAGGATAAATACCAAATTGAGGAATTAGTAATACAATCATGGATTCCTTCACCCAAATTAGGTGTTTTGAGATACGATGGAGGACTATGATACCTAATTGAATTCAATTGTGAATTAACACCCTTACTAATTGATTAAGTTCTCATGAGACCAATCATTCATTTAGTGATCCAGTGAGTGGTGGAATAATTTCTTTTGAGGAATTATGTACATATGAATCAATGTTAGAGTTTGATGGCAACCTTGATTAATTGGCTTATCAATTTCATCCCAAGTATCAAATAAAGACAAATTACAAGCAACATGACATCTAGTCAATTGACATAGCCAACATTCAAATTTTAGTTCCAATTTGACATCATAGATACATCATGACGTCATTAAGCTACTCCTAAAAATTTATTGCAATTGGATTAACCAATTAGGATTTATGGACAATTCAAAATAATACACCTAATATCACCCTAGATCTGAATTGCTAATTTGGTGTGACATTTGAATGTCACATTGTCTTGATAACAAGGCTGAGAGCAGATACTTATGTGGCCTCACACCCCAGCCGTCCGATCCGACTGATTTCGGATCAAATGGAATCGACGGCTAGAACTTCGTCATCTACCTACCGCTTTCCTCGGTCCCGACCCCAACGAGAACACCTAAATCAACTGAGACTCCACGCGGCCGACTCCCGCATCTCCTGGGCGAGATCATTGGAGGATGACCTCATCTCCCAAAACCGAACCTAACGAACCCGCACTCAATCCCCCTCACCCTCGGATAAGGGAGAATGAGCTCCCATTATCTTCGCGCCTCTCCTGGCGGCGATGACCGATTTTAGGATTTCTCTGCCCTCGCCCTCTAGTGCCCATACAAGGCCTCCAACAGCTTTGCCTGACCTCCTTTAGACTCCCACGAAACTCAGTTTGAGGCATCTGACCTTCAAGCACCAACAGTAAGTCCACCTTCCCTCCATCGCTACACCACCTCGGCGGCATCCCCATAGGTCTCACCCCACTGAATACAACCCGCCACCATCACCACCTCGATCCGGGGGTGCTTCTCGGCTAGGACACACTACCCCAGAACACCCCCTTCATCCCTGACCTCCACCTCGCCGACGACCTCACTGACGACCTCACCCTCACCGTGGAGGCGTTGAGTTCTGGAGGGAGCCGCAGACTGGAAACCTCACTCCTCCGATCGAGGTAGCCTCACGAAGGTGAGGGCACCCTCATCTAGACTCCAACACCACTTAAGAGCGAGCGGAGCCTCGCCGGAGTGCCTACCTTGCTGCTCGAGCAAGCAGCAGTAGAGGAAGGGGAGGTGCCAATGTAGACCCAGTTGGACCCCGAGGCGTCCATGCAGTGCAGTGGTCATTGGTCGCCGTGAGACTAAGGTAGAGCAGATCAACGACGGACCTGGAGCAAGCCTCCTTTTTACGGTGGAAGCCTAGACTCTTCTGATTGTTCACTGTTGTCTGGTTCTGCGATGACGCTCGTTGCAAAGGTAGAAGAATGGAGAAATGCGGAGGTTGCGTCGTGCGAGAGGGTGATTGTGAAGAAAAGGAAAAGGATCGAGTCAGGCCAGGAACCGGCCAGTCCATCATAACAGACCAAGCAAACCCTTGCACTTGAGAAAACAAGATCCAGGAGATGCCCAAAGTGGACATGTGGTGAGTGTTGGTTGGTGCAAAAAGGTAAAAATTCTCATAAATTTACTAGATCTTGGAAATACTATTAAAAATGGGTCCTTTGTCCAATAAATGCCCACAAAATACCCCTGGACTCACAAAAGTACCATCTTTATTTTGGAATCCTTATATCAGTCTTTTGAGATAGTAGTATCTATGATATTTAATTTAGATGAGAATATTTCATTTAGATGGTATAATTAGAAAACGACTGAGATTAAATCTAAGAAAAATATTTTTGAACCTAAAAATCACTTAGAAACCAAAGATGGACTGTAATATGCTTATAATGCCAAAATGTTATGTCTTTCCTTATTCATGAGCAAATCAATGATTTTAAACTCTTTTTAGTTCTAGAAAATATACAAAGCATCAGAAAAATATGAAATTCAGATCAGACCTTAATAATGATGTATGGATCAGAATATAAATATCAAACATAAGCTCTAGGATGTTTGAACCTAGATTTGGCCAAACCCTAATTTGGACCTAAAATTACTAAGAATATGATGTACATATATTAATGATGATTAATTTCTTTAAATCAGGTGCTGACCAGATTATCTAGATGATCATGGATATGTGAGGAATATTTGAACTCAGGTACGTGGATATAATTATATGACTAGATTTGTTGGATGTTAAATATATGTACTTGCTTGCTTGTATTTGAAATACAATGTTGGATGTAGATGTATGTATATTGACAATTTTCCGCCTTGAACATAAAATAACATAAATGAGGATAAATTAAATGTAGTTACTAGTGGTGCTCATTAAACTCCCTATTAGAGAGGGAAAGCTTTAATGTTGACTAGCATCTCCCTAGAGTACACGGTATACGGGAAGATCCCTAGAGTACAAGGTACACGGGGAAGGGCCCACCATTTATGTTTGTGCTAAGTCCACCATAGTAATGCATATTCATTATAAATGTGGCTAATAACTTTGGATTACCTGATTTTCTGCCTTTAAGTAACGTTTTCTTTCTCTTTCTTCAATTTCGAGTATATTATATGCCAGCATAGTATAGCTTTTAATTACACATACCAACTTTTGTTGATGATTTTGTTTCTCATATTTTCTAGGTCCAGAGCTAGAATGGGATAAAAGAATAGGATGTGAGCAAGTTGTACATGTTGTACCTATTGTGTAGATCCTAGTTTAGCATACATGTTCTTAGACTGTAGAATTTTCATTCAATATGTAATTGTAAACCGTGCTGTAATAACTCACTTGGTAATATATATATACATGTTATTGTTGAGAAATGTTATGGTTGTATGTTCATGTATGCGAATTATGCTTCCGCATCGCTATCTGATATAATTTCTAACATTTTCAGATATTGTCTTCTCATCTCCCTGGGGTTTTGAGAAGGTGAAAATCCGTAGATGTTACAATGTATGTCCATGTCATCTAGATCCCAAGGTGTATGGAGGATGTCTATGATCATTCCTCAGTGTGAGAATGGATGCGGTCATATCTTCAATATATATGATGTTACAACATGGTATTAGAGCAAAACTAGTAGGTGACTTGGCTATTTTTAGTTATCTAATGTTGTTCCTTAAACAAATAGTTAAGTAACTGTTTATAGGTTGTTGATATGCCTATCACTGAGTCGTAGAATACCAATCAAGGTTTCAATTCTTGGTTAATTTGGTCACTTCCACTCCCCAAACTACTTTTGTGGTTGAGACTTAGTTCTTAGTAACTTGAGTCATCCCTACCATCTTTAAGGAGGTGAAATGTCACCACATGGGAGTTGACTCTTTTATTGTTTGATTCCTATCTTTTGTTTTTTAGGAAGAGAGACTGATCACTATGAAGTGTAGGTTACTTGAATAGTGACAGTTAGGTTTAACCCTAGTTTTTATCTTCATCCATTTTCTTTGTTGTTTCTCAAAGTGCACCTCAACTACATCCACATTGAGGACTGAGAATGCATGGATAATGAACTTTGAACCCTGACATAAGCACAATGGATTTTGTGCCTTATTAGGATCTTCTAGAAGTTGACTATGTGCAATAAGAAACCTTTCTCCCCTCTCATGTTATATGTAATAAAAAATGTTGTTTGCATGCCCTTATAGATGTTCCAGAATTAGACTGTCTTAGTGAGATTCAATAATGTTAAATAGTAAGCATAGGTTGACATGTTATATGATTCCTAACTTGGTTCAAATTTTGATGTTAGCACCATTTTTGGACTTACTTTCCCAAGGTTTCATCGTTAAATTTACTATCACTATTACACTATATGCTCAAAAAAATTCTAGATTTTTATTTGAAGGTTTCATGAACCAAGTTCCCACCATGTGAAGTTTCTGGTACTAAGAAACCCCTTAGGAAAGTAACCACCGTGATTTACTAGGTCAACCCAGAAACCCTAGACCTAGTATGGAGATATGATTAAGGAGAAAGTGTGGATATGTTAGACCTAGTTCATTCCTATTGGTTGCCCCTCTAGATGATTAGCTAATTTATAGACTAAACTTGGTGGAGTTTTGCATTTATTCATTATAAGTGTAGCTTAACTTAGGGAATAACTTAAGGGGTGTTCAACCACTGTCATCAAATCACTAGTATTTTACACAACTAATAGGTCTGGTCAATGGTTAAAATGCCAATCGATATATTATTGGGTATCTATATTAGTAGGTTGTGAGATTTTCTAAATCATGCCATGTGTGGATGAATTTAGAACAGCCACATTCCGGCAAGTGAGCAAGCTAGTTAGTTGTTTGGACAAGTAATTTTGTCTACTCAAGCTACAACAGTGCTGAAATTAAGAAACCTTTATGGATACAAATACTAGGAGTGGAAAAAGCATGACCCGAATGGTCCCTAAATTAATGATAATTTCAAGAATTGGAACTTGGATAAATCTTAGTAATAATGGAAAACAAATGTAAATACAACTAACAAGATTAATGAGTAAGCCTTGCTAATTTTACCACCATGAATGTTACTTTAAAATATTTACATACTTTAAAATTATGAACCTATGTCTAGGTAAAATACTAAGTTACGCTAGAAAGAAAAATGATAGACTCCTAAAAAGCCCAAAGTTAATTCCGAATACCACAAATTGGTAATAATTAGATGGTAAGGATAAATCTATGATAGAAGCTAGGTTGAACACACTAAGGATGTTAAAATTTATGAACACAGATCTTTACCATATGATCATAATAAACACAAGTGAAAATGAATTAGGTATAACTTATTCATAATCTATGTAATTTTATACTTTTCCCTTAAGTATGGATGATTAGCTCAACAAGTTTCATATAATACACTAAAATGCTTGAAGATTCATGGTAAGACATGTTGCTGAAAAAAACCTAATCATGCACCTTAACTCTAGTCCACTTTATGAACTATAGCTAATTCGATCGTGAGACATAAGAATAATAAGTTATACTTGATAAAAAATCTATAACCATATTTATCCCATAACATCACCCTATTATTGAAAGGCAAATAAGGCATAAATGCATTTTATACTTTAGTAATGTATGCCAACATAATCTTTAGAAAAAATGATATCCATAAAGGGAAATAATAGTAATTATGTCGATAATGGAAATCACACAGATGCTTATGGAGTATTGTTGTCCCTAAACAAGCTTATCCCTACAAATTAGTAGTTGTGATCTTAATGTTACCATGAGGAAACTTGTTATAAAATTGAACATTCATGCCTAGGTGATAGAGAAGTCGTAGTAGAAAACCTAGAGACCACATGCATGTAATTTAAAAAAAAGTGATGCGACCATGTTAAGAGGACGGTGAAACATTATAGAAGTGTAAGTGACCATAACGAATACAATATTCATGAGTTGATTTTAGATGTTGGTATAATATCCCTAGTTCAACATCCATCAAGGACAACACGATCTATAAAGTATTATAGTTCCACCTTTAGAATGGTGTATGGGAGTAATATGGAGTGTGATAGTGTGATTCACTATTGTAAGTGATTTACAAACCCCTTGGTTGGTTTAGAAGTATGAGGTTGTATACATGGTTAGTGACATATGTATTTTGGGGATGAAATCTCTTTAAGGTGTGGAGTGTTGTAACATACTCAAATGTAGGCATATATGTTTAACATCCCTTCTTCTTGGCCCCTATCTTCTTATGTTATCATATTATATCTTTTCTTTTGATATAAAGTAGATCAGTAATCCTTGTAGTCAATTCATATCATGCATATACAAATACGATCTACATATGATATTCTCAAAACAAATAACCATAATACATTCAAATAACTTGACTTAGTGAACAAATAATCTAAATAAAAAGATTACTACATTTTGATACTCTAAGATATTGCTATGAGTTGAAGATGTAGGATATCATAATCATATGTAAAATCATAATAATATGTAATATAATGTCATAAATTACCAATCATGATGACTAAATACATTGAATGTATGTTTAATATACAAATAATAAAATATGATATTAACATTTTTAAAATGTAAAACTAATGTCAAATTTGTATTCCCCACATCCTGATTAAGAATACTAAATCTCATGTTAATAAATTGTTAATTATACCCCCACTTTTAATAATGATAGGAAGAGATATAATGTGAGGAGTAACTAGTCAATTTACATATTATCACACATTAATAGATCAAGTCATGTTGATTTTCTATATCATGCCATTCTAGTGGTTACCTTGTGCTATTTTCTCGCGATCCAATAGTCTGAGGTCCATGCTAACCTAATCTGATGGAGTGGATCAACACCTTCTTTTATGCTCCTGATTGTTCCCCGACAATTTCAACATTTCCCACAGTGATATTTCAGTTGATTTATTCTCTCACGACATGTTCACATGATTTCTTCTCCAATTCAATCCTTTGTGGATTCCATTCCTTACGAGCCATTCATTATGATAAATGGTGACCTATACACCAAACACCCAAATATATCCCTAGACTTTGTTTAATGCAGCCAATGTCAGAGACCTCATCTCATATCCTCCCCTATTTTCCACAACCATTTAACCATTCCCGAGTTCCTCCTACACCCCTTTCAATACTCCATGCCCTCAATTCCTCCTATGGATCCTGTGTTGGCCAACCAAACTTGATCCTTATCTTTGACAAATTGAACCTCATGATGAAAATCCACACCACCATGGACCAATTCCACATGTAATGAGAATCTTGACATCACCCTCTTCCTCATCTTGTCCTTCTTCCTCACTTCACACTTCCCATTTAGTCCTCCCTATGTGGCATCTTTTTGCTGGACAGAGCTCCACCTTCAACACTATGAGGAGGTGTTCAAGATGTAAAAAATTTGTCTAAGAGGATCATTAAGACCCCTATATCCTTATCAAAACTTGATAAGTATCTAAATCATGCTAAATGTCCAATACCCACTTCTTCCTTTCTATTGTACCTATGGGTTACCATGTTTTTCCCTATGTTCAACCTTTTAGATTTGTCAAGAGCTTGTGTTCCTGGTTGAACTGACCACTTGGTTTGGGTTCTTTACTTCCTTTTATATTTGTACTCATAAGGTACATATTAAATTTGTTTTTTGTGGGTGCATTCAAGATTATCAAGATGGAGTTGCTTCAGTTTCCATCTACTTTGGCCCCCTTCTATATTCTTGTACTCCCTTGCCTTTTTCACATCACACATGCCATGCCTCATATCCTATAGTGTCAAATTTGGTATTTCATTTCCCTAACCCCCACTCTCTACTCATGGGAGATAAGTAGAAGAACTCCTAAATACTTTTATTGAGGGGATCCATGCGAATAGTAGGATATCACAAAGCCCGACTTATAGTGTGAGAAAGCTCCTATACATCTCTAGAATCCCTCCAACCTAGGGTTTTAATCACCGACCTGCTCATGGTGAGAAGGGAGGGAACCCCCAAATCATCCCAACCACCTTTCAAAGAAGTAGTAAGGGATCCACACCAGCTATGACTCCACTACCTAGACAACATTCTATAGGATCCACACCATCTCCTTCCACCAACCTTCATAAATCCCACCCCAAACCACTCCCCATGCATGTATGCCCCAACGCTTGAGGGATCTAGCATGCCCTTGGTCCCTATTATGCCCCCTGGACCTTTATCGACATTGATGTTTCTATAGAGAGGCCCTGGATTATCACACTAGTGGAGGATCAAGTCGAGGCTAGCACAAAATAATTCTTGGTACCTAAAGACCCCCAAGATGCCTTCTCTAAGGATGGGGATAACAAAACATGGACAAGATTCTCCAAGACCGTCCTTAGAGACATGGATGAAACCATTAACTCTCAATATTGGTCCATGTGTTGGGTAAGATAAAGTTAGTTATCGAGTAAATACATGGATGGATGATTTGTCACCAACAATGACATGAAGAGGGAGACTGAGGTTGAGCCTTGGTTTTTGGACTAGAAACTGGTATTGGTAAGAAGATGGACCCCGGAGGCCAACCTCCAATGTGCCGCCATAAATATTTTCCAAGTGTAGGATATGCTACATGAGATTGTCACACATTGGTGTCCCTGAGCGCTGTCTATAATAGCCCATGTGATTGGGACAGGAGCCAGGATTAGTGTGCGCACTGCTATGTTGATATTTTGGTATATAAGAACCCTCCACCTATGGTGATAGGGGAGCTCCCCGACAACCAAGCATGGGAGATCAAGGTAAACTATGAGGTCCTGCCTGATCATTGCAACACTTGCCACATGTTTTGACATAGCGACGACGCCTATCCCGATCCTAGGCCTCTTGCTTCTTCCTCTCTGCCCATTCACCTGGGTCATTGAAAGTGTTGTTGTTGTTGTGATTTGACATAGTGTCCAGGCACAATGCTCCTCAAAAAGCACCTAGACAAGGTAATTCACAACTACATAAGCATGTGGATGTTCAACATAGTAACGCCTCTAGCCAACCCACTCCTAGTACACGCCCTATTTTCAGCACTGACCCAACCACAACTAGGGAGGTTGACTCTACCGTCTTTACGGGATATGGACTTCAATGCCAGTTTGCAATGTCTGAAGCTATATCTGACAGGGGGGTTGCTTCCTGTTGAATGGTGAGAAATCCCCATGGGACTCTATCATATGAGGTTGAAGGTGCATGGATCCTACTGTGGGGAACTTCCTACCTACAATAAACAAATTTGTTTCTCTCTGTGATAGTAATGAGCCTGAAGATAGTGGAGCAGCTAAAGTGAACCACATTGGTTCCTTCCTTAGTCCCCGTCACACGCACAACTCTACAAGTGGTGGAAGAGGTGGTAGCAACAACCAGACCTACTCCGGTAGGGGGAGAGGGTCTCAAACCCATTAATATGTCCATCCTTACCTAGAACATGATGGGTGCCTCACTTCATTGCAGCCAAAAGAAGTTCAAGTCCATTCTTAACACAATAGACGTGGATCTATACTTTTTGTATGAGGAATAAAATTAGGAGAGATGTCTGGGAAAGGGTGTGTACCTTTTCACCTACAGATTGGAACCACATGTCTAAGCTTAACCAAGTTGATCTTGGTAGGATATGTATTGGGTGAAACCCCGCTTGTTGGAATCTGGAACCCATCTTGGAGACATACCGATGTATGATACTCAATTGCTTCAACAAAGGGGGATTCTATTGTATTATTATTGTCATATATATGGATAACACCTTTAGAGAGAGTTTTCAGAGTGCATCAAGAATACATCCCAACAATAGATTCCCTGGTTAGTTGTGGGTGACTTTAACATAGTGTGGTTGTCTAGTGAGAAGAAAGGAGGATGGGCCATCCCCGACTATGTGCTGGAGAATTTCAACAATGTAATTGATACTAAGACCCTAAAAAAACTCCACATGATCGGCGGTCATGTTACTTGGACCAACAAACAATGGATTTATAAATGCATAGATTGCAAGTTGGATAGAAGCTTCATGAATGATTCTTAGACAAATATATTTTCTATTTCCTTCATTAAATTGGGATCTCATCGATTCAATGATCACTCCTAGATGTACATCAATCTAAAAGATGAGGAGAAATGTTCTAAACCCTTTATATTCTTGAATCTATGGTGTTCTTTGTCTGGGTTTAGAGAGGAAGTAGAGAAAAGCTGGAATGTAAATATCCAAGGAAACCCTTTGTATATTCTTGAATCCATTTTTCTAAAAACTTGTACAACCAACCCAGTATCTGTGCCTATAATGTATCTCTCACAAGCCTGAGAGTCAACAATGTGATGAATACTGATCTATGTAAATAGGTAAATGATGAGGTGAGACTGGATACTTTCTCCATAGGGGCAAACAAGCCCCTGAACCGATGGGTTGAATGGGAGATTCTTTTAAGGTTGCTGGACTATGATTAAAGTTGACATATGAAGAGCTATGAGTTGGTTCATGATGGGGGGAGGATGGTGAGGGAGGTGAACCACACCTTCATCAAACTGATCCCCAAAAATGTCCCTCCCTGCCAACAACATGATGGATTACATGCCTATTATGTGCTTCTCAGTGCTGTATAAGATCATTGTAAAGATCTTATCCGGCTGGATTAAGGGTTGCCTACATGATATCATATCATACAATCAACGTGCATTTATTAAAGGTAGGAGCATCTCAGATTGTTCACTCTTGGCTATAGAATTTCTAACAAACTTCAAACTAAAGAACGTGGCAATGAAGCTTGTGTGAAGTTGTACATCATGAAATTCTATGATTTTGTCAAATGGGACATGTTGTGGATTAAAATGAGATCCACGGGGTTCTATGAGAGATGGATCCTTATGATTCAACAATGTGTGCAAACCACTTTTTTCCCCATTCTTGTAAATGGGGCACCTACTGGTACATTTATGGCTAAGACCGAACTTCATTAGGGTGACCCCTTATTCCTCCTCCTCTTTACCTTGGTGATGGACGACCTCACCACACTGATTAAGGAGGCCGAGGATCACAACAAGGTCAATCCTTTCAAGGTCAAGGCACCAAGGTGCTATCTCACCTCATCTTTATTGATGATGTCCTTCTTTTCTCTACTGATCATGTCAAGAGACTAGTAGAGTTCAAGAAGGTCATAATGAAGTTTGGGAAGCTCATGGGGCTATACAGGAGTGATGTAAAATACATGATTTTTCTCTCCAAAAAATTGTGATATGAGAAGAGGAAGACTCAAAAGGGCTGTGGGTGTCAAGACAGGTTGCTTCCCTACGAGATACCTTGGGATCCCATTGTCTGACGGGAGGGGATTCTCTAGAGAATACAACATGTGCCCTAACAAGGTTAGGGAAAAACTAGATGGGTGATTTGGTTTTTACATTTCCTTGGCAGGACAGATGGTCTTTAACAGATTTATCATTTAGAAGATGGTGAGGTTCTGGTTCTGGTGTGATCTCTTCACCTTACCTCATCCTACTATTATTGTAAGACCCCTGACCTAGCTTTATGCTTGACCTTACTTTCTTAACATAATAAGATGCTTAAAACCTAAATCTAATCATGTGTTGCGCCTTAATAACATGTGACATGCTTATGTTTTCTAGTTGGTCCAGTTTGGATGATTATTAAGCTAGTTACAATATATGAGCTTATTTTGGACCTAATTGGAATTTACCAATGCTTAGAGTTATCTTGAAATTTGTAACATGCTCGATGTGCTTCACATGTTTGGTCTTCATGTTGGAGAGAGAATGGCACCTCATAGCTGTGTTGACATCATGAGTGTTGATGTTTCTAGGGTTTGCCTGGATGCCCTAGTTTGGTGTTGACCGTTAGTGTTGACCGTTGAGTTTTGGTTTCAACGACCACCTTGATGTTTCTTTGACCATGGTGTCTACGATCGATGAATTTTTGAAGTGAGCCTAGTTTTCTCTATGGAAGAAGAGGTTTTGAAGTGTGCCATGTGTTCTCTATAGTCCAAGAGCCTTTACCACCTCTCTTTGGTCAATGAGAACCTAAGTTTTTGATGTTATGCGAACGTTGGGCATTTGGGCCTAGTTATCTTTGACCGATGGTGTCCTGAACCAAGTGAGACTGATGCTTTTCCTAGGTTTTAATGACCCTTGTTGCATGCATGGTTTAATTGCTCGCATGGCCAAGTTTTGAAGGATAAGTGGCACATGTGGCATGACACCTAACCTCCGTTACCTCTCTCCAATCCTTGGTATATAAACCCCTCTCTTTGCATGAAAGTTATACTTTTGCACCCTATCTCCTTTCTCTCTTCTCTTGAGACGTGTCCCTTATGTTCTTGGTGGAGAAGGAGAGCTCAACCTTGGAGCAAGGTGGTTGAACCCTTACATGTGTGGATCTAGGGTTGGTGCAACTCATCTTTGGTGATCCTTGATCTTGGTAAGTGATATATCCATCTTGGTTTCCTTTTCTTGCAACTGTACCCCTCTCTTCTTTTTCTTGGCCGAATCCATGGGTTTCCATGGTGGTGCTTCTTGAGGAACTTCTCTTTCTTTTGGTCAAATTCATGGTTCTCCGTGGTAGTGCCTAAAGTTGAGTTGAAGTTCACCTCTATTCCTTATCTTTTTGGCCTAGATTTTACCTCTTCCTTGTACACCTTTAACCTATGGTTGTGTTTCCCTCCTTGAGGTGATACTAGCTTGGTCATGAGGTGGTGATCAAGCTTTGGGTTTCCTCTCTTTCCTTGGAGTATCTTTCCTTTTGGAGTTGTTCTTCACAATCAAGGCGAGTTATATAAATTTCTCCTCGATTGTTGTTACACTTAGATTTGCATGCAATTAACAATATAGGTGTGTATAACCTGGTTTCTAGTGTCATGACTTGTACCAAGGTGTCCTAGGTGTTTTCATCTTGACTATATGTCACTAGCGGCATTTTGATTGATATATCACTGCAGTGCAGACTCGAATTGACCGAGTAATGAGAGGATCTTGGATTCCATCTCTTCCTAGATCTTGTATGGCACTAATTTTGACTTAGTAATGGTTAGTTGGATTTGGATGGTATGAATCAAATCCTTAGGGAATTAATTAAAAGACATAATACAACTGAGTAATATATAAACTCAGGGTTAAACATGATTCACATTGGACGTTTACCCTTTCCTTGTTTTATTACTAAGTTGTTATATAACGTGGTAAGAGAAAGCAACTATTATACATGTTCTTCATATTCCTTCTAAAAGTATATGATGACATGCTTATCTACTAGAGCTTTTACATCTGCCTACTTGTGTAATTAGTTAATTTTTTTCATTTAGTTGAATCTTCTCATCCTGGTTAATAATGTTATATCCTACTGTAGTAGTAATCATTGGTTGAGAGTTATATCTCTTGTTGGGACATGGGTCTCACCCATGTGGTTTGCCACATCTTTTTAGGTGGTCGTCAGTGGCATGGGTAGGATCGTGTTATTGAGGAAGAGCATCTTAGAGATCATTGTCATAGGAGGTTGGCTAGCACTAGTCTTGTAGTGGAGTCCTATGTGTTGTCCTGTACTCTCAAGTGTGGGAGGGTTGTGTTTTGTAGATGATCTGTATGTTGATAGAAGGTTTTTGATAGTATTCCTTGGTTATACATATGTCTTGTATAAGTGTCTTGTATATGTGAACAAATATTTTGAACAAGTGTGTGGCAGACGACCACTGTACAAATGTATATACCTGGAATGATATGTGATATGTTATAGGTTGTGGACCTTGTTGTAATATGTTTCCTCTATTGATGGTTATATAAAATCAATTTTAATTTACCCATTTCTTTGGTAGTTTGGATGGTTAGTAGATGACCAGACACTTTGTTTTGAGTTATCTCTCTCATGTGGCATTGGGTTGTCACATGAAAATGTTGGTATTAGAGCTCTAGGCTTGCTGAGTCTATAGGGACATATGGCTAGGGTTGTGTCTGTTCTTTCATCCTCCAACATATCTGAATGTAGCTTTTGCTTATGCATATATGTCTAGAGAGCACAGAGAACATGTTGAGAGTAGTGTTCCTGCACTAGGAGGTGGTGCCAGGGCGTAGTCTAGAGTATATGAATTGCTTGAAGAGCCTTAGTTCAACTGATCAACGACGGAAAATCTTACTTTTCATTGCATGTTTGGACATTTGATGGCCATATTTTTTCATATGGTGAATAGAGCACATATACATCAAGCAAGGACTGTTGTTCGCAATAGGAATCCCCAGGTTTTGGGAAGACCTTTGAGAGGTTGAGGCATGTGGGCTTCATAGAGTATGCTGGTATGAAAACCCGGCAGATGCAGGCATGTGGCAGATAGAGTTGGAGAAGGTGTTTAAGATCTTTAGTATCCTAGAATAGGATAAGGTGAAGCATGTGGTGTGCCTACTGAAGGGCAGTGCTAGCCACTGGTGGGCCATTGAAGAGGAGAAGAGACTTGGAGTGGTGATCTGTTGGGAGGAATACTAGTAAGATTTTGTGAGATGATATTTCCATGATACACATCTTGATGAGAAGATCTCACAGTTTGAGAAGATTCAATAAGGATAAATGATGATCAACGAGTATGAGGTGAAGTTCATGGAGTTACTCGGGTTTTGTCCACACATGGTTGCAATAGATAAGGAGAGGATTTGATGGTTTGAGAAGGGTTTGAGCACAAAGTTGATGATGATGGTGTCTTCTTTGGAGTACCGGTAGAGGTTCTCTACCTTTTTGGAGTTTGTGAGAAGGATAGAATGGTCGTATATTGAGAAGCGTGAAGCCAACACTAAGAAGAGGCCAACTCAATTTCATGTCCAATCTTCTGGAGGCTTCAAGAAGTAGAGGTTTTCATCGCCACAGACACATTAGAGGTCAACAGTACAGTCTCAATGGTCCCCAAGCAATGACAAAGGCTGTAGTTTTCCACCAGCAGGAGCTCACATCACAACATCATTTTTAGTGAATGGGTCGTCTAGGCCATGGTACGATAGTAAGACCTACTACAAGTATGGTCAGAATGTACATACAAAGTGGTTTTTCCTGATGAAGGAAGAGGAGGTTACACAGGAACCAAGGTAGAGTCAGCAAGCTTCCCGGAGGCAATAGTTCAACACTGGTGTTAGTTCTGCCAGAGCAAAGAAAATGCTACATCATCTTCTGTGATGCATTAAAGAATGGTTTGGGATGCATGCTGATGTAGGACAAGAACATGATTTCTTTTTCTCTGCAACAGCTTAAGAAATACGAGGAGAGCCACCCGATGCATGATCTGTATCTTGCTACTCTGGTCCATGCCTTGAAGATTTGGAGACACTACCTTTATGGAGAGAAGTGTCAGATATTCACCGATCACAAGAACCTTCAGTAAATTTTCTCGAAGAAGGAGATGAACATGCGACAGAGGAGATGGATAAAGTTGATCAATGATTATGATTGCACCATAGACTACCATCTAGGGAAGGAAAACATGGTGGCAGATACACTTAGAAGGAAGGATTCTTTGTCATCATCTGCTGATAAGGCACATTTGTGCTCTCTACTGTGCCATAAGGGAGATATGTTGGTATCGTTGCGTCAGATGCACATGAAGATTAGAAGTTTCCTTGTTAGATGACTTGTTAGTGTAGTTACAGGTGAAGCCCATGTTGATACAATAAATTATAGATGTACAACATGATGATACAGTGATACATCAAATCCGATCAGAGTTTGGTAGTGAGAAGCGTGAGGGCGTCTATGAGATAGAGGATGGGGTAGTTTGTTTCCATGGTAGGACAGTGGTGCCAGATGTTGATGGTCTAAGAAAGATGGTCCTTGAGGGAGCTCATTCCTCAATGTATGCAATACATCCAGGCAGTACCAATATGTACCACAACTTGAAGGATCTATATTGGTGGCCTGGCTTGAAGCATGATGTGGTGGAGTTCATGGAAAAAAGTCATGTGTGTCAGCAGGTCAAGGATGAGCATCATAAGCCTACAAGGATGTTACAATTGTTGCATACACTGTAGTGGAAATGGGCTCATATCAGTATGGACTTTGTGGTTGGTCTTCCTAGGACAACCAAATGTCATGATTCCATTTGGGTGATAGTGGTTAGGTTAACCAAGTTAGCACACTCCCTTCCTATCAATATGACATATACAACCGAGAAGTTGGCACAAATATATGTGGATGAGATAGTGTGCCTGTATGGTATCCCAGTTATCATAGTGTCTGGCATAGGTCCTCAGTTTCATAGTCATTTCTGGGATCATGTGCATACAACCATGGGTACAAAATTGACGTTTAGTACATCATTTCACTAGCATATAGATGGCCAATCAGAGAGGACCATTCAGATCTTAGAGAATCTATTGAGATCTTGTGTCTTGCAGTTTCTTGGAGGTTAGGATGTGCACCTTAGTTTGATAGAGTTTGCTTACTATAATAGTTAATAGAGGAGTATCGACATGACACCATATGAAGCCTTATATGGGAGGCATTGTAGGTCTCTGCTTTGTTGGTTTGAAACGGGTGAGTATCAATTTTTGGGTCTTGTTCTTGTAAAATAGACTACAAAGAAGATCTAAGTGATAAAACAATAGCTAAAGGTAGTCCAGGATAGATAAAATTCTTATGATAATAATCATCGTAGGCCTTTGGAGTTCCAAGTGGGATATAAGGTGTAACATCCCAGGATTTGAGGCCTCGGATAAAAGATCTTATAAGTAATGATTGGACTACCCATATCACCAAGGTGCACCTCCTTATAAGTAATGAAATTCTTATATATGCATGCTAATCTAAGATAACAAGAATTATATCCTTCTAATTAGCATAGTTAAGGCTAGTAAGTGTGTCAATGAGGACAAAGTGCATAGTTAAGGCTAGTGGTGGTTTGTGGGGCCAGTTGTCATTCCTAAAACTCTACTAAAGCCTAGGGCAGTGGGCCCAGGCGTTACACAAGGTGTATCTCAAGGTCTCTCCTTGGGAAGGTGTGCTGAGGTTTGGAAAGAAGGGCAAGTCAATGCCCAGGTAATGGGACCTTACCATATGGTAGCACATGTTGGGAAGGTGGCTTACATGTTGGAGTTACTACCAAAGTTTCATTGTTTGCATCTAGTGTTCCATGTTTCGATGTTGAGGAAGTGACATCCAGATATAGAGCAAGTGTCTGGTAGAGGTTGAGTTGGAGGAGGATATGTCATATGTTGAGGGTCCTGTGTTGATCTTAGATAGGAGGGTGAGGAAGTTGAAGAAGAAGAAGGATATAATTCTTGTTAAGGTTTTGTGGCATCACCTTGGTGTGGAGGAAGCCTAGAGGACAAGATGCATAGGAAGTACCCATCACTTTTGCCATAGGATTTTAGGGGCGAAATCCTTGTTAGGGGTTTATGGTTGTAAGACCCCTGACCTTGCTTGACCATGCTTTCTTAACATAATAATATGCATAAAATCTTAATATAATCATGTGTTGTGCCTTAAGAACATGTGACATGCTTATGTTTTCAGTTTGGTCCAGTCTGGATGATGTTTGAGCTAGTTATACATATATGTGCTTGTTTTGGACCTAATTGCAATTTACCCATGTTTAGGGTTTATCTAACAATTTGTCACATGCTTGATATGCCACACATGTTTTGGCTTCATGTTGGAGAGATAATGTCTCCTAATAGCTATGTTGACATCATGAGTGTTGATGTTTCTAGGGGTTGTTTGGATGCCCTAGTTTGGTGTTGACCTTTTGTGTTGACTGTTGAGTTTTGGTTTCAGCGACCACCTTGATGTTTCTTCGATCATGGTTTTTGCAATCAATGAGTTTCTGAAGTGAGGCTTGTGTTCTCTGTGGTCAAAGAGGTTTTGAAGTGTGCCATGTGTTCTCTACAGTTGAAGAGCCTTTACCCCTCTCTTTGGTCAATGAAAACCTAGGGTTTTGTTGTTATGAGATTGTTGGGATTTTGGGCCTAATTCTCTTCGAGTGATTGAGTCCTGGACCAACTGGGTTGATGCTTTTCCTAGGTTTTAATGACCCTTTTTGCATGCTTGGTTTTAGTGCTTGCATTGCCAAGTTTTTAGGGACAAGTGGCACACGTGAAATGACACCTAACCTCCCTTATCTCTCTCCTACCCTTGGGTATATAAATCCCACTCTTTGCATGTAAGTGATCCCTTTTTCACCCTCTCTCCTTTATCTCTTCTCTTTAGAGCTCGTCCCTTGTGTTCTTGGTGGAGAAGGAGAGCTCAACCTTGGAGCAAGGTGACTGAAGACTTCCATGTGTGGATCTAGGGTTGGAGCAACTCATCTTTGGTGATGCTTTGGTGCTCCTTGATCTTGGTAAGTTATTTATCATTCTTGGTTTCATTTTCTTGCAACCCTACCCTCTCTTCTTTTTCTTGGCCAAATGCATAGGTTTCCATGGTGGTGCTTCTTAAGGAACTTTTATTTCTTTTTTCCAAATTCCTCATGGTTCTCTATGGTAGTGCCTATGTTGAATTGAAGATCACCTCTCTTCCTTATCTTTTAGGCCTAGGTTTTCCCTCTTCCTTGTGCACCTTTAACCTATGGTTTTGTTTCCCTCCTTGAGGTGATCCTAGATTAGCTATGAGGTTGTGATCAAGCTTTGGTTTTCCCCTCTTTCCTTGGAGAATATTGATTTTGTAGTTGTTCTTCACAATCAAGACATGTTATACAACTTTCTCCTCGATTATTGTTACACTTAACTTTGCATGCAATTAACCTGCTTTTAAAATGTGATTCCTAATAGTATGATGATGATATCTTTAGAAAGGGTTGTGATTATGTGGTGATCTTGAGTAGATTAACTCCTTTATCTATACCCTAATTCTTGTACCCTAACTCTTATTGATGATGGATGTGTTGGTTCTTGCATTCACATGCTAAACGTTAGTTTTCTTCTCATGATCATGGTTTTTATTTCTTGCCCGAGAATGCAGACTTTGGACATATGGGTGATGACTAAACGATTGGTTTTCCCTCTCTTGCATCATGATTTGGTTTTTTCATGATTGTGGTGATGACCTTATTCTTGTGCTTTGCACTTTGGTGATTTTTAGTTCATGATGGTGATCAATCTATTTTTCTCATGTGTTAGAGGTGGATTTCTCTCTATCAATGTTCATCATGATATGTTCTATGTGGTCAAAGAGTTTTAATGGTTTTGGGCTACTAAGTATGAACCTACTTGTTAGGTTTCTAAGGTGATATATTCCTCTTTGGTCGATGAGTTTCTCCTCATGTTCTTCGATTACCATGATCTGTGTTCTTCAGTCGATGATGAAGTGTGCTTTCTCTTCAGTCATGGAGATATATGACCTAGGTTTCCTCTTTGCTTGATGACCTGATATGGTCTCTTCAGTCGTAAACATGTTTTGTTTCTCTTTGGTCACTATGGGTTGATTCATGTGGATGGTGAGGATGATCCACCTCTTTGACTGATGAAGATGGTGAGGTCTATTCCTCTTCAGTCGATGGAATTTCCAGGACATGTGTTTCCTTGTGTGGTGGACTTTGTGATGATGGAATTCGACCCTCTTATTTTCAAGAATTTGGGAGATGGTGATAGTTAGGGTTTGATGTTAGTTTCTATTTTGAAACCCTAACTCGATTAACTAAGCTGGAACCTAACCCTAAATTGAGTACATGGTTATAATACATAGATTTCTTGAGAAAGTAGCATTATGATAAAGTACTTTCTCTCTCTTAATGTTATAACCCTAATTTTCTATTGAATGAACATCGTAAGCTAATGTTTGATTTGATTATCACATATGTGACACATGTGTGGTGAATTATGAGCCTTGATGAAGCATGGGAGATCATGATGTTCTTATAGGAAATAATGTGAATGTTCTTATAACCTTGGCTATGGCTTTGTGCCTAATTTGAGGTGATATCCTCTAGTGATGTGATGAGGGATTGGTATCCCATGGTGATGTGAATATGATGATGTCCTTGTGTATGATAGCGAATCAATACCATGTGGTGATGTGATCAACTTTATGCTTTACACATTTTAGATCTTCTAAAGTTGTACTCTACCTATGTTTTGTAGAATCATTTTTGGGTTTTCTTGTAACTTGTTTGATGTAGTTAAAAGATAACCAACTGTCTTAACTAATCAAGTGGAACCCTAATCATATAGTTTCCATATCCATAGAACCATTCCAGTATCAAAACTTGCTAGATGGTGAAATGAGTATTCCTAAGGGAAACTCAGAGCGTATATTTTTGAGGATGAGGGGTGCTTGGAGAGTACATCCTTGTCATCCATATCCCAAGGTCTTTGAGAGCAACTACGATCATGTCTTGATGTTATGTATATGATATGTGAGGACAACAGTGAGAACACCTACAATTGTGCCTTGGATAATACATGTGTGTATAACCTTGTTTCTAGTGCCGTGACCTACACTAAGGTGGGCTAGGTGTTTTCATCTTGACTATATGTCACTGGTGGCAGCTTGACTGATATGTCACTATGGTGCAGACTCAAACTGGCTGAGTAGGGAGAAGATATTGGATTCTGACTCTTCCTAGATCTTGTATGGCACTGGTTTTGACTTAGCAGTGGTCAATTGGATTTAGGTGGTATGACTCAAATTCTCTGGGCATTAATTAAAATACATAATACATCTAAGTAGTATATCTGCTTAGGGTTAACCACGATTCATAGTGGATGTTTACCCCTGCCTTGCTTTTATTATTGCTTAGTTGTTATATTATACGGTAAGAGAAATCAACTATTATACATGTTCTTCATATTCCTTCTAAAAGTATATGCTGACCTGCTTATTTGCTAGAGATGTTACATCTTCCTAACTTGTGTAATCAGTTTGAATTATTCATTTAGCTAAATCTACTCATCCTTCTAATAATGTTATATCCTGCATAGTAATAATTGTTGGTTGAGAGTTATATCTCTTGTTAAGATATGGGTCTCACCCTTGTGGTTTGCCACATCTTTTTAGGTGGTCGTCAGTAGTGTAGACATGATCGTTGTGTTGAGGAAGAGAAACTTGGAGATTAGTAGTTGTAGGAGGTTGTTTAGCTACTGGTCTTATAGTAGAATCCTATGTGTTGTGTTTGTTAGTTGATCTGTACATCGATATGTGGTTTTTGGCAGTATGCCTTGGTTATACATATGGCTTGTATATGTAAATAGATCTTTTGAATAGGTGTGTGGCTGATGGACACTGTACAAATGTACATACCTGGTATGGTATGTGATATGTAACAAGTTGTGGACCTTGTTGTAATATTTTTTCTCTTTTGATGGTAATATAAAATTGGTTTTATTTTACGCATTCTTATGGTAATGTGGATGGTTAGTAGATGATCATACACTTTGTTTTGCTTTATCTCTCTCATGTCGCACTGGGTTGTCAAAATTGTGAGCATAAAAAATCTGGTGTCTTTTTTTTTGTGGAGTGGCAAAGGGCATGTTATAGCTTACATACTGTTGCCAAGTCTTTGTGACATGGTGATTTGGGTATCATTGACATGGTGTAGATCTAGAGAGTATCCAACCTCAAAAGGGTTGACCATTTCCTTCACCACCCACAGGTTTCTTGGGCATCTTGGATGAGAATGAGATATGATATGGAGATGGGAGGGTCCAATACGACCACTATACATGATTCCCACATTTGGAAAAAATATGAACATTGGATGGGGGCTCTATGAGGCACATGTATAATCATGATAGTGATGGGATATGGGCCCTTGTGGATCCCCATATGAAACCTTGGATGAAAATGAATGGGGTCTTAGTTACTTGGTACTCACTTCTTTTGGGGAGTGCTACATTCCCAAATGGAGCACCTTAACCTATAGGGCAATATTGGGGAAACTACCCACTAAAGACAGATTGACACGATGGGGTCCGGATACCAAAAGACTTGCCCTTGTGCAAAGAGGAGGAGGAATCCCATAAACATTTGTTCTTTGAGTGTAATTTCCCTATACTCTTTGACACACTTATGTTTAAGGAATGAGTGGGGCCATTACCCTCCCAATGATCTTTCTGAGGCCACATGATTCTTACACAGTTTGGTGGCATTTCCTCATGGGGATATGCTAACATATGTGGCAAGAGAGGAACAATAGAATCTATGGGTGAGACATGGATTACTTACACCATTTTGATAGGTTATAGAAGGAGATCACTGGTGTTGTTAAAGACAAACCTCTTGTAGCTGCTAACCTAACCCCACATATTAGGTGTTGCTATAATTTTGTAGTCTAACCCCACATGTACATGGTTGGGTTTCTTGTTTGGGGCACCTTTTGCACTGGTAGGGGTGCTCCCATTTGTAACTTATATTTCTTTGAAGTTTATATATTACCACATTCCAAAGGAAACAGGGAGATAACAAGTTTGGGATGATGGCAACACTGACAATCATTTATATGGTTGTCCTTCAATTCTATTATTTTGATCACAGTAGAGGTAATTCAATAATTTACCCCACTTTACCTATTCTAGTCATGCTGGTTATAAAGTGTTAAATGGACTAGGATTCCCTTGTCATTTGATAGGATTTAATCAGTGAAATGGTGGTGTATTGGTATTTCAACACATATTTTGTTTCTTAAAAAAGTAAATACATTAAGCTTCTAAAATTAATAAAGAAATATAGGTATTCTAGAAAATTATAAAATATGTGTTTTTGAAATAAAAAATAGCCCAATTCAATGACTTTTTCAGGACATGAACCTGGTTCCTTCAATTAAGTAATTTTTAGGATTTGATGGATTAATTAGACTAATTAATAATCGTTATGCAATAATATTACAATTAGGTGATGAAAGGCCTAGTCCCTGACTTTAGGAGTACTTTTGGATATTTAGGCCTAACTATTGAGGTATGTAGATCCTCTTTTTTTATTTTGGACAGTGTTTGACTAAAATCTAAATTCATTCAATGAGGAATCTATTGGGTTATTATTTCTCTTTGGGACATCAATTGTTGAACATCAACATATCCTACTATGAAGTCATATAAATTCTTGCAAATATTTAACTACTATTTTGTAAATGGTCCTTGCACCCCTTTTGTCATGCTTGACTTTTATATGATAATGACTGAAAATGCTAGTCTTGCATATCTATTTATGCATGCTAAATATTTTAACTAAAATATCTAGAATAGTGGTTCTTGTGTACAACCTTACTTACAAAGGACACACTTGTTCCACCCGAGGTGTGTATTTTTACTCTTATTTTTTAAGCCATGATCCTATGATGTTATAGCAATATTTTAGGCATATTTAGTCATCATTGATATGCAAGAAAAATTATTATTTAAAGTCTAAATTGTGGGAAGTATATACCTCAAAAAAGACTGGTGGGGCATCCATGTCATTGTGTTTGATTGTTATGCATAATTATGGATGCGAATCCAAACCTTCTAGATTTTTTTCTTCAGTGAACGTAATGAGATTTGTGTTATTGATCAACATTATGGTTCCAGACAACTTTTAAGGTAACTATGTTTTGGTACAAAGTATCCTTTTAGAAATTTTAGAATACTTGAATATAACATTGGTGAGCTCTAGATCAGGTCCCACATGAATAGGTCACTACTAATTTTTTTCATGCGTCCCACCAGATTGTTAGACATTTCAATAGAAGGCTTGTCTCCCTGGTGCGTAACATGTACGATAATGCATCCTCATTAGCTAATATGAGAAGAAAGGAGGCCTACAAATATAAGAACATTTTTTAGGTTACATAAACCTACTATCATTATGGATTTTGATGGTACAATCACCAAGACGTTCCATTTAGTTGAGTATACCATTAGTGTCAAAGTAGTCCCCATGTAAAATATAATATTATTCTTGGCTTTGTCCTTTGAGTCCTATCAATTTCTTTTGAGAGTGGGTTTTCTAAAGGATCTAGTGGTGAGGAGAATGGGGTCACTGATGAGGTATTAGTGAGTTGCATGTATTGAACTACCACTGTAGGCATGTCTTGATGTGCTCATGTTCTAGATATAGATTTGAGGCATCATCCATGGCTGACCCAGTGAAGATCCACCACAACTTTATGTAGTGAAAAATGGTGGTTGCTTCATATAGATGATTTATATGTGAATATTGGTGACATCATTAGTCACTATCATCAATTTGCAACATGAATCTTGACAATAGCATCACAAATATTGTCATTTTTTATCAGTTCTAGTGCTCTAAGGATTTTAATAGGCTGTGGGCTTGTCATATATGTGTTTTAGTTTCCACATGCCTTAGTGGCACTGATGAATGTTAGGATTATATATATTAGATTTTCTTTACCCATATGAAAGCATAAAGGTATTTGAATTGGTATCAAATAATCACTTCCCATTATACCTTACAATGGATAGTATCATTCCAAAGGCTTTATGGAAATGCCATAATTGAGGGGGGTAGTAATTTTTTTGACAAACATACATGTGATGTTTTCTTCTCATGATAATGTAGTTTCTCCCATAACTATGAAAGTAGATCACTTTGAGATACGTTAAACCACTCGACCTTTTTAGACATTGAAGGTCATTATGGGTATGTTGAAGATGATTGGGATGTTGAGGAGAGTATCCCTTTATCTAGATGAATGTGTAGGTAGGTGCTTAAGGCTTGGTTTGTCTTGCAATTCTTATTTCTTGGTGTACATCATCTCTAATCATTTTTGGATGTAATCAACTATCTATGTCAAAGTTTGTTCATCCACATTTAAAGTGTATGGATGATGAATTTGTAATCTCCCTTTCATGATGTAGAACTAGTCTTTCCATCTTAGGTTTCCCACAAACTCTCTATAGAGAATGATTACATATCATCAACCCAAGTGCCTAGTTGACCTTAAACACTCTAATTTACAAAGGCCTAGGAGAATGAATGGTTGCCTATGTATCTAGTAACTCATCAAAGATTAATCTAATAACGTTATCAACATCAGGGGCATGACTAAACTTTCATGTGTCATTGTCAAAGAGTTATTATACCACATGCATGAGTGCATTACATCCATAGAGAAAATTTCCCAACAAATGATGTAATGGGAAATAAACCTTTTGTTTGGTACTTGTCTTTGTGCCAAAAACTTCAACACTTTCACATCCTAGGAAATAGGAAGGAATACATAAAAGCTAATATAATAAGATTATGAGGAGACCTTTATAGTGAAGATTTGTCATATGGTTGTGCTTATGTGGATTCTATATTTTTAGTTGGAGTAGGAGTGGGTGGAGTGGATGTCTATAGTGTTATTATTCAAGTAGAATGATTCTAGACCAGTGGTTGAAAAGGCGGATGGTATTTCCACCCCCATAGTTGTAATAATTTAGGGCAGGAGGAAGACATGTTGCATTTGTGCATGCATATTTTCTTATACTAGAGAAGTTGGTGCTAGTGCAACTATTGTGATTGTAGCTAACTGTTCAACTTTGTTTGCTATAGATGTCGCAAATTGGATGGATGTGGTGTTGACAATAGTTGTTGCAACTTTGATGTCGGCCTGGCCTAGCCTCATATGTAGTTTTGAGTTTGATGCTAATACTATTGTAGACTCACTTATCAATGATGAAACATAAATTAGTACCAACTTGGATTAGGTCAAAAAAGGATCTGTATGACTAGGATAAAAACATTTTATATATTGTTGTAGACACTGCCTTGATGACCACGTGTATGCATTTTCAGTTTGTCTTCTTGTTGTCAATATGCATATCTTTTTCTCTCCATTTCCCCACAAAGGAAGTGAAGGTTTCACTAGCTTTTTCTTGAGGGCTTCAAGTATGTACCTAGTTGGGAGTCAATTTACATTCCACACACATTGTATCTATTGGTATGTATTCCCAAAGAACCAATCATACAATGATCGTAATGGGGCATTAGATACCTGATTTGATAATTATGAAGGTATCTATGTCTCTTGTGTTTGTGTCAATCATGAGATGATGAAACAAACATGGTAGAAGTCTAAATAACGATGTTACTGGATGACATATGTCTTCAGGTTGAGGACCTGAACAATGAGATCATATGTACGATACAAGTACATACATCCTTGTTATGTCCCTAGTCAGATATTACTATGGAAGAAACATAGACAACAATAATACATAAAACTAGAATGTGTGTTGACTGATGACTGAGTCTCATTAGTCATAATATGTGATATCAAGTCAAACACATAGGTACATGTTAGAGAATAGTGTACCTGATAGACCCGCCTTGAGACTGATACATGAAGACCATGGAATGGTAGCCAAAATGAACTCTCGTAGTAACAATGGTGATTATGGTTCTTAGACATGAAGTTACTACACTCATTACATGTCGTTCAATGTATTTTGACATCATCGAATGTGACCTTGAATAAGGATTTCCATAAGGTGATGCTCGGGTGCATTGTGACACATAGAGATTGACTGTGAGTGATGTAGATGGGATTTGTCCCTCCTATAGGATATTGATATCCTAAACACTTGATAAGTGAGATTAGAAATGTATGGAACTCGTGTGACGTAATATGTGATATGTGAGCTCACATGCACCTCATAAAGTCTTCTTTAGTTCAAGGAACATGGATTGAGCATTGAGAGGATGACGATTCCATGCTGTGAATTCAAACTGGATATCGGAGACAAATGAATCATACGATCATTATTACACTAATGATAGATTGTAGGTTGAAGTTGTTCTCCAAATTTCTGATTACTTGGGTAGTAGTGATGTGTTTCTAGATGCCATTCATTGCTTTTACTGTCATAAGTTGGTTATGGAAATCCACTATCAATATAACTTGGGACCTATAGGGTCACACACATAGGATGCACCTGGAAAAAGAGTTTACTCATGAATATGGTTTAACTTGATTACTAAAGTGTTTAGGTATTCAATTTAAACAACATTGGTTGGAAATTGACTAATTGAGAATGTGAGTTGACTGACTCAAGTGTTGAGTCAACCGACTCAAGTGTCAGGTCAATTTAAAACAACATTGGTTGTACATTGTCTGAACTAGAATGTGAATTGACCGATTTAGAAGTGAACTGACCGGTTCAAAATGTGACTCGACTGGTTCAGATTACAAATCGATCAGTTGAGCGATCAGTAAGATTGGATCAAGGATTGATGTTGATGTTAGGTTGTGATTAATTGTCACATTGAAAGCAAATATGTTTACAAATAGGAAATATAGTGAATCAAATGATTCAAGTTCAACTGATTCACATGTAAATCATTTGGTTCATGATTTGTAGTATCCAGAAATGTGTGAAAATCCATATCTTTGGCTCCTAGTTGATATGGAAACCCTGACCCTGACCCTCCTATAAATAGAGGGGTAGTCCCAGCTTTCAGAAGACACAACAATAATCTTTGACAATTGTTGTCCTCTCATAGTTGTGGTCCATGTGGACTACGTAGAGGTGTGGAGGTCATTACCACCACGCTGGCAGGTCAGTAACCACCACCGTCCATGGTGTTGCACTAGGAGGCTATTGTTGCCAATTGTCTGTGTGCATCTTGCTAAGAGTGCACATCACCAAGCAAGAGTAGTCACTGGACTTTCTCTAGGAGGTATACCTCTTGCTACCTTCCTTCCTATATACATCATTGTTGACACGATCTTATTACAAGGATTAGCGACAAAAAAATTATTTCTACTGCATTCATTGCAATCCCTATTACCCAAAAATTCCATGAATGGGTTGGCATTCTCAAACTGTGACTTGAGTTTCAACGTCTTTTGCTTATTATATCAAGCCAAGGGTATCACTTTAAGTGCTCTTTGTAACATTTAGGTGGAGTTTGTCATCATCTTGTACATCTATAATCTGAGAGAAGTAGGATCAAACCTACATATTAGGGTCCCCACATCCCTTGTTCTTTGAGATCTTTGGAAGCTCATACATTTTTGGAAACCGTTCCTCAAGGAAATAGAAAGAATCTTTGAATTTCTTGATCCTACTTTATACTCTGAAATTTCTTTTTTACTTTTTTTCTAGTGACTTAATGTAATCGTAGCCGGTTTGTTCACCACATTTGTGGTGGTTTCTGCATTGATGGTGGGGGATGGTGTAGTTGACACAACCCCTTGTTGTTGATACACTATTGGCATGGCTAATAAATCACATATGGAGGTATGTATGGTACCAAATTCATTGGTGAGTGTGTATATATTTTTAATGGTGTAGGGGGGTTTCAATTCTTTTGTTTCTTTTCCTTAGATGGTCTACCTCATATGCCACCTCATTGATTAGTTTTCTATCTAATACACATATATTGAAACATCCATTATTTGGGAGTGCCATATAGGGACCTTGAGGTGTACAAAACATGTGATGCATTCTATCTGGTGATGATTGTTGTTTGAACAATGATAGATCCATCACGAGCATCTTAAATGAATAGTTCATAGGATATAATGGCATGTTGGAGTACTACAACAAACAAATCCCATGTTTGACCTAACCCTAGAATAGCTTCCTTCTTTATTGTATAATCTTCTGCCCATTTGAGCTTATCTAGAACCATAAGTTGTGATATAAAACCTATGTGAATGCATATTTGCAAATAGAAACCCTAATTTGGTGAAATTGATGTTTTTAAGCATGTGCAATTAATGAAGCCTATTGTGTGATGGATGATTGGTATAGCATTTGCTTGTATAAAATAATCTAAGAACGGATTTGGTTGATTGTGGATTTCATTTGTATGACTAACACAACTATGCATGTTGAGTTCATGTTTTTAATATAACAAAAGTAGGATAAAGAATACACATGAATATTGTTGTAGATGAAAAATATTATAAATTAGGGTTCATTAATCTATACTTCTAAGGAACTAATTTAGTATGACGGTCTAGAAAACCTAAAATCATTTATTTAGGACTTGGATAGATAGTTGGTTGACTTTAGATTAGTCAGATTGATTTTGGTGTCAAAGTGACCAATTCAACCTAACTGTCCCTGACCAAAGTTGTCCAATTTTTAAAAAGTCAGACACTTAAGGTCCTTTAACTTGTTAACAAGTCTAACTAACTTGTCAGGGCCCCAAACTTATTTTCCTACTTTGATATCCCAGATTGATTAACCTATCCTATCAACCTACAGTCATCCAGACTACCTCACAAATCCTGCAACTAACCATTTTGACAAAACAAGAATCTATATTTCATGAAATTTTGTAAGTAAACTAATAATATGAATCTTCGGTTGATTTTTTTTATACTGGAGCATATGACATCTTGTTCTCCACCATTAAGACTCCTCTCTCATGATAATTTATGAAGGATATCGACATATTTTGACTCAAGATCATGTAATCTTTCTTTTGTATTTGGAAATCATTGTTAGTCATGTGTTTTTTGTTCTTATGGACACCTTTGTACTCTCCTTACTCCTCCAATTCATTTTCCCCTGAGAAAGGTCTTAATCACTTATTTATTCCATCTTTCTTCTCCAACTTCGTCTCCTTTGTCCAAAAAGGAGTTTTAAGTATGTTTTCTTTACAAAAAAATAGGGTATAGGGTATGTAGAATTTGTTCCATATATAGGAAAAGACATGAAATTACCCCTTTTTTACGATACCATCACAAGTAGATATTTACATAATAGATTAAATTCACAAAAATTCACCTTCTTTGGCCCAAAACTTGTAAACCCATATAATCAACATATCAATGGCCAAATCTAGATCTTTTGTATACAATTCCAAAATAAAATGTACCATATTGAATGGTTCTATGATATATAAGATGAACGAACTTCACAAAATGCCTTTCTATTTATAGCCTCTACTTATATATGACTATATGTTCCCTAATCTTATGCAATGTATAGTGGAGTTCACATTGAACTAGCAATGGAAATGAGAAATGTTGTTAGTTACAATTGGTGGACAATATTATTTGGGAAAATTATAGCAAGTGAGATTTGAATGGATTTTGTAAACTATTGTCTTTAGACTTGTGTCTAAGAAATCTCATGTTTGTATTTCCTATTATTGTAGAAAACCTACCAATCTTACAAATATCAGTCCACTTGAATTACATTAAGAATGACATGAATTAATCTACTAAATTGTACAAAGATACCTAATGATATAAATAAAAACCTAATATATCTAACTAGGTGCCATGAACACTGTAAAACCTTCCATATGTACGTGTTGGGAAGGGTAAATGACTCTATTATTGTAACAAATTTCATTCATGAAAAGATTGACAAAGAGTAGATTAGATGATGAGAAATAATCCATGAAGGGTTAGGGAGACCAAAACTAGTGGGAAGGAGTCTCCAACTTTCTTATTGAGATTAAGGAGAGTGTTAGGGGATTGAGATGCCAATATAAGTTATGACATGAAAATAACATGAAATATGATATGAGATATGTGATGTGGTACCATCCAACCTTATACCAAGGTGTGGGAATGAGAATGTAGAGATGCTATGGTGTCCTACCATGCCCTATGTTGGACTTGGGCTAATTTAGTTGTCTAGTAGGATAACCCTAAGATATAAACAGTAAATCATGCATGTTAGCACATCAAGGATACTTTTATAGTGCTAGCTATGAGTCATAAATTTTCATGATAGATAAATAAAATGGGGATGTAGATTGTACTATGAATAGCATGCTATTCTTATTCTTACTCTAAAGTGGCAAGTTTCGATTAATTTCGATGTAAAATGCTACAATTATACTTCTTGCACACTTAAAAGACTATTTAGAATCAAATCTTCTCTAATTAAGAAAAGGAAGATGAAGTTATGTTATTTTGTTTCTTATTTTTATATATGCTCACTTAAAAATTGGCTAATCAGTGAATGACCAAATTTTAGGACCTAAAGCAAAGTCCTCCACACCTAACAATATACATGAGCATTTTCGTAGCTAGGTGAAGTCCATATGTCTAGTTTTGTATAGTTTTCAATGTACTGAGAGTTTTTTGCAATGTTGAGCCTATATTTTGATGAAGAAATAACTAAGAAGTTTAAGTTTCATATATGCATATTTATGGAAAATTTGTCATATGTTTTGATGAAGAATTGCAAATATTTATATGATATCTCTATGAATGTGAAGTTGAGAATGAATGTTGTTTCAAATTTCTTTTATGTGTTAATGACTTCAAATATAGATTGATTGTTTAATTTTTTTAGATGAGGTTTTGGAATTAAAGCGTCACCAACCTTGGGGCCAACTTTGATTACCAAGTATGGCTTTACTATTTTAAGTGGAACCTAAAAACTTCATATCACAACTTAGATTTATGTTAGTATAGGAATTTATCATGGTTTAAGCCTTCATTTTTAATATAAATCCCATTATCTCTCTCTCTTTCACACACTCTCTCTCTCTATATATATGTATATATATACATTCTCTATATAAATGGTTCTTGATAGATAAGGATAGATTGAGAACCAGTATCCTGACCCTTGTGGAACTCAGGTATCTCAAAAGGATAAGTTAAGTACCAACCCAAATCACCTCCTCCCACTCACATTGTAGGAGAAGGAACACTTAGATGGGAAGAATATGTGTTAGATGAAGAGGGACAAGGAGAAACACATCTGCCCTAATCACAAGTACTAATAATTAATGTGAACCATAAGATGCAAGAAATGGCTCAAGGCATTATGGTTGTCATTACATGGACGGAAGGAAGCCTGGGACCACCTACATCTTAACTGGATCTAGTAAGGGATCAGAGCAGATCCCATGAGAATATGAGGATGATAGGTGCTTTTGATTTCATAATTAGTCATAGACCTGATGAAACAGACTCCATTTTATTTATATAGACAAAATTTGCAAGTTATCACATGTTCCTGAGACAATAACATTGAGCATGTGATATATCTTCTGAACGGTAATTCCAATCATTGGTGCATACTCTAGTAAATGCAAGGAATATGAGACATCATCACCAAGCCTAAGTTCAAGAGGCTCTTTGTGTCTCTTTTTTACCCCGATACATACACACATGATAGAGTGAGATAGTTTAAGATATTGTAACAATAAACCATGTCAATTGCAAAGTATGAATTTATGTTCTTAGATCCTAAGAGGTATTGGTAATAACTTTTCATGTTTGACTTTGATAAGATAAGGAGGTTTGAAGAAGGGTTGAAATGATATATTCATGAGAAGGTAGTTGTACTAGAGTGTTTCTTGAAATCCCCTCACTTTTTTTAATTCTTCCAAAAGAGTTGACAAGTGAGTTTATATAGGAAGGAAGTTGAGACACAAAATATTGATGGAGTAGAGATATCAAGAATTGATCATATTATTCAACCAAGAACAAGTATACTGCCTCTATAATCATCCACGAGGGTTCCATCTTTGTTTAGTACACAATATAGGACAAAACATGTCATGGGAAGGGGAAGAAGTAGTGGTCATAGTGGTAGAGACTATAAACCCCAAATGACAAGAAATGGAATCTCTTCAAAATTGATGAATCCATATACATAGACAACACCTAGATAGACATCAACACCTCCATAACACACCAACCTTAGTCAGTATCATCAAGGTTAGTGATGGGGTTATAGAAAGCATACATTGCATGCTTGTAGACAAATAGGGAACTATTTTTAGAAAGTCCACAAAAAATACAACATGGTCATTATGGAATAGGCCAATGTGACATTTTCAACAATACAACAAATTCAAAAAAAGTAGTAGTAGAGGAGTAGTTTACTAGTTAGTATCTATTGTTCAGGGTTTGGGATCACAAAATGGTACAAGAAGAGGTAGGGGAAAGTAGTAGTGACGTCAATATATGCAAGGAATCCACTAGAGGGAGTTGTATCACTATGTGTAGTGACATGTTGGATGTAGTTAAATACAAATTTATGTATTATTTTTAATGTTTTGATAGATCTTGGAACTACACACTCATTTGGAACTAAGGTTGTGGTAGACACAAATCATTATGTAACTATACCCTTGTAACATGGTTTTATTTTAGATATTTCAATGAAAAAACCTAGACATGTGTTATAGATGAAACATAATATTCAGGTGAATTTATTTCCATTGAAATACATGAGTATTTTGTAACAATGGGAATGGATTTCTTAGAAAATTTCACAAAGTTAGGTTGCATTGCTTGATATAGGAATTTGAAATTAGTGATGGTGATAAGACTTAGATCATAATATGATATGGGATGACCCTTCCTACATGCATGATATTTGTGAAGAATACTAAGAAGATGTTAAGGAAGGAATGTCAAAGTCTATAAGCACATGTGCTTGATATTAGAATATAGAACCCTAGATTATTTGAGGTAAATGTAGTTCAAGAGTTCTCTAATATATTTCCCAATGAATTACCAAGTTTTCCATCATCAAGAAAGGTTTACCTTAACATAACCTGGCATGTGATACTCTAATAATATCTCTATCGTCTTATCAAATGACACCAAGTGAGCTTGTAGAGTTGATGAAACAACGAAAAGGATTATTAGATATGGGTTTTATCTATCCTAGCGCTTAATATTGGAAAGAACCTATTTTATTTTTCAAGAAAAAAATACCACGATGCAACTATGCATCAACTATAGGCATCTAAAAAGGTCAATAACAAGAACCACTATTTAGGCTTGATAGATTGTTTGATCATCTAAGGAGTGTGACTTTTTTTAACTTGGCCTATGTCAAGTTACAACCACTTTAGGATTAAGCCTAAGTATGTGTGAAAGACAACTTTATGCACTCAAGATGGTCATTATGTTTTTTTTGTGATGTCACTTGAATTGACCAATGCTTCTATAACCTTTGTGGATATGACATGTAGAGTGTTCATGTAACATCCCAGGATTTGAGGCCTCGGATAAATTGATCTTAAAAGGAATGATTGGACTACCCATATCACCAAGGTGCACCTCCTTTTTAGGGATCCCATCTCTAAGGAACTCCATAGTTAAGCGTGCTCAGCTTGGAGTAGTACTAGGATGGGTGACCAGTCGGGAAGTTGATCCTGGCTTGCGCGTCAGTGTGGACAAAGTGCGCAGTTAAGGCTAGTGGTGTTCTGTGGGGCCAGTCGTCATTCTTGAAACTCTACTAGAGCCTTGGGTAGTGGGCCCGGGCATTACAAATGGTATCAGAGCCATAAACCCTCCAGTAGGTGGGGCCCACATGGGCATGGCATGCCAGTCTTGAGCCGTGTGGTCCAGGCATGTTGGAAAGGGATGTCCATGGTTGACGTAGCCACCCTTGCACTGGTATTCCGTGATCAAGAGCTAAGTGTCCATGGGCCATTGTGGGTCTACACTGAAATGGGGTCAGATTATGAGGCCATATAGTTGATCCTTGACGAGGACGCCAAGAGTCTAAGTGGGGGAGATTGTAACATTCCAAGATTTGAGGCCTCAGATAAATTGATCTTAAAAGGAATGATTGGACTACCCATATCACCAAGGCACACCTCCTTTTCAGGGAGCCCATTTCTAAAGAACTCCATAGTTAAGTGTGCTCAGCTTGGAGTAGTACTAGGATGGGTGACCAGTTGGGAAGTTGATCCTGGCTTACGCGTCAGTGTGGATAAAGTGCGCAATTAAGGCTAGTGGTGGTCTGTTGGGCCATTCGTCATTCTTAAAACTCTACTAGTGCCTTGGGCAGTGGGCCCGGGCATTACATTTTAGATGATTTCTAGATCAGTTAATGGTAATATTTATAGATGGAATCTTGATGTACTTCAAATTTATAGAACTATATGTGAATCACATGTAACTAGAGTTACAACTACAATGTAAACACCACTTGTACACTAAGTTTAGTTAGTATGAGTTTTGGCTATATGAAGTTGCTTTTTTGGATCATGCTATTTCTGGCTAAGAGATATGTGCATATCCCAAGATGGTAGAATATGTAATCCATTGGGAACAACATAAGTAGCCTATAGAAGTTCAAAAATATCTTAGATTAGCATGCATATAGAAGAATTTCATTTATAAGTTTATTATTATTTCCAAGAAGCTTACTAGGTTGACCAAGAAGGAAACACCATTTTCTAGATAGAGTGTGGGAAATGGGATTTCACTACAAAACAAATGTTGTCCCATCTGGAGAACAAGAAAGGTCAAGTGATCTTTTGTGATGTGTCAATGAAAGGACTATGCTCTACTTTTAAAAGGTGATAAGGTTATAAATTATTCTTGTAGACTCCTAAAGAAGTATGAGGAGGATTATCTGGCACACAAACTAGAATTAGTTGTAGTTGTGTAAGCTCTTAAAACTTGGAGGTGTTATATGTATGATGAACAGTGATAAATGTTTACATATCACATGAGTTTGAATCAAATCTTTGTGTAGAAGGAGATGAATATGAGACAGCAAATATGGCTTGAGTTGATCAAAGGAATATGATTTTACAATAGATTACCATAATGGAAAATTTTATGTGTTCACACATGCGCTCAGTCAAAATTTGTTTTCTATCCCTATAGTTGAGCCATACTATTTTTCCCAATATAAGAAGAGATTTGTCATTTTACATTAGGGAAAATATATTCAACTGGATATAACACATGAAGGAGGACTTTGATTATAGTTGTAAGTCATGTGTTTGATAGGGAAGGAGAGTCTACAACAAAAGGGTGTTGCCTCAAGATTCAAAAGAAAGCATGAGATGGAAGAGGGAAAGAGAGACAAATTTCAATGTTGCTAGGATGATCTTTGATGAGTATATTTTTACCATTTTTACATACTTTTTTATTCACTTTTTAGAGGTTATTGTGTCTCTATTCCCTATTTTTAGATTTATATTCACTCAAATGCAATTATTTTCCCCTTTTCATATTTAAATGCACTTTATATGTATTTCATGCATAATCAGCCAAATTTGCACCGTGATGCCTAGGTGGACGATCAAGCCCTCACAATGCTGCACCTTAAGGGAAGGAAGACCCAAAAGCTTCCCTTTTTTATCACCTTCCAACTACCTAGTCAAGCAAGTAGTTCTGTCATTCACCCGACTCAAGCCACTCTTCGCCCTCAGTCTTCCTGATTCTTGTGTCTTAACATGCACTCTCAACATCTAGCCCATTCCAATTCAAACATGTTGTCTCAGCAAAGGACCAAACGTGAGGTTCAAATTGAGCAACCCACGTGAGTCACTTGTTGGACCGAGTATATGCCATGCAAGTAGATGTCATCGACCACAAACATTCAACGTTAGGGTTTTAGAGGCGAGGAATACATCTATAAAAGGGAACCCTCATCGTCCATTCAAGGGGTCTCTGATCATTGGTTAGAAGCCACATTGTGCAGCACAAACCCTAGCGATGAGCGATGAAGCAACAAACATAGCAAAAAGATCGTTCTTCCTACACCAGGCATCATGGCCTTCTGCATCATTCCTACTATCTATTTGTTGTTGTCCCTCTCCATGAGCGTGACACTTTGTGTTGGGGCATGGGGACTAGCCCCGATCACCCATATTTTATCTTATCTTGTATCTAAACTCGATAATATAGTTGCTAAATAAAGTACCATTCTACTTGATGCCTTGATTTGCAAATTGATGACTTGTTTTGCATATTAGTTATAATCATGGATTTGCAGGTTGATGTGAGCATGATTACAACAATAAAATGATCTTATTATCCCCCTGAGCTATTTGCAAGGGATAGTGAGGTGTTTGGACTTGGATCTGCTACATGCCGAGGATGGTCATTCGTAAGTAAAGGAGTTCAGTAGCATAGGCAAGGAACTTGGGTGCCGAGGATGGGCAGTTCTAAGGGAGTCTACACTAGGTGATGACATGTATCCTGTGAGGGTGCAACAACTAAGCCTCAATTTAACAATGACCATTGGAGAGTTAAATATTGTTAGGATAATTAAGCAAGCCTGGGTAGTAAAACTCCATGCCTTGGTGCTCTTTATTAAATGTTATTTACCTCTTTAATTGTTGTTTCTTTTGGCAACACCTTAGTTTAGTCAATCTTTCAACTACTCGGTGATAACTATTACTATTAATATTTCTGAATCTATTTAGTTACTTAAAAAGGTTGGCCTTAAGTATGTTGCAATAAGTCTTTCGCTCATGTGGAGTGGGGAATTAGTGCACTGCCTTTGGTAAACCTAGGAGATAATTCTTTCAAGGGTTTTCTTGGTGCAATATTTGTAGCCCCATAAAAAAGTGGCACCGTTATTTGGGACAATGGTAGTTAAATATTTTTTGAAATATAAGCATAATTAGGGTTTTATTTTATTTGTTTAATTTTCTTGATAATTTTGAAAATCCTCTAGAACCAAGCACACCAATCACAATAATTCTTTCTCATTTTTAGGCCCTTCTAGTCTATGCAAAGATCCAGGAGTCTTGACTCCGAATTTCCTTTCGATCCTAAAATTGAGAGAACCTTTAGAAAACTGTGCAAGGAGAGGGCCATGGTAGATGAAAAGGCTGTAGAAGCAGCAATCTAAGCATGCATCGACGTGACAACCATGGTCCATCAAGAACTGCTCATCACAGAATCTAGAGAATAAGTGGAGGACAAGTTCAAGACCAACCTAGAAGCTACCCAAGCCACAGAGTGCGTGAAAGAATTTTGGGATTTCTCCATCCCCAAAGGCACGACTTTACTCATCCCGTCCAACATCCAGGCGACCCAGTCGAGATCAGAGCTCAATGGGTCAGCTTGTTACAAAATTCTTCCTTTATAAGAAGGATTAGAGATGATTGTAGGGAACATCTCCTTAAATTCATCGACCTTTGCTTGATGCCAGAAGGTGCCACTGACAACGCCATGCGACTCCAAATCTTCAAGTATTCCCTAACGAAAAAATCCAGGGCATGGTATAGCACTCTTTGAGGTGATTTGATCAATACCAGGGTAGCCTTAGAGAACAAATTCCTAGAAAAATTCTACCCTCCTTATATTACATACTCGATCTAGGGGCAAATTACAAGATTCAATCAAGTACCTGAGGAGTCTCTGTATGAAGCATGGGAGTGATTCAATGAACTCCTATCCAAGTGCCCACATCACGGTATCCTCAATAATCAAATCATTAGTTCTTCTATCGATTAGACGATGATGAGATCAAGAAATTCATTGATTCCTCCTCCAAGGGGAATTTCTTGCGACAGAGCTTTGACAATGCACTTAATATCATCAATCTTGTAGTAGAAAATCAGACCCACTGGATCAGGTTTTCAGAACTCAAGTCTATCTCCAAAGCATTAAAAACCCTCTCCCTCTAGAAAGAAAATCATGAGAAGTCCTTCAATGCATATGAGAGAAAGAGTCAGACTCCCCAAGTGCAAATTGTCATGCCTCGTTTGAATTCTACCATGCAATGGATCACAACACCGTTCACTACCAACAACTATACACTACATTCCACGAACATCAAATGGGCCATAAGTACATAGTTGTTCAAGCCAATGACATTAAGTCAGTCTACAACATTCTAGGGCAAGAGTACTATAACTCAAACCAAGCTCACACTCATCCACGTTTCCAATACGGGAACCCCACGGGAGCTGAGGGATCAAATGAGGGTCCTAGACGCAAAATGCTCAAGCGAGAGTGCCAATTAATTACAATTACCCGCACAACTAGGGAAACTTTAGGTTCAATTTTCCCATCCATTACTACCAGTAGTTGCAACAATTCTAGAATCAAATCATGCCTCATTACTACATATCAAAGCCGCACCAACACCTGACCCAATGAAGACACTTCAATAGATGATGGCGTTGCAAAGAAGTGAAACCATCTCTATACTAAAAATTTGAACAAAAAAACCTCCAGTTCAAACACACCTATAAGGTATGATGGAGTGGGTGTAAATTTTCAAATCTTATTTAATGGTAATAAAAAAAAAACAAAGTGTAGTAGCGGGATAAAAAATTGACTATATTCAATTTCTCATAAGGTTACCAAAAGAACATATTAAACTTACATGCGAAGGTACATCATAAGGTTCCATGTAGAGGGAAATCTAAACCACATCAAGATTGTCTCCAAGCTTTAACGTCTTAAGCTAAGCCTATATTATTATGCCATGTACTCCATATCCTTCACCTAGGGTTGAAAGCATACCCTAGCAAGAAGAGAAAAATAGAAGATATCAGCAAAGGTTGGTATGTGCATCCTAAAAAGTAATTGAGAAATATATGGAGTAATGGAAATCAAAGTAAAAGGCTTCCCATAGAAAATAAAAGTACCAGCCAAATGGGTATCTAGAGAAAAGAATCATAATAAAATGATACTTGCCATTAAAATAACATATGAGGATGTGCCACATAAGCACATATAAGGAATCAGGGCACATAATCCATCATCAATAATCATCATCCTGCATTCATGTGAGATAAACATAGAACTAGAACAACATAAATAACAAAGGCGACCAAGACTCATAAACTTGTAACCTGATAAAGATTGGCACATAACCAAACTCCCAACATATATAAATGTTGGGCCAAGCCTCATAAATGTGAAACTCGGGTATGGGGCACGTAACTTCCATCCCAAAATAATAATAATATGGGCACATAGCCCAAAACCAATGCAAATTATATTACTCTAGGGCTACTGAGTCACACAACATTCTTAATAGAGAGGAAAATAAAAAGGGTATAGTCATATTTTACAAATTAATCACCACATAAGTGATCATCATTATCATCCACCTCAAAGTGGGCATATAACAACAAATAAGTCCCACATGCACTAAGGCATGAGGAAAAGAGTCAAGTGAATACCCAAGATCACCTCAAACAAGAACCATGATATCAAAACATAAGAGCAATGCGTACAGGTTATTGTCCATAGGACCAAAAGAAAGACAATTTAGGTTATTACTCAATAAAAAAGAATATAAGACACAAACATACCTAAAGAGAGAAGAATTAGAAATTACTCAAAATGGAAATAATGTGGGATTTCTTTTTAAAACTTTTAGAACTCGAAAACTTTTTTTCTTTAACTTTTATATTTTTTTAATTCATTAAAAATAGGTTAAAAAAAGAAGGTTGTTTTCGTGGAGAACCAAAGGGGATTTCAACTTCCATTCCCCAAACTCGACGTGCTTATGCCGATTCATAAATGGAGATGTTGACCGATACCTAGTCCCCGAGTGACATGCAAGGGTTGGCTTCGAATGAGATGTCATATGCATTAATGTAAAGGAAACCCTAGTTTAGGAATTTTTGCAAAAAACTTTGATTTAGACTCTAAAAACATCACCATTGATTTTATTAGGTTCTACTGATTAAGAAAACATATAATTTTTCCTATTTTAGAGTTATGAGGTTAAAAGTGTATTTTTGGTGATTTTTATCTATTAAATCATTTTCTAGAAATTCATCTTCGATAAAACTCAAAACCAAACCATAAAATTATTTTTATTAGAAAGAGCATCTTTTTTTGAGTTTAGAATGTATTTTATTTTTATTTTTGGACAAAGGAACAAAAAGTTATGATTTATCGAATTTTGGCCAATTGGAAACTGCCACGTCTTCAAATAACCCAAGAAATCAAAAGAGAGGGATCAGGTCGGCTGACTTGGCCCAATCACATGCGAGCAAGTCACCGGTCAAGGCCCAAATAGCTGCTTGCTTGACCCACGTCAAAGTAGAAGAAAATCGGCCGAAAGACCCACGTCAAAGGAGACGAGGTGAGGGCAAAAAGGTAAAATGAGAGGGAGGATTCTTCCTCCTTTGCTCATCCATGGCTGCATGACCAACACGGCCCCGAGTTGGGCAAAACTAGGATTCATGACCACATTCAAAATTGAAAACACAGAAGGAGAGTAGGAGGTTTGACGAACTCACCGGCATGGTTAATTGCTCGGAGGCAACGATGTGAAGAAGCATTGGCCGCCACAAGACCAAAACAGGACTCTGAGCTTCGGTGACATCTCACACCATCATAAAGAAATTAAGTTATTGTAATAATGTTGTGGGGGATGACGCAACTTAGGGTACTCATATGTATAGGCTAAGGTTTGAAAACCATAGGGTAGGCTTGCTGCCCAAATTCGTTGTGCCCCAAGAATTGGGGTTTTCTGATCTGAGAAGAAATAGGTAGGGAAAATAGTGAGCGGTAGGCTCAGTTTTCTCTCCCAGTCACGATGGAAGAAAAATCAAGAAAAAAGACCAACGGTGGGCCGAGGAATCTGTGAAGAAATAAGGACAGTGCACGGTTGCACTATTCATGACAAGTCTTTCTCCTACTCAAGGTAGGAGATGAGGTTGCGCCGTTGGATGGAGATCTCAACAGTCCAAATCATGCCAATAAAAGATCAAACCATATGAATGGAAAACAAGAAAACTGGAAATTTAACCGTGTTGCAAACAAACTGGTACTGAACCAAAAATAAACCGCATGACAGGGTAATGCAAGTCCTAAATCGAATTGGAATAAAGTGTGAATGCATTTATTCCTCTTTTTCTATTTATTCTTTGGAGGGCTCAACCGAATCCCAAATTAGATAAAATTTTGCACAGAGTCTAATTAAAGCATGTAGATTCTGGTTATGCAATTAGATTTGCCTTATGAGGACTTTAATTTGTTAAATAGATCAATTACTATTTTCTCTTTCCTCCATTAATGGTTATAAGATTATCCAAATTTGATGAAACTTCACCCATAAGTCATATTTAATGTGTTGGATACGAATTCACCATCAATTTTATATGTTGGAGTTGTTTGAGCATGTATTTAATATTTTGAAGGTTCTACACACTTTCTCTCTCACGATTTCACCATTTAATCAAACTTTCTCCAAATTGAGTGAAAATTCACCCAAATACATATTTTAATATGTAGATTACTAATACAATGTTATTTTCCTCTTTTGGATTCACTTATTATTTTATTTGATATTTTGGGGAAAATATAGATCTTCTCTTTCCTAAATGAATTAAATTAATTATTATTATGCAAATAATGTGAAATTTGACTCCCAAGGTAATTGGGACCCAAGGAGCATGATTTTTAACTTAGATTTCACTTTTGGGACTTCTTTTTATGAGATATGTCATATCGCCCATTAGTGGCCCATTATCTTAATTACTTATGCAATTAGGTTCTTTAGGGTTATTTTACATGCATAAGCTCACTATGACCATTCTAAACATTTTTTAAGTCTAACGTCAATCCTTGTTTAGCTATGTACAAAGGACCAAACTTCTAGGGTAGGGTTCAAGATTTAGTATGTTACAGTACTCCACCCCTTAAAAGGATTTCATCCTCAAAATCTATTGATCCAAACATCAACAACCAACTACTCTCCACCCCTTAAAAGGTTTAACCTAACAAATCAAACTAATCATCATTTAGGGTTACCCACATCTCTTTTAGTTTTGATTATTTAGGGACTTATGTTGTTCATGTATCCAACTAAAAGCCATACCAACTAGGGTTGAGTTTTAGGTCCTCGTGTCTCTAACCTAACAACCTTAAGATCCAAAAATTCATAAGGCACAAAGGGTAGGTACACTACACCTTAACATTATCTCACATATCCCTAGTCACTTCTTCACAACTAGGGTTAGGATTCTATGCCAACTAATTCTAGGGTTTCTCTTCATTGTGACTTAGTTTAAGAAAACATTGACAAACCAGAGAAATTTGTTTGTACAGATAGTAGTATAATGAAAATAATTTTCATTGATGAAATACTTTGTGTGTAAAGCCAGCATGCTGGAAAAAATCAATACGAAAACCAAGTCACAATTTATCCATATCAAGGTCTTCTTAACCTACTACATCATTATAACCTAATTGCATCCTCAAGTTAAACCTTATTGCATAACAAGATCATCATTGATCAAATCTAGGGTGAATAGTTCTCCTAGAGGTAACTAGCAAAGTCAAGGGTTCTAATAAGGGAGACAAAATTGAAATAGTCAGATTCTGTCTACCGTGGGCTCTGATACCATGCTGTAAAGTAGTGAAACTACCTCTCTACTAAAAATTTGAACAATAAAACCTCCAATCCAAACACACCTAAAAGGTATGATGGAGTGGGTGTAAAATTTTCAAATCTTATTGAATGGTAATCAAAACAACCAAAGTGTAGCTGCAGAATAAAAACATTGACTATATTCAATTTCTCATAAGGTTACCAAAAGAACATCTTAAACTTACATGTGAAGGTACATCATAAGGATCTACGTAGAGGGAAATATAAACCACATTAAGATTGCCTCCAAGATTTAATGTCTTAAGATGAGCCCATATTATTATGCCATCTCCTCCATATCCTTCACCTAGGGTTGGAAGCATACCCCAGAAAGAAGAAAAAAATAGAAGTTATCAGCAAAAGCTGGTATGTGCACACTAAAAAGTAAATTGAGCAATATATGGAGTAAAGGAAATCAAAGTAAAAGGCTTCCCATAGAAAAGAAAAGTCCCACCCAAATGGGTATCCAGAGAAAAGAATCACAATAAAATGATACTTGCCATTAAAACAACATATGAGGACGTGCCACATAAGCACATATAAGGAATCATGGCACATAACCCATCATCAATAATCATCATCCTGCATGCATGTGAGATAAACCTAGCACTAGAACAACAAAAATAACAAAGGCAACCAAGCCTCGCAAACTTGTAACCTGATAGAGATTGGCACATAACCAAACTGCCAATATATATAAATGTTGGGCCAAACCTCATAAATTTGAAACCCGTGTATGGGGCACATAACCTCCATCCCAAAATACTAATAATATGGACACATAACCCAAAACCAATTTAAATTATATTACTCTATGGCTACTGAGTCACACAACATGCTTAGTAGAGAGGCAAGTAAAAAGAGTACAGTCATATTTTGCAAATTAATCACCACATAAGTGATCATCATTATCATCCACCTCAAAGTGGGCATATAACAACAAATAAGTCCCACATGCACTAAGGCATGAGGAAAAGAGTCAAGTGAATATCCAAGATCACCACAAACAAGATAGTTCACAAGAACCATGATATCAAAAGATAAGAGCAATGTGTATAGGTTATTGTCCATAGGACCAAAAGAAAGACAATCTAGGTTATTGCTCAATAAAGACGAATGGGAGATGCAAACATACCTAAAGAGAGAAGAATTAGAAATTGCTCAATATGGAAATAATTTGAGATGCAATCATACCTTAAACATGCGTCTTAGAAACACTCTTCTCCAAACTAGTTGTTTCTAAGATCAACTTTGCCTAATTAAATTATTCACATGTATTAGGGTTTTTCATATGCATTAATGTAAAGGAAGCCCTAGTTTAGGTCTTTTCACACAAAACTTTGATTTGGACTCTAAAAACATCACCATTGATTTTATTTGGTCTCCTAATTAAGAAAACATATAATTTTTCCTATTTTAGAGTTATGAGGTTAAAAGTGTATTTTTGGTGATTTTTATCTATTAAATCATTTTCTAGAAAATCACCTTTGATAAAACTCAAAATCAAACCATAAAATTATTTCTATTAGAAAGAGCATCTTTTTTTTAGTTTAGAAAATATTTTATTTTAATTTTTTGACAAAGGAATAAATAGTTATGATTTATCGAATTTCAGCCCATTGGAAACTACCACGTCATCAAATGACCTGAGAAAGCAAAAGAGAGGGATCAAGTCGGCTGACTTGGCCCAATCACATGCAGGAAAGTCACCAGTCAATGACCCAAACAACTTCTTGATTGGCCCACATCAAAGTAGAAGAAACTTAGCCAAAAGACCAGAATGCCCCTGGGCGATAAAACAAAGAAAGGAGACGAGGAGAGGGCAAAAAGGTAAAATGAGTGCGAGGATTCTTCCTCCTCTACTTGTCCATGGTTGCACGAGTAGCATGACCCCAATTTGGGAAAAACTAGGATTCATGACCAAATTTGAAACTGAAAACACAGAAGGAGAGAAGGAGGTTTGACAAACTCACCGACATGGTTAATTGCTCAGAGGCGATGAGGTGAAGAAGCATAGGTCGCCACAAGACTAGAACATGACTTCGAGTTCCGCCGATAGCTCAATCCACACACATAGAAATTAAGATGACGTGATAACATTGTGGGGAATGACGCAGCTTAGGGTACTCATATATATATAGGCTAAAGTTTGAAAACTAGACGACAGGCTTGCTGCCCGAATTCCTTGTGCCCCAAGAATTGGGGTTTTTCGATCTGAGAAGAAATAGATAGGGAAAATAGGGATTGGTAGGCTCAGTTTTCTCTCCCGATCACGATGGAAGAAAAGAAACCAATGGTGGGCCAAGGAATCTATGAAGAAATAAGGACAACACACAGCTGTATTGTTCATGACAAGTCTCTCTCCTACTCAAGGTAGCAGATGAGGTTGCGTCATTGGATGGAGATCTCAACGGTCCAAATCACACAAATAAAAGATCAAACCGTATGACTGGAAAAAAAGAAAACTTGAAATTGAACTACATTACAAACTAACCGGTACTGAACCAAAAATAAACCACGTGATAGGGTAATGCAAGTCCTAAATCAAATTGGAATAAAGTGTGAATGCATTTATTCCTTCTTTTCTCTTTCTTCCTTTGAGGGATCAAATGAATCCCAAATTAGATAAAATTGTGCACAAAGGCTAATTAAAGCATGTAGATTCTGATTATGCAATTATATTTACCTTTTGAGGACTTTTAATGTGTTAAATAAATCAATTACTATTTTCTCTTTCCTCCATTAATGGTTATAAGATTATCCAAATTTGATGAAACTTCACCCACAGTCATATTTAATGTTTTAGATACGAATTTTCCATCAATTTTACATGTTGGAGTTGTTTGAGCATTTAGTTAATATTTTGAAGGTTCTACACACTCTCTCTCTCTCCTGATTTCACCTTTTAATCAAACTTTCTCCAAATTGAGTGAAAATTCACCCAAAGGAATATTTTAATATGTAGATTATGAATCCAAGGTTATTTTCCTCTTTTGGATTCATTTATTATTTTATTTAATATTTTGGAGAAAAATTAGATCTTCTCTTTCCTAAATTAATTAAATTAATTATTATTATGCGAATAATGTGAAACTTGAATCCCAAGGTAATTGGGATCCAAGGAGCACGATTTTAAACTTAGATTTAACTTTTAAGACTTCTTTTTATGAGATATATCATATGGCCCATTAGTGTCCCATTATCTTAATTACCTATTCAATTAGGTTCTTTAGGGTGATTTTACATGTATAAGCTCACTATGATCATTCTAAACATCTTTTAAGTCTAACCTCAAACCTTGTTTGGCTACATAAAAAGGACCAAACTTCTAGGGTAGGGTTTAAGATTCAGTATGTTACAGACGTCATACCAGACTCAACTTGCCAATGCCCTATCAAACCAAAAGGATTTGGAATCTCAGATGACTTGATTGACCTCTAGCCAACAACGCCCAACGGGCACAATTGCTGGCCAACTAGAAAACAACCCCAAGCAATCTGAGCAGCCAGAATAGTTGAATGTTGTAATGACTAGGTCAGGAGATGTGTATGTCACACCTCATGTTTCTACCCCTACTGGCTAAATTGAGAGAACCTCAATCAAAACTCCATAATACTCAACCAACCTTCTAGAGAATCAATCAACATAATCTTCTCCAATTCCAACATAGTCTAATTCCTGTAAGAACCCAATAGAAGAAACTCTGCCTAGTGATTCTGAATCTCCCACAATACCGGTGTATATGCCACATGTACCACATTCAAGGTGATCCATGTAGACCAAGCTCAACGACAACATAAGAAATTCAAGGACACCATCAAGAAAGTCCATGGTAAAATTCCATTACTAAATCTATTGACTAAAACACCAGCTAGGTGCAAGTACTTTAAGAAAATCTTGTCGGGTAAATGTTTGACTCAAGAAACTAAGACAACAAACTTATTGCCAATACAAAGGATAAGTGATCTAGGATCATTTTGGATAGATTTCTTTTTTTGTGATGACACATGTGGAAAGGGACTCACTGACTTATGGGATAGCATATCCATCATACCTTACACCTTATATCAGCGCCTAGGGTTCACAAATCTTCTATCCATGTGAATGACCATTCAGTTGGAGGATGCATCTATCACTAAGCCCCTAGGGATTATCGAAGCCTCCCCTGTGAAGTTAGGTCATGACACCTACATCCCCTATGATTTCATGGTCGTGCACATCAAAGAAAACAACCAGTTCCCAGTCATCCTCAGACGACCATTCCTAGCCACTTTACGAGCTTTAATGGATGTCAAAGTCTAGAAAACTTGTTCTGCAACTAGGGAAGAAAACTGTTGAGTATCAAGTCCTCAAAGACTTAAAAAGGGTGCACGATTCAATCAAAGCTTTCAAGGCAGAAGGTAGCATGGAACTACAACAATAATGCCCACAATATGTTGATCAAGACGATAGAGTCATGCCCACAGACAACCGATGCACATCGTCTAATCATGATTCGGGACACATATGTTTAAAGGATAAGGGTTTGGATACCATGTCTGCTAGCTCAACTTAAAAAACACTACTATAATTGAGTCCACTATGCTAAATAGGGACGCTTAGTGGGAGGCAACCCAACCAATTTTCTTTTTCTGTCTTTTTCTTTTCACTTTCTATTTATTTCCATTATTTTTGTCCAATATTTTCTTTTGATAAATTCATTCTAAAAAGAAGAGGGTGAGGTGAAGGAAGATTACCACGCCTTTTACAACCATAAATGGGTAAGCTGAAGTGAAGGGAAAAATTCATGATGACATTCTCTCACCCTTCCATAAACTCCAGACTGCCCAATCACTCGATTGACAAAATAGAGATATCATGATCTTCCAAATTGATGAGCGATGTGGAACATGGAATACGTGGCCCAATGGGATTGATCTATATATTTTCCATAACTAATTTAACTTCTTTCTCATGAATAAACTGGTCTTATCTTTTTAGAGAAATATTATTCTTTGGAAATAGTAGTCATTTTTATCTCACTCCAATTATCAAAATTCACTGCCATATTTTGATCAGGACTTTCCAAGCGACGAGTGACGTAAAGACCGTACGCACTAGGGATATGTGTGCATGATGCAATCATCGATTCCTTTTGGGAGCTCATAACATCTCCTTGTTGCATCTATATAATGGATAAAGCGTTGGGCTTGGCAACACCAGAACTTTCCAATAATAAAGCAAAGCCCACACTTCCATCTCTTTCCCACATCTTTATTTTAAGTTTCAAGGATACACTTTTTGAGGGATGAAAGATTTGCAACCCAAGTCTAGGTTTAACCTAACCCTGAATAACTTTCATAATTTTCATATTATATTCTCCTAATTTAAATTATTTAAACCCTAGTTTGTGAAATGGAGCATGCATAAATGCACATAAGTAAAATGAAACCCTATTTTGGTCAAATTGATTCTTTCAGGTAAATGTAGATGAATGAAACCAAATTCTATTGGTATATATGCCCAAAGAGCTAATCATGTGATGATTATAGTGGAGTGTCATGAACTTGACTTGAGAATAATAAAGGTGATTTTGTATATTATGTTTGTCTCCATCATGAGATGATTACACAAACATGGTGGATGTTTCAAGAATGATGTCACTCAATGACATACATATTCAGGTTGAGGACCTGAACAATGAGATCATATGTATGACAAGAGTATAAACATTCTTGTTATGTCCGTATTCAGATAGTATTGTAGTAGAAAAATATCTGACAATAATACATAAGAATATAATGTGTCAACTGATGACGAAGTCTCATTAGGCGTGATTTTGAATATCAAGCCAAACACATATGTACTTGTTACAAAATAGTGTACTAGGCAGACCCACCTTGAGAGTGATACATGGAAATCATGGAATGGTAGTTGGAATTAGCTCTCAAAGTGATAGTGATGATTGTGGTTCTTAGACCTGAAGTCACTACACTCATCACATGTCATTCGATGAACTTTGGCACCATCCAGCGTGACCTTGAATATGGGTTACCATAAAGGTGGTGCTCGGGTACATTGTGCTACATGGGGATAGACTAAGAGTGATGTAGATGATATTTGTCCCTCATATAGGAGTTGAAATTCTAAACACTTGATAAATGAGACTGAGAAATGATGGCCATACTCATGTGAGTCAGTATGTGATATGTGAGCTCAAATGCATCAAATACAGTCTGTTCTACTTCAAGGAATATGGATTTAACGTTAAGAGTATGATGATTTCGTTCCTCATGTTCAATCTAGATATCAAAGATAAAGGAACTATACAATGATGGTAACATCGATAATAGATTGTAGGTTGAATTTTTTTCTCCAACTTTCCAGTTACTTGGATAGCAATGATGTGTTTCTAGATATTGCTCATTGCTTATGATGTCATAATATGGTTGTGTACATTCACTTCCAACTTAATATGGGACCTGCATGGTCTCAAACATAGGATGCACTTAGAATAGGAGTTTACTCATGGATAACATTTATCTTGCTCACTAAAAGTGCTTATCTAATTAACTTAAGAAAAAGTAGCTACGAGTCGACTTACGGAGGTGTCCAGTTGACCGACTAGGATGTAGAGTCGACCAAATAATGTGTGAGTTGATCGTTCAGAATGCCTGGTTGATTGATTAAACACCTTTTGACACTGGCTGATAGAACAAGCCCATCGATTGGTTGGAGTATCCAATTAACCGACTAGAATATATTCCTAGCAGATGGTTAAGGTACTCAATCTACAGATTGGAGTGTTTGAATCGACTGACTAGTTGAAAAATTACCAATTTGACTCGGTCAAATAATCAATAGCATGCATAAAAATGTGCATTCATCACATTAAAAGTTGAAGCTATTGCACTTCTAACCACATGTAAATCGACGAATGGATAGTCCAGTCGACCAACTGGATTATCTAGTCAACCAACTTGCCACACACAACAATCGTCAAACCATGTGATCTAACTTTTTGTATCCCCTAGGTCTTGGAAACCCTAGACCATTCACACATATATAAGGAGGGGGTGACCAAGGCTCAAATGTCACCTTTCTCAATGTTGTGGTAATGTGAGAGACTAAGCAGTATTATCCAAGAAAGGGAGAGGCATCAAGGGGAAAGGAAGTCAACACTACCAGGTTGACAATAAAAAGACAACTCCTTCCTATCAGCTCTGGAAGTTTGACTTGGAGTTCCTGTTGGTCTGTGTGGACTAGGTAGAGGCGTGGAAGCTTTTATTGCATGCTAGGAGGATATTTTCAATAGTCGTTTATGGTCATTACATAAGGAGGACGCGGTTGGCAACCGTCTGTGTGCTACTTGTGAAGGAAGTGCACCTCTGTAATGATTTTTGATGGACTTTCTCTAGGACCAAATATATGCCTTGCATATCCTTCCTATTTCATAGTTACTAACATGATTCACATGATTTTGGGAATACGACAATTTTTTTTGTTTCCACTGTCATCTCTATTGCCATATTTCCCTACATTGATATTAGAGCCACGTCAACTTACTATGTTTTGGGAATCAATTGATATGATTGGCTTTAGTTTTATCTTTTTTTTGTTGCAAGCGATGTGATGATTTAGCTGATTAATGTACATATCCAATTAAAAACCACATACACTAGGGAATGTCCATTAGATTATATATATATGTGGTATGCATATATATATATATATATGTACGTATATATATGTATATATATGTAAATATATATATATATGTATATATATGTATATATATATATATATATATATGCAATCCATACGCGTTGCTGTAAAATTGTTTTGATGGTGGATGTATGTGTGGTTTTGACCAAAACCCCTTGGTTGCTTGTGCATGCTTGAATGGTTTATTTCCTACCTTCTAAATATGGTATGCATTCAGAAACTTCCTTTTACTTCTCCATATGTAAATTAATCCTTTCCTCCCTATAATCCCATCTAATGTAACTGAAGGTATTCTCTTTTCACAATGTAATATATAGATATGATAAGTATTAGTTTTGTTTTTGGAAAAAATAAGGCATTCTATCTAAGTGAGTCGACCAACTGGAATTCGAGTTGATCACTCAGAGGAGCCAATAAATTGACTGGAGGCCCAATTGACAAACTAGAGGAGTCCAGCTTACCACTTGAGCTAGGAACTAGTCGATTGATTGATGGAGACCAATTGACTGAGAGGCGGTCCAACCAGTCGACTAGAGGGTCTAGTCAATCAAATGACCTATTCCCAACAGAAGATTTTTCCATTACATGTTGCATGGGTATATGTATGACTTTAGCTGGACAACAATTCTTTGTGGATCTAAAGAATTTCACTAGTGTGTCCATAACCATTACTCATATAGTTGTGATCACATATTTCATTTGTGGATATAGTATGTATATGATACATATTATAAGTATGTGGTAGTTGGATATGTATATGTATTTATAAACAAAATACCTCAATGAATATTAAGTCTTAGATGCTTTCCCGTAGTTCACACACACTTTATCAAACAATCTTAGGTTACACCATAGCGGGGTGCACAGTCTATCTCATGGCAATGTGATGGTAGTTATGTGGGTTTTTCATATCAGGGCGCATTTCTATTATATTGTCTTTTGAGTCATCCTTAACTAGGTGACCTTAATGGCATTAAGTGCCTAGAAGCATAAATATGGATTATGACAAGGAGTTGTGTGTACCATCTATCCAAGAATTATATTGGATGCAATTGGCATATGTTTCCTACCTAATTAGTTATGGACTCCAGTGTTGGTTGGGTAATAACTTAATTGTCTTGTATCATGACCCACAACAAAATTGTATGCTACAATATTTGCAAATCAATAAAGAGGGTTATTGATTTGAAAAAAAATGTATTATCAATAATTAATTAATGGAACAATTAAAGTTTTCAATATTTTCAAATCAATTTAAATTTGTTTTTCCAAATGTAAATTTTTTAATGTAGAATAATAACAAACACCAACAACTTTTCACTGCAAATAGTCTTTATGAATGATAAGTTGAACAAGAATAACTTCCACGAATGGTTCACGACATTGATAATCATTTTGACTCAAGAGCGCAAGCTCTATGTTCTTGAGACACTAGAGCCCGATGAACCTGCTCCCACTGCACCTAAGGCTGTAAGGGATGATTACAAGAAGCATTTTGAGGATGTTGTAGATGTCAAATGTTTCATTCAATGCTCAATGAACTATGAGTTGCGGAGACTTCATGAAAGAATGGAAGTCATCGAGATGGTAACATATCTCAAGAACATGTTTTAGGATCTGGAAAGACAGGAGAGATATGATATCTAAAAGACATTGCTCAAGTGAAATATGGATGGGAGAGGTCAAGTGGGGCCACATTTATTCATGTTGATTGGGTATGTGGAGAACCTAGCGAGACTGAGATTTTCTTTAGACCAAGAGTTGGCTACATATGTGATTCTGCAATCGTTTCCTAAATCATATAATTAATTTATCATGAAATACAACATGAACAATTTTGATAAACCACTATTTGAGTTATTTGGCATGTTGAGAATTGTTGAAGCTCAAATGAAGAAGGACAATTGTGATGATGATTGATAGAGGAAAAGGAAACCAAGGGAAAAGGCAAGGCCAAGAAGTGTTCTAAATCCAACCAAAAACCAAAGTCATCTACACTTAAAGTAAAAGAAGGAGGGAGTAAGGAAGGGAAGTGATACCACTACACCAACCTTGGCACTAGAAGAGGAATAACCCTCTTTATGTAGGGGAACTCAGGAAGAAGAAGCAAGAGATAAATATATCCACTTCAGGTATATACATTATTGAGATAAATATGTTTACTTCATCATTTTGATATTTAATACCTGATGAGGATCTCAAACATACTATGATGTGTAGGGTGTGAGAAGAATTAAGCAAAATAAGGTGGAACTATGTGGAACAAGTGTTGCTGCCACTAGAGTTAGAACTTGTCATTTATCATACCCTAATGGGCTTGTAATAGAAGTAGTACACTAGAGTTAGAACTTGTCATTTATCATAGCCTAATGGGCTTGTAATAGAACTAGTGAATTGATATTATGTACCTACCATTAAACATCATCTCAATATCTTGTTTAGATAAGAGTGGATTTGAATTTCATATAATAAAAAGTTGATGTTTTATTTCAAAGATAGCAGTGACCCAAATGTCTCATAGTCTATACTCGAAAGTTCTAGAGGCAAGTATATATAACGTAAATACTGAATGACTCAATGACTCAACATACTTATAGCATTGTCATCAAATGCACATAGATTTGAAGGATAAGGGTTTAGATACCCTATCCACTAGCTCAACTTAAAAAAACTACTATCGTCGAGTCCGCGATGCTAAATAGGGATGCTCACTGGGAGGCAACCCAACCAATTTTCTTTTTCTAACTTTCTCTTTTCACTTTCTGTTTATTTCCGTCCAATATTTTATTTTGATAAATTCATTCTAAAAAGAAGAGGGTGAGGAGAAGGAAGAGTACTACACCTTTGACAACCATAAATTGGTAGGCTGAAGTGATGAGCAAAATTCATGATGATATTCTCTTGCCCTTCCATAAACTCTAGACTATCCAATCGCTCGATTGATAGAATAGAGATCTCACGATCTTATCAATTGATGATCGATGTGGCGCATGAAATACATGGCCCAATGGGATTGATCTATATATTTTCCAAAACTGATTTTACTTCGATCTCGTGAATAAACTGATCTTATCTTTTTTGAGAAATATTATTCTTTGGATATAGTAGTCATTTTTATCTCAATCCAATTATCAATATTCACTATCATATTTTGATCAGGAATTTCCAAGCGACAAGTGACGTAAAGACCCTACACGCTAAGGATAACACATGCATGATGCAACCATCAATTCCATTTTGGCTACTCGTAACATCTCCTCGATGCTACTATATAATGGGTAAAGCGTAGGGCTTGGCAACACCAGAACTTTCCAGCAATCAAGCAAAGCCCACACTCCCATCTCTTTCCCGCATCTTTGTTTTAAGTTTCAAGGAGACACTTTTTGAGGGATGCAAGATTTGCAACCCAAGTCTAGGTTTAACCTAACCCTAGAATAACTTTCATAATTATCATATTATATTATCCTAATTTAAATTATTTGAAACCCTAATTTGTTAAATGGAGCATGCATGAATGCACATAAGTAAAATGAAACCCCATTTTGGTCAAATCAATTATTTTAGGTAAATGTAGATGAATGACACCTTATTATATTGGTATATATGCCCAGAGAGCCAATCATGTGATGATTATAGTGGAGCATCATGTACTTGATTTGAGAATAATAAAGGCAATTTTGTATATTATGTTTGTCTCCGTCATGAGATGATGCCACAAACATGGTAGATGTCTAAAGAATGATGTTACTGGATAACATACATATTTAGGTTAAGGACTTGATCAGTGAGATCATATGTATGACAAAAGTACAAACATTCTTGTTATGTCCCTATTCAAATAATATTGTGGAAGAAAAATAGCCGACAATAATACATAAGAATATAATGTGTCGACTGATGATGATGTCTCATTAGTCATGATTTTGAATATCAAGTCATGCACATATGTACTTGTTATAGAATAGCATGGAAACCATGGAATGGTAGTTGGAATTAGCTCTCAAAGTGATAGTGATGATTATGGTTCTTAGACCTAAAGTCACTACACTCATCACATGTCATTCGATGAAATTTGGCACCATCCAATGTGACCTTGAATACAGGTTACCATAAAGGTGGTGCTCAGGTATGTTGTGACACATGAGGATCGACTAAGAGTGATGTATATGGGATTTGTCACTCGTATAGTAGTTTAAATCCTAGCCACTTGATAAGTGATATTGAGAAATGATGGCCATACTCATGTGTGTCAGTATATGATATGTGAGCTCAAATGCATCAAATACATTCTGCTTTACTTCAAGGAATACATATTGAATGTTAAGAGTATGAAGATTTTGTTTCTTGTGTTCAATGTAGATATCAGAGACAAAGGAACTATAAAATCATGGTAACACTGATAACATATTGTAGGTTGAATTTGTTCTCCAACTTTCCAGTTACTTGGATAGCAACAATGTGTTTCTAGATATTACACATTGCTTGTGATGTCATAATATGGTTGTGGATAGTCACTGTCAACTTCATATGGGACCTATAGGGTCTCAAACATAGGATGCACTTGGAATAGCAGTTTACTCCTGGATTACATTTATCTTGGTTACCAAATGTTTTTAGCTAATCACCTTAAGAAAAAGTAGCTACAAGTCGACTTACTGAGGTATCCAATTGACCGACTGGGATGTCTATTCGACCAACTAATGTGTGAGTTGATCATCTAGAATGCCCAGTTGATCGATTGAACACCTTTTGACACTGGTCGATGGAAGAAGCATGTTGATCGATTGGAGTGTCCAATCGACCGACTGGAATTGATTCCTAGTGGATGGTCAAGGTACTCAATCAACATATTGGAGTGTTCGAATCGATCGACTAGATGCAAAATGACCAATTTGACTCGGTCAAACAATCAATAACATGCATAAAAATGTGCATTCATCACATTAAAAGCCAAAGCTATTGTGATGCTGACCACATGTAAATAAACCAGTTGGATAGTCAAGTCAACCAATTGGATTATCTAGTCAACCAACTAGCCAGAAACAACAATCATCAAACCATAAGATCTGTCTTTTTGTATCCCCTAGGTCTTGGAAACCCTAGCCCATCTACTCATATATAAGGAGGGGGTGGCCAAGGCTCAAATGTCACCTTTGTCAACATTGTGGTAATGTGAGAAACTAAGAAGTATTATCCAAGAATGGGAGGCATCAAGGGGAAAGGAAGTCGACACTACTAGGTTGACAACAGAAAGACAACTCCTTCGTGTCAGCTCTAGAAGTGTGACTTGGAGTTTCTGGTGGTTTGTGTGGACTAGGTAGAGGCGTGGAAGCTTTTATTGCATGCTAGGAGGATATCATCAACAATCATCTATGGTCATTACTCCAAGAGGACGCGGTTGAAAACCGTCCATGTGTGCTTACAAAGGAAGCACACCTCTGTAATGATTTTTGATGAACATGCTCTAGGACCAGATATATGCCTTGCACATCCTTCCTTTTTCATAGTTACTAACATGGTTCACCTGATTATGGGAATTTGGAATTTTTTTTTGTTTCCACTATCATCTCTATTGCCATATTTCCCTACATTGGTATTCGAGCTGCGTCAACTTACTATGTTTTGGGAATTAATCGATATGATTGGTTTTACCTTTGTCTTTTTTTGTTGCATGAGATGTGATTATTTAGATGATTAATGTACATATCTGATTACTTACTACATACACTAGGGAATGTCCCATAGATTTTATATATATGGTATATATATACATATATATATGTATATATGTGTGTGTGTGTGTGTGTGTGTGTATGCGCGCGCGCATGTGTGTGTGTGTGGCTATATATTTACTACTCACATGGGTAACTAACTTTAGTTACCCATGGATCTGTTTTGTAATAGAAAGGTACCTTTTTGTAATGAGACAGACAACGTTTGTAATGAGATGACCAAATTTGTAATGCAAACACTTGTTTTGTATTACACATCTGATTAGACTGATATTTATGACAGTAGTTTATGTTGTAATACAAAATGAGTATTTGCATATGGCTTTATGAACTTTGACACCATCAATGTGACTTTGAATAAGGATACCATAAAGGTGGTGCTAGGGTATATTGTGACACATGGGGATAAAATGTGAGTGATGTAGATGGGATTTTTCCATCCTACATGAGTTGATATCCTAGGTTATTAATAAGTGAGACTGATAAATGTATGGCCATACTCATGTGAGTCAATATGTGATATGTGAACTCACATGCATCTCATACCATCTGCTCTAGTTCAAGGAAAATAGACTGAATGTTATGAGGATGGCGATATTAGAGAAGAATGAATTATACGATCATGCTAACACTGATCAAAGATTGTAGGTTGAAGTTGTTCTCCAACTTTCCAATCACTTGGGTAGAAACTATGTGTTGCTAGATACTGATCATTGTTTGTGATACCATCATATGGTTATGGACATTCACTGTAAATGTAATATGAGACCTATAGGGTCACACGGATAGAATGCACTGAAATAGGATTTTAATCATGGATAACATTTAACTTGGTTACTAAAAGTCTATAGGTAATCAACTTAAGAAAAAGTGGCTACGAGTCGACTGAGTGGTGCGCGAGTCAATTGACCGGAATGTCTCATCGACGAATTGAACACATTTTAACACTAGACGATGGAATAAGACAATTGACTGGTTGGAGTGTCCAACTGACCAACTGAACTTTATTCCTAGTGGATGGTCAAAATACCTACTCGATAGATCAGAATGTTCAAATTGACCAATTGGATGCAAAACAACCAGTCTGACTGGGTCAAACAATCAGTGACATGCGTAACAATGTGGATTGATCATAACATTAAAACACAAAGTTATTGTGTTGTTGATCACATGCCAATCGACTGACTAGGTAGTCCATTCAACCAACTAGTTGTGTCAGTCGATTAACTAGATTTTCTAGTCGACCGAATGGCTACACACAACAACCGTAAAACCATGAGATCTATCTTTTCATATCTCTTGGTTTTTGGTAACCCTACCCCATCCACTCCTCTATAAGGAGGGGGTGGTAAAGGCTCAAACACACTTTTCTCAATGTTGTGGTAATGTGAGATCATGTGTAGTCTTACCGAAGAATGGGAGAGACATCAAGGGGAAAGGAAGTCTATGCTCACACTTTGACAATGAAAGGGCAAGTCCTTCCCGTCGGCTCTAGAAGTGTGATGTGAATTTTTTGGTGGTCCAATTGGACTACGCAGAGGTATGGAAGCTTTTGTTGCCATGATAGGAGGACGCCATCACCCACCGTCTATTGGGTTTTGGTATATTGTCTAGTCGATCGAATGGCTGCACACAATAGTAGCAAAACCATGAGATCTATCTTTTCATATCTCTTGGGTTTTGGTAACCCTACCCCATCCACTCCTATATAAGGAGGGGGTGGTAAAGGCTCAAACACACTTTTCTCAATGTTGTGGTAATGTGAGAGCATGAGTAGTCTTACCTAAGAAAGGGAGAGACATCAAGGGGAAAGGAAGTCTATGCTCACACTTTGACAATGGAAGGACAAGTCCTTCCCATCGTCTCTAGAAGTGTGACGTGAATTTTCTAGTGGTCCACTTGGACTACGTAGAGGTATGGAAGCTTTTGTTGCCATGCTAGGAGGATGCCTTCAACCACCGTCTGTGGTCATTGCACCAAGAGGACACTGTTGATAACCGTTTGTGTGCTGTTTGTGAAGGAAGCACGCCTCTACAAGGATTGTCACTAGACTTTATCCAGGACTAGATATATTCCTTGCACCATCCTTCCCCTTTCATAGTAATTGACACAATTCATTGGTTATGGGAATATGACAATTTTTTCTCTCTTTCTGTTGCCATCTCTATCGCTATATTTCCCTACAAATTTGGTGTTAGATGAATCTTTGATGTAGTATATGTTTCAATAAATAATCTATTGAGTGAGTTGTTTGATTATAAATTTCATGTGTAAGACTGAAAAAAAATTATATTGAGTTCATGGGGTAATTGTAAGAGAAAGAAAATTAGGATATACATATTCAACTCATTGTAGATGAAAATGTGATAGCTTATATTAATAGAAAAGAATATAAACTTAAGAAATTAAAATAGGGTTTAGTATGCTAAATATGGAGTTAGATACACTAAGAAACATTTTTGTCGAACTTGGATCAATAGTTGACTATGTTTTGGATAAGTTGGACTGATATTAGGGGTGGCAGTGGGCCCGAATGAAGTGGACAAATCAATCTAATCAAAGTTAGCCAAATTTTTAGAAAGTTGGACCTCAAGGACAGTTGAATTCTTAACAATTGTGAATAACTTATTAGAATCGTAAATTGGTGTTTCTTATTTGACCTACCTAGATAATTTAATGCAACCTATTGACCTAGGTATTCATCCCTACTACCTAACAAAATATCCAACTAACGTCCTATCCAAAGATAATTAATGTTTCCTAAAATTCTACAATTAGACCACATATATCAACTACTGGATCTATTTAGACTCTAGAGCATCTTAAACATCATTCTTCATCACCACATCCCTCATGATTTTTCCCAAAGGAAGCTATTGGTAAAGAAGATCAAGATATTTTGGAAGATTTTAACTCAAGGTAATCTCCTCTTTTGTTTGTAGTTGGAATCATGATTAGTTATGTGCTTTCCATTCTTTTTATCACCTCACTTCTCTCCTTCCTCGTCTACTTCATTTTCCCTTAATCTAAATACTTTGTTTCTTTTATCTTTCTTCCCCTAATTCATTTATTTTGGTTGGAGGGGAGTTTCTTTTCTCTTCAAAAGTGTGAAGGTTGGTGGATTCTATTGAAGATTTTAAAAAGTGAAGAAATTCCTCCGCTTACTACAATACGTAGGTGAGTAGATATTTATAGATAGATCAAGTGCACACAAAGTTACCATTCCATAAATCTTGCATAATTGGGAAATCCCTAACATTCAAATGGTAAAACAAGGACATTTTGCATGTTTCAGAAGAAAAAACCAACTGATTTTAATGGTTCCATGATACAATAGGTGAACAAATTTTCCTCGACTTGTCTATGAATTGTTTTTCCTTAAAAGGTTGAGAAGTGGTAAATTTTGCATTGATCTAACAATGTTAATTAGAATTATATTAGTTTATAATTATGAATGGGAGTCTTATGGAGAACTTATAGAAAATTATATTGGAATGGATGATAAGACTATTGCATATTTACTATTGTCTAAAGAATTTCTTGTTTATATTTTTCATTAATGTGGAAACCCCATATTTCTCATAACTGGTGATTCGAATAACAATGTGAATTATGTAAATAAATCTCCTTCAGGTGAGTAAGGCATCTAATTATAAGAAGAGTAAAACCTAATATTATATAGTTAAGTACATTGAAAAATATGAATATTTCCTCGATGTCCATTCTAGAAAGGGTAAACAAGTCTATTCTTGTAATGGATTTCATCCATGAAAATATTTGACCTAGAGAGGTTTAGACATGAGGACTAGTTTGCATAGGGTTAAGGGAAACGTAGGTGGGATAAAGGCCTTAACTCTGTATTAAGATTGATAAGAAGAGGATTATGGAATAGTGAACCCAACCCTAGTGTTTACATGATAATCATGTGAATATTAGATACAATACAAGTCACATGCTATGAGGTATGACTTGACCTTTATACTAAGGTTTGGAAATGAGAAGTTAAAGACTCTATAGGCTTCTACCTTTCGATGTGGAGGGCCTAATCAAGTTAGCTGTCTTAAAATGGGAGGATAAACCCTAAGGTATCAATAACGAACCATGCATCTCAACACACCTTAGCACCTTATTGGCTAGGTACAAGTCAAGTATTCAGATGAATAATAAATAAAATGGAAAGGCTAGTTGTCTTATGCATTTTTAAATATCATTATTGTTTTCATATGACTTGTTTCCTCTAATGCAATGGCAAAGTAAAGTATATATATTGTGAACCTAAATAGTATTTTGCATCATATTTTCTATAATAAAAATTAAAAAGGGACAAGATACTACATTATTTGTTTCATTTGTTTATCTATTTACTTAGACTTTGGTTAATAAACAATGAACAATTTTCTTAGTTCATGAATTTAAGTCATTTTCTTTTCATCTAGATCATTGTCTTCTCAACTACGTAAATTCATAATCAAAATTTTGTGTAGTTGTTCATGTAATGAGGGTTTTGGGTATGGTGGGCATGTTTTCTAGTGCAGAAATGAATGAGTAGTTCAAAGCTCGTCTGCCTCTATTTTTGAAAAAAAAATCAAGTACCTTTTAAGGAAAGCTTGTCTATGACTATGTGATAACTATAAGATTATGAAGTAAGAATGGCTGTTGGTTTAAATTACTTTCAAATGTTAATGTCTTTCACTATTACCTAATTGCTTAATAAATTGACAAGAAGTTTGTAGTTAGAGATTCATCAAGCTCTGTGCCATATTTTTTATTGTGGATGTGTTGATTATTATAAGTGGCACCAAACAAGCATTTTTTGCCTCCATCTATTTATATTATGAGTTGAAGGTGATTGGAGATGTAAGATTTGTCAATCGTTAAGCTATTAGAGTCTACTCTATTGCATGGACATGTTCTTTGAGATTGACTACTCCTAGATTGACTATAAACATAGAAAATTTGTATAATTGATGCATAATGTTGAGGGATCACCTGTATGCAATAGGGTCCATGTTTGAACCATTGACACATGTCTTGTATTCTTAGATCTAGCATCCTACACATGTGAAATGAATCACTATTTTATTCATGTCACAAGTGACAACGTGAGGAACTTTGTCTCCCATTTTTTGTTGAGATGATGCTAGGCACTTTCATAATGTGAGAAGATAAGGAATTCTTCAATAGGTTGTATGACTATAGGAATACCCTTATGATGCATGTACATATACCACTTCTTACATAATTTTTATGGTTTACAAGATAAAAAATGACATACAAACATGTCATGTAAATGTTTATCCATACTTCTCTTATTAGCAAGGGATCTTTGAAATTTATGCATAAATTTTTCTAAGAAATCTCACTTTCTTAGAAGAGAGTTAATGATGGATCCCTTAATCGGGTCTTCATCTTGTGTATTCTTACTTATAATCAAGATTTTCACAATGTCTGCTATTGTCAATGCATTTTGTTATACATCAAATGCACAATATGGAATTTTTTTTACATGTTTTTGGGTCTTGGATCAATAATTTTTAGAAGAGAGAGAAGGGGGTTGATCTTTGGACTTCCCCACCTTGGAGGATTCCAAAGTGAGATCAAGAGTATCCTCAACCTATCCCAACTGACCAAAGATAAAAGTTGAGTAAAAACCATCATGGATGGCCAACTTCAGAATCCAAGAGGTTAGAAAACCCTCAAAACGTCCATGGTATTTGGCCACATCCGCTCGACTTAAGAAAAAATCATAGGGAATGCAAAGGAAATGGACTCCTAGTAGCTCAACCATGCTCATTAGAATGATCATGGTAACTAAAGGCCACCACAACTGTTTCAGTAACTACAACCATTTCACTAACCACAACCATTTCAATCACCACAACCATGTCTATAGGCAAGGGTAGCACCCATTTTGGCCACCATGGTTACCCTCCTACCTCCTCATAATGGCCATGGTACTCATTAGGGTTATTATACCTTCATACCACCACAACTGTGGTATTAATGGCAACCATTCTACCTATGTCATTCCTCCACTATTTCCCTGATACCATTCCACCTCTACCATGACCATTCTCATATACCATGACCATTTTTAGCCTAGCCGCTATGACCATTGCATGCAGAAAAATTATGCTACCTACCTAACCCTACTTCTTCCCATCAATACTTTTACCATTCTATTCCCACTTAACCCTAGACTTCCTAGACCAATATTCATACATTAGTGGCAAATAAGGGTCAAGGGTTAGCATCTTCACACAATTTAATCCCCTTGGTCACCTCTCCCACCTACCTCCATCTACCACATCACATCCCATCACTCAAAACCCTAATTGTCTAGGGTTTGACAACTTCCATCTATACTTCCATGCTTACCTCCCTTGGAGGAGTTATTCAAAGGTGTTCTATATATTGTTAAAGGTGAAGAAAGATAAGTCTTCATCATTTTTCATGGATTTTTCTCTTCTTCTCCCTTCCTTTTGTTTATCATTGTACCATGGTAGCTAAGCCCTTTTTGGTGGGTTTTTTTTTGGGGGGGTTACTATGATTACATGTAATTTAGATATTTGCATGTAAAATGTTATACATTTCCATTAATGTCATGTTATGCTTGTTCTCTCTTCCTACCTCTTTGTTTGGTTTCTTGATCTATGTAAACACCCAAGGTAAAAAAAAGAGTTATTTTGTGGCGTTTTGGGGGGGGGGATAGTTTTCCCTCCTTCCTTTATATCCCTCTATTCCACTTGCTCTAGGTATGAGATCAAAGTGTATAAGTATGGATCTCCTCTTTGTCTGGGTAAGGAGAACATTTATAGGTTGTATAGGTAAATAAGAGATGGTGATACACCCTCTTCCTATTCCTTATATCACCACATACCACCAAGTAGGTGAGGATACTCTTTTTTAGAAACCTAGACTAGGGTTGATCTAGGCCAAAAGTTGTATGTCCCCTACACAATTGAGCTTCATAAGGTTGGATAGGAGGGGATAGGGACTAGTTTGCCTATACACACCCTATACAAAACATGGAAACTAGTAGGGAAGGACTCATAACTCCACCTCCCTATGTTTGTTTGTCTTATGACACTACTATTGGATGCACACATGAATATACATCCCAGTTGCATAATTGATTATTAACATTACCCCCAAACCAACCACTACCCATGAAAAATGTCTAAACCCTAATTAAATATTGTTTTAGCTAGTTCTTTTTGCTTCCTTAGTTAATTGTTATTTCATTCTAGTTATCTCTTTAGTAGATAATTATTTCTTATTAATAGTTGTTTGTCCTAGGCTTTGATAGTTATTTACGTGGTTGAGTCTTTGTGATAACCTTAGTTTTCTCTCTCATTAGTTATTCGCTTTTTCTCCCTATGGTGACCCATCATACTCAATTGCATATCAATTTCATAGTTTGAGCATTATGCCACTCCAATTTGTTCACGTCAATGACCAATATTGCAATCTATGATAATAATTTGCGTTTTTGAACCAAGAACCTTTCTTTAACATATCACAATCTTGAAATATATTTTGAAACACATCAACTATTCAACTTATTCTCAAATAAAAATCAAGTTGTAGATCTCTCAATTATGAATCCAATAAAAATGATCTCAAATAGCCGAAGTTACGGCCTTTCAATTTTTTCTTAAAATTCACTTGATTTAATTTATTTTGTTTAGTTTTTTTAACCCCTTACTGGGTCCATTGTGATGCACATCCCATCCGCTAAAAAAGTTGGGGTAGGTGGGTGTAACACCACGTAGATGTCGAATCTCCCTAGAACCATGATGGTCCATCCATCCAATGGATCCCACTTCATCTTTCTCATTTGACAGTACATTGTAGCACTGCTACAATACTAGTTTTTGATGTCCAATCAACTCTCCTTGGCTCCCATGGACAATAAAAATGTCGGTAAAAACACCAACTTGACTCCCTATCTTATTTCCATCTATTTTCTGTTCCTTTTGTGCCCTAAAATGCCTACTAATTTGTTGTTTCCTTCCTCTTAACCCTAGGGTGCCGCCACCTTGCTCTAACTCAATTTTCTTCTTGACATACGCCACTTGCACCCAAAAATGAGCCATCAACCTGGTTCATCCAGTTGAAGCAGAATGGCGGGTCATTGGGGGTTTTCCCACCTTGGTAACCATATTGTGATCGCTCGTGTTGAGCACAACCATGAAGGATCAGCCCTGTTCAGGCCCTTTCTGACTATATTGGTGGATGGTGGCCAACAGTGGTCGTGGATGGGTACCAACACACAATCAATACTTTTACATGGTGATGAATCCATGTACATTTGCGACCAAGTTCTTAGAGCTAGTACAACTACATCCAACCCTATGTCATGCATCAATTTGTTCTCTTTGTGCTTATTTAGTTGTTTAGAATCATACAAAATAACTTTAATATCTTGCTCCAGCACACAAGCAATACTTCTACATGATGTATCATAAAAAATCACACATCCCTTCCCATTTTTTGGCTATGAAAACACTAATGTTGTAATCAAATTTTATATGGTAGTATGGTATATATCCTCACACTTCTCTTTCTAGACAAACACTGTCTCCTTTCAGCTCAACCAATTTACATGCTTGGTAATGATGCTAAAATTTTACATGAAACACATGTAATAGCCTAATAACCCTAGAAGACTATGATCCTCTATAGGCATATTTGGTTCCCCCCTAGAGTAGTGGTTCCACATTTTTGGGTTCTACACAAATCCCTTGACATGATATGCCATGACCCATTATGTAACTAGTGATAACAATAACTCACACTTACTAAACTTACTATATAAGAGAAGTTGAACAAGTAGTTACAATGCTAGTTGTAAGTGATGTTCATGTTTTTTTTGTATTGATGGAGTATATTAGAATGTCATCTATCACCATGACACGACCTAAAAACTAGCATATCACTATGTTCATTAGATATGTAAAAGTTGTGAGAGCAGTGGTTAGTGCAAGTGGCATAACCAAGAACCTCATAGTTATTATAGAGCGTACAAAGAAGTGTCTTTAACACATTCCCACTCCTCATATTTAAATGATGATAGCCTGACTATAGGTAAATATTTTATAATATAGTTTCTCCTCTCAAATGTTCAAACATGTCATCAAATCTAGGCGACACATACCAATTCTTAAAAGCAATCTTGTTGAATTGTCTATATCAATGCATAAAGCATTGTTTATTCCTTCTTACTTACAAAAAGGATTAGGATCTTCCTAAGGTGAGGTGCTAATTTTATAATATCCTTATCTAGAAACTCATATAGTTGTTTCTTTAGTTCCGCAAGGTTAGTTTGTGTGAGATCCTAAACCCTAATTAACTTTTAATTTGCATTTTCTTCCTTAACGTTGTGCTTCCCCAAGTTGGTGTAAAAAGCACATTTTTTTTTAGGTTAAACAATCTTATATATTAGATTTGTAAATCTGCTTTGATGCAGTTCATTACAACTGGAGGAAACAAGCTATTACTACTGAAAGAAAAACTACTACTAGAGGCCATTCAGGCTAACTGATGAGCCAACCCATTAGCCAGTCTACGACAGAAAACAAAAGAAATGCTAGTGAAGAAAATTCTAAGATGAGCTATGTCTTCAAGAATGGTTCCCAGGAGATCTGCTCTTCTAGTCCCGGTCACAATAAGCTTGATCACTGCTTTAGCGTCTAATTCCAGCATTACATGAGTGAGGTTCATGTCTTTGGAGAGGATGAGTCTGTCTCTAATGGCTAGTGCTTCGGCGCATTTTGGGTCCTTGAGTGTCGGCTGTTTCTTTCCTATGATTATTGTTGCTTCTCCATCAGCTGTCCTCCAAACCATCCCGAGGCCGTCCGCTCCTTGCATGTTCACCGCAACATCACAGTTCAACTTCACAACTCCCTCCGGCGGTCTGCACCAGCGCACACATGCAGCCGCAGGTGGTGGGCAGACCTGCCCGCTTCTCGTCGCCGGTTGAGTTCTAACTAGCGGCAATAAGGAATTCTTCATAATCAGCTGTTGGCGAACCTTGTTCCCGAAGGTGATGTCGTTTCTTCTATTCTAGGTCTCCCAAAGAGCTGCAACCATATCATCATCTTCCTTTCCTTTAACCGGCCATACCGCAGCCATGATAGCTGCATTAACTGGTTTTGTGCCCATCTCACATATGCGTCGTTGCATTTCCATCGGGTATTCCTTCCATAGTTCCCATGCCTGGTCACACTTGAAAAGCATGTGGCCTATGTCTTCCTTTTCCCTCCGGAAGATATTGCAGATTCCATCTTGATGGCAGTATCTATCAAACAGCCTTCCGACAGTGGCCAATGAGCCTACGACGCAGCGCCAAAGGAAGTGAGCCGCTTTGGGAGCTAGGCCCGTCTTCCATATTGCCCTCCACACCTCATTCTCCACATGGTTGGCCGGTCGCTCATTGCTATTCGGTTGTTGAGTAGCCATCCAATATGCAAACCTCACCATGTATTCCCCACTTTTGCTTGGTTTCCAAAAGATCCCGTCCACCCTCGTTGAGACCCCTAGCAGAATCGCGAACACCAAATCAGCCATGTCTTGAGTTAGCAGCTCACTAACCAGCCCGCGGTTCCACTGTCATGTTTCTTGATCGATTCGTTGGTGGACCTTCTATACTATCAGTGATGATATTCCCAACCTAGATTCTACGCTGCCATTTAGATTGGGTATCCAGCTATCTGTCCATATATTTATGTCTTTGCCATCTCCCACTCTCCATTGCATGCCTTCTAGAATTATGCTCTTGGAATTCCATATACTCCTCCATGTGAAACTTGGATTGTGACCCCTTCTGGCCTTGAGGACATTGAATGATGGGAAGTACTTGGCCTTGAGGACTTTGTAGGCCAATGTCTCTCTCCTTTGAAATAGACGCCATACTTGTTTGGCAAGAAGAGCTTGATTGAATACACTAATATCACGAAAACCCATGCCTCCTTGGTTTTTTGGTGTGCAGAGTTTTTCCCAGCTGACCCAGGCTATTTTCCTTTCACTATCTTTGGCTCCCCACCAGCATCTAGCAATGGAACTGTTGATGGCGTCAAGAAGGTATGCTGGTAACTGGAAAATACTCATCAGATATGATGGAATCGCTTGGGCCACTGCCTTGATTAAAACCTCCTTTCCCGCTTTGGATATCAGTTTTTCCTTCCAACCTTGAAGTTTGTTCCATACCCATTCCTGGATGTATGAGAAGGCTTGCTTTTTGGATCTTCCCATTGCTGCTGGTAGGCCTAAGTATTTCCTGTGCCTCTCCACCTCTTTGACTTGAAGCACTTGGCATATCTCGTCCTTCCTCTCTCTACTTACTCCTTTGCTAAAGGCTACCTCAGTTTTTGATACGTTGATTTTTTGTCTGGATGCCTGTTTGTACTGGCTGATGATCACAGCTAATCTCAGGCATTCATCTTTGGTCACCCTCGCAAAAAGAATAGAGTCATCTGCAAAGAAAAGGTGAAAAATACGAGGCCCATGTCGGCTGGCTCGCACTCCATGAATATCATTTTGTTGTGATGCCAAATTTAGCGAGGAAGAAAAAGCTTCAGCACATAAAATAAAAAGGTAAGGGGAAAGAGGGTCACCCTGGCGCAGTCCTCTGGAAGGTTGAGTCTTCCTGGTACGTTCCCCATTGATAGAAAAGGAATGAGATACTGACGACATACAGTTCATGACTTTACTCCTCCAGAGTTCTCCAAATCCTAACTTCTCCTGTATGAAATTCACAAACCCCCATTCTACTATGTCGTAAGCTTTTGACATGTCTAGCTTCAGTGCTATATGACCCTTCTTTTTCCTCTTCTCACCTTTCATAGTATGGAATAGTTCATAGGCAACAAGCACATTGTCTGTGATAAGACTTCCCTGTATAAAAGCACTTTGTTGTTCAGAAATGATTTTATCCATCAAAGGACGTAAGCGGTTGGCTAGGACTTTTGTAGCAATTTTATAAATGACATTACACAGACTTATAGGCCTGAACTCCCCAATCTCCTTTGGTGTTTTCACTTTGGGAATGAGGACCACCAGAGTAGAATTCACATCAGCTATACTTTCTTCGGATTTCCACCATCCCTTTATATAATTTGCCACATCGCTGCCCACTATGTGCCAATATTTTTGAAAGAACATGGCCTTCATTCCATCAGGCCCGGGTGCTTTGTTAGGATGCATACTTTTGAGCGCTGCTTGAATTTCTTCGGTGGTGATATCCCTTTCCAGATCTTCATTATCTGTGCTTCCAATTTTCCTCTCTATCCCTTTTGTTGCCTCCTCCCAGCCCGTCGGGTTAGATGTCTTGAACAACCCTTGGAAAAAGGTAGTGATAACTTTTTCAATCTCTTCTTCCTTTGTCTTCCATTGTCCCTCAGCATCAAGGAGCCCTTCTATCTTGTTTCTTTTCTTTCTTTGGGATGCTTTGTGATGGAAATACACCGTGTTTCTATCTCCAACTTTCATTTCATTCACTCTCGCCCTTGCGTGCCAATACTTTTCATCACGTCTGTGCCACTCTTGTAGTTCGGCTGCCATGCGTGAGCACCTGTCAAGGTTGGTTCAATCTGGCGGAAGGAGTTGAGCTTCCCCCAGTTGTCCTTCTAACTCTTTAATCCTGTTCTTCATTTTTCCAAACTTTTCAGTTGCCCAGGACTTTAACTTTATGCTGCACCTTTCCATCTTTCCTTGCAGAACAATAGATAGTCCACCTTCCCATGATTCTTTGACAATTTGTTCACACATCTCATCCTCCATCCACATGGGCTCGAAAAAGAAATTTTCCTGCTTTCTTCTTTATCGCCTTCGCCTGTGCTCCATGTTGATGATAACCGGTGAATGATTAGATTCAACAATAGGAAGATGTATGACTCTAGCCTATGGAAATCTTGCCGCCCCGTTGGGACATGCCAAGGCCCTGTCCAGTCTTTCCCGAATAAGCGTTTCAGGTGTTGTTCCCCTCTGCCACGTAAAAATACTTCCACTATATCCCAAGTCCATCAGATCACAGTCATCTATCACGTCTCGGAAATCCTGCATGTAGCAAAAAGGTTTTGGTGGGCCTCCCAATTTCTCTGTGTTTGATACAATTTCATTGAAGTCACCGAAGAACACAGTAGGTAGATCAGATGTGTTTTTTAATTCACGTATCAAGTCCCAAGTATTGTGCTTCAGCTACTGGTCCGCCCATCCATAAATGCCCACAACTCTCCATTTTTCAGTCCATGTTCCATCTTCAACCTCACAACTGTAGTGATGTTGCGAATAAGATATGATGTTGAGATCAACATCCTTCCACCACAAGCCAATTCCACCTACCTTGCCCACTCTATCGATACAAATACCTTGTGTGAAGCCACATTTTCTTTTCACTGTTTCTAAATCTGCACTGGTTATGAGTGTCTCCATTAAGACGATAAGGTCCGGGCTCTCCCTCCAACACCACGATCGGAGGGCGTTCACCGTGTCAGGGTTGCCCAATCCCTGACAGTTCCAACTCATAATTTTCATAGCTGTTCACGGAGCTGGTCTTCGCCAGTCTCCGCTACTTGAACACCTGGTGTCCCTTCAAAGTGTACTGCTGATTCACTGTTCCTAGCTTTCTTGGTCATGTCTTCCGTGGGGCTGACAATATCTAGCTCCATATCACAGTACTCAGATTGCCTTCCTCTCTTTCCGGACACAGTGTCCCAAACAACTTCATGTTCTGGTATCCCGAGACATTGTGCCCTGCTCATCTTGTACACCCACGGTGGCTCCCTATTTTTCTTTGGCTCGCCCTTTCCTTTCTTCCCTATCTTCTTTCTATTCTCCATCTTCTTTTGCACCCTCATCTTAACATGACTTTGGACGTTTCGTTGTACGGGTATATTTCCTGTTTCCTGCTGCATGTTTGTGGCCTCCGGCTCTTTCCTTATATCTTTCTCTACTGTGACTGTTTCGGTAATGTCCTCTGTGCTGATGCTTCTGCAGTCTGCCTCCACGACCAAGTTGGGCACAACCCTCCGCCGCACCTCCATCAGTTCGTCCCTACCGAAGGATGTCCGCCTTCTCTCCTTTTGCCCTATTTCCTCCAGTCCGTCTTTGCCCTTGCATCCATCCAGCCTCGGTATCTCCTGCCTTTCTAGAAATAACACGTTCAGGTTGTAGTCGGATTCTGTGTTGTTCTCCTGGTGTTGCTGTGGATGGTCTCGTTCTCTGTTATCTTCATTTTTCCCCTCCCTGATCGGTGCCGCGTCTTCTCCGGCTCCATCTTCATGTTTGTTCCGCGCCCTACTTCCGTTGGTCATCCCCATGGTTGACGACCTCTCTTGCATCGGCTTGTTCTTGAAGATTATCCTCTTCGTGATCCGGGTATGGCCGTGCAGCTCCTCATGCAACGTCGTCCTTGGTTTCCGTGGGGATGCTTTTAACCAAGGCCCCAATTGTTGGTTTCCTTCTTCACCTTCAGTCTGGTCGTTGCAGTCCCGCTCAACGTGCCCTAGCCGCCCGCAAGTGTGGCAAAAGTTCGTCAGCCATTCATATTTCACCTCCAGGGTGATGATTTTGTTTTGGTTCCCTGAGATGCGCAGGACTCTCTTCAAGGGTTTGGTAATGTCCAGGTTTATCCGGACTCTCGCCGATGTTTCCCACCCGAGCTCGTCGACGTCCAAATCGAGGACATCACCCAGCCTTTCTGCTATCTTCCTAACAGCCTGGGTTGAACAGAACCCTAATGGAAGCCCGTAGATACGAGCCCAGAAGGGGGTGTGCTTGATGATAATCGACCCTGGTTGTTCTTCCTTCTCAATCTCTTTGAATATCAATAGCTTGTTGTCGAAATTCCACGGCGCCCCATCTATCACCTTCTGTTTGTCTCTCCAATCGAAGAATTGAATGATGAAGACGTCTCCCTCTAGTTGTTTGAACACCACCTTCTGCGAGAGCCCCCAAGCCTGCGTGAGGGTGCGTCTCATCGCCCAAAAGTTAGGTGCTCTGTCCGCCAGGATGTGCGCAACCAACGCCAGCCCCAGATGCTCGGCCTCCTCATTTTGTTCTTCCCTGGTTTCGATCGGCTCTTCTTCCTCCGTCATTAGCTGTAGTCTCGAGTATCTCTCTGCCAATTCCTCTGCCATCATGGGGAGAGTACCAGGAAGCTCGCCCTATCCTTGGACCTGCAAGAGAAGGTAACCCGTAGGGGTAGAGGATCTCCCACACGCCGTAACCCTAGTCGCCAGAGCGCTAGGTTGTGGATGCGAGGAGAGTCAAGCACATTCTTTTAATATATCATTAACAATATAAATACAGATAAACATTGACTATATAGGATTGGATAGGCAAAACCCTATATTGGATAAAATAAGGGGGTTTGTTTGAAATTCCCTAGAATAGACCTAAATGACATAATTATGATAATTAAATTTAACAAATTAATTTTTATATAAACTTTGTGAATTTAGTTAATAATGAACTATAGAGTGTATTTGGAATGTATAATTTTTCAGATATTTATTTGATTCCCAAGTAGTTATTTATTGTTTTGAAAAACCAAATTTAAAGCAAAACTGCATTTATGGACCTTTTTGTAAAATTACCAAGCACCAAAAATGTCCATATTAGAATAATACAACCTAGAAAACTTTAGAATCTACCACACGTATCTGAAATTTGTGGTTGAAACAAGAGAGGTGATTTGGGTGGATTTTGGTTGGAGGTTGACTTGAGTGGATTTATCTCAAGTTCTTCTTCATATTCAAGTTGAATCTAGTAAGTTCTTAAATTCTCCTCTTCTATCTTCTAAGTTTAGATAAATCCATCGGTTTGGCCAAAATATTTCTTAAGGTGGAGGAAAACCCTAGTCTCTCCACCTTATCTCTCTTCCACAATCTTTCATCTAGGAATCTCAAGTTAGGGTTTTTGTGGTGATTCTTAACTCTAAAGAAGTTTAGTGAAAGCTTGTGTAAAATTCTAGAATTCATATGCTTGGTATAGGGGAGTATGTATTTCATCCCTTATTACAAGAAGGGTGAGTGACTTAACCTCCAATTAGATATATAAGAATGCTTTAAACTCAGTTTAAGATATTGATGCCAATTTAGCCCTATTTTGGATAATATTGTTGGTTTAATGGTAAATGGGACTTTTATTAATAATATTTGGAATTCATGAGTATGTTACACTAATATATTGAAATGAAATCTCTTTAAACATAATTTTTTTGTTATTGAACTACTTCTCTTAGTATCATCTTCATCAAGGGTTTTTGTCCTAATTTGGAAACTTTTTTGTCATTTAGGGTGAAAATGACTCAAATCATCACAATATGAGAAGAAAATTTCTACACTAATCTAGAATGAGCTATCGGATAGAAAACTATTGTTGGTTATGCTTATTGAAATATATAAATGTAAGAGCACTTACTTCATAAGGAATCACTCATCTTAGGTTGTTTTTGGACAATTTTTGGTGTAGTGAACTCAAAGAAGGTTATTTTGGTGTGTAGTTTAATAACATTTCCGTATTGTTACTTGAGTTTAATCATATTTACTTAACAATGGATCACAATACTAAACAAACTAATATTTAGTTTTTTATCTAATAATGGGAGCTTAGTGGCATGAACTAGGGTTTACTCTCTTGTGATAAGGAAAATTATTTATTATTTCTATTCTAAGTCATATTCAGTATAATTTATGTTTACTGACATCATGTGGATGATTTACCATGTCTAGCATTTAACCACCTCATCTATTTAGTGTATAAATTAAATTAGGATTTTGCATAAGAAATTGTCTAAGTGGCTTGTTATTTTCTCTTCAGGGTATATGAAGTTTTGAAAATGAGTTATATAGATTACTATTTGAGCATAAACTTAATTAAATAGTTGTATGATGCACCAATCACTATTCCTAGGTTACAGGAAATAGTACCAAGTTCTCTTATAGAAGCCTGTAGAATTGTGAGAAGGACCCTAGAATCATGAAGTTGATTATTGTAGATGTTTTTGGAATACACTTGGTCAAGTGATCCACATTTTAGATTTAGTGTTAGAATACAGTAACCCATTTTATGTGAAAAACCATAGGCTTGTTTAGTTGTATGACTGTAGTGTGTCCATGTAATGTTGTTTCAGTCCTCTATACATCCTTATATTGGGGGGTTCTAATGTACAATATCAATAACCATAGCTTCACCCTTGTAGACCATGTTTGTTAGGTTTTGGTCCTATGTACCTAGGAATGAAGACCCAATATGAATAGGTAACAATCCTTTGTATCCCTACAATGTTCCTCTCATAGACTAAGGTAGATTGATCTTAGTGGTAATAGTGAACCCTAAGTTCTTGCAATTTTCTATTTGGATTTGTATCACTTTGATATATCTTGGTGGGAACAAAGCAAGACAATTGGGGAAAAAAGTAAAACATGTTATTAGAATATTGTAGGTTGTTTGTTAGTTGTCCAACTTTTAGAATGTTTTATTTATATTTGAATAATTCATATCCAGTTTAATTAACTTTGGGATTATTATTTATGTATAGACTACCATGTCTATAATATTTAAGTTAATCTTGATCAATATTTATTTCATTTTAAAAACAATACTATCTCTATCTCTTTGTGGGTGCTTCAACATTCATTGGGAGTTTTGTCTTACATGAGTATTTTCGTATGCTTTTTGGTTCTCGATAGCATTCAACATACCTTGGAGACGAATCTCCACAGTAGCATGCTCAGTAGTAGGTACAGACTCCATGTTATGAGGAGGAGGTGCCATATTTAGTACAGACTCCATCTAGTACTAAACCTATTTACTCATATCATGGTGTGTTTTGGGATATTTTCAAGTTTGAAGTGGTACTCACAAGTGTTTATTAGATGACTCAGTTTTTTGATATTGCATGTGTACTTGTTAGGTGTAATGTGAACTACTTGTTATATATATTACTTGAGTATGTTTAGTACTAGATGCATTCATTTACTACTACGTGTCTATTTATAAGTATTATACTCAAGTACTTCTTTTTATAGTTGATTGCTGAATTTATTATCTAGTAGAGTTATCCTCACAAAAAGGGAAAAAATCACTTTTGGTTTTCATTACAAATGAAAGACTAATTTTGAATTAATCAAATTGTATATAAATTTTAAATCATGTTTTTGTGTCATCTCAAGATCTGGATTACATTTGGCCATCATCTTAGGTTTGGAGCTACACAATTTGCAGTATTAGAGCCTAGGTTTGGGTTTGAGTGTACATGGACACAGGGAGTCATGTCAGAGTTTGTTCACTATGTTGTTTGCCTATATAGTTACTACTTAAATGCCTTAAAATAACAAATATCAGAGATAAGAGGAGCAAGGTAGGATCACTTATGTTGAACTAACTTCTAGGTGGAAGCGTGCCATTAACCAAAGATCAACAAAGAAAGTAGAGAGAAAGGGGTGGCTCCAGTACAACCACCACCACCTCAACCACCATTCACTATTGAGGTTGATTCAAACATGCAAGTAATGCTTTGATAACTAATGTGATCTAGGGTGCAAATGACCAGATAGACTTCCTACTCAAAAGTAGTAGACAATGGTGAAACATGTAGAGATAGCTCATGGTTTAGGGAAGATGATTGAGCATCTTCGTCATTTTGGCACTATAGATTATAGTGGTACAAATGATCCACTAGATGCATATATCTAGATTACTGATCTATATATATCCCTCTATATTATTGATATACCATAAGAGGAGAAGATTAGGAATGCAATCTTCCTACTGAAGGGTAATGCAAGGCATCTGTGGGGGATGGGAGAATCCAAGAGGATAGGGGAATATATTTCTTCAGAATGATTTTTGACATGAGTTTGGGAATAAATATTTTTCCTATGTCTAATATATGTGAGAATATGTGATAATTTGGCAACCTTCACCGGATGACATTGACTATAAATAAGTATGAGGCTCAATTCATGGATCTCCTATGCTATTATATACAACTAGATCCTACATTTGAGGATAATATTTATAGGTTTAGCGAAGGGCTCAATGTGAAGAAGAAAGAATTGATCTCAACACTTGAGACACGTAAGAAATTCTTTACTTTTGTTGTGTCAAGATGGAGGATAGAGAGTGGAAGTCACACTAAGAAGGAACCACTAGAGTCTCATAGGTCAAGTGGTATTTAGTATAAGACACGATATTCAGCTCCACCACAACCAACACCATCACAATTGACCCATACAAATATCATTGTGAAATGACATCCTTCTTTTCAGTAGATTTGAGGTAGAGACCATGCTTTTCCTCCAACTAAGGTAGTCAGTACTTGTTCAATTCCTATTATGGGTCCTCCAAGGAAGTACTAGTTAGTAGGCATGTGCTACATCTAGAAGATAACACTTAGGTGCATGTTGTATACCTAAGCACAAGAATTATATCCATTATGGGCAAGTTGGACACGCGATACAAGGTTTCCTACAATGACAACAAGGTATGGCATTAATTCAAATAGCAAAACAACAAAAATATCATCAAAGTAGTGTTGGTAGAGGACAAACGTATGAGTAGTTCTTCTGTATATTTGTGGAGAGATCAGGGTTGTGGTCGCAGACAAGTTTCAGGGTGAGTGTATGCACTGAGTCTACAGGAGGGGGTGGTCTCTTCCATAGTGATTATAGGTCATATGAGTGTATTTTCTCTAGTGTTCTCTTCTACTTATTCTATTTTTTTACTACTAGATTTGAGTGCAACACATTCTTTTGTCATGTGGGTGGTGATTACTAGATGTTATTACCTATTGTAGATATGTAATTTGACATTCTTGTTGAGACACCACTGACTGGTTCAACAATTTTTATTGAGTTATGCCCATAATGTATACTATCTTCTAATTGGCATAGCAATTTGGTTGATATATCTCCACTAGAGATGCATGGCTTTGAAGCAATCCTAGGCATGGATTTTCTAGAGTGCTATGGAGTGAATATGCAATGTTTAGTCAGATGAGATGATGCCTTTTTATGCTTCGGATATCTTGGGTCTTCCAAGGAGACAGTAAGATTCTACCTACATGTCTAATTTCTATAGTAGTAGAGGAAAAGATGATGAGACATGGTTGCATTGCTTTTCTTGCATGTCTTTGATGATAAGGTTGAAAGTACTATACTTGCATAGTAGTCTATGGTTTGTGAGTGCCCACATGATTCTGGGAGGATATTCTAGGTGTACCACCTTCCAAAGAGGTTGATTTTTAAATCAATCTAATGTTAGATACGTAGCCTATTACACAATCTCTGTATAGAATGGCTCCAACTAGGTTAACTAAGCTAAAGAAATAGTTGCATAAGTTTCTAGATAAGGGTTTTATCCAGTCGAGCACAACACCTTAATGCACTCCACTCCAATTTTTAAGTAGAAGGATGGGTCGATGAGGTTTGTGCATTGACTACCAGTAATTAAATAAAGCAACAATAAAGAACAAATATTCATTGTTGCATATTGATTTTTATTTTTGACCAATTGAGGGGTATATTTTCTCAAAGATATATTTGAGATTTGTGCATCATCAATTTAGGATCAAGTATAATGATGTTTCCAAGACAGCTTTCAGGACATGATATGTGCACTATGTATTTCTAGTTATACCATTTGGGTTAACCAATGGACATGCAACTTTTATGTCTCTAATGAGTAATGTTTATCATGTAGTTATTATATCAATTTGTTGTAATTTTTCTAATGATATCCTTATATACTCTATTGATGTAATATAGCATGAACATCACCTATGATTATCTATACAACTGTTGTGACAACAATGCCTTTGTGCCATATCCAATAAATGTGCATTTTGGTTATGAGATGTGGTGTTTCTAGGCCACATCATTTCCTATAATGGGATTATATGGATCCTAAGAAGGTTTAGTTAGTCTTATGAAGGATCAAACAAAGACACTCATTGATATTTTGTTGAGGGATACATTTCTATTGCTATTCCATTAACTAGGTTGACTAGGAAAAAACATCTTTCATTTGAATGATAGAAAAAATTTAACTATTGAAAGAGAAATAATCATTGATCTATTTCTACAATCTTTCCTTAGTTTAAGGCACTTACTCATCCATGTCTCCAAGATACCACTAATGAAGCATGTGTAACATCTGTTATTCTTGCTTATCCTCCTTATTTCTCTAGCATAAGGGCAATCCCTTGCAGCATGCATAGTGGTTTCCTCCTCAGTATTATAGAAAGGACATAATGGGTTCATAGTTAGGTGCCTATCCCTCCTTCTTTTGATTGTGAGGATAGCACATCCGTAAGAAATCCAGGTGAACATCTTGACCTTCTTTGACACCTCAACTTTCTAAGTCATGTCATAGCAACCCACCCTTCCAGTGGAGTTATCAACTTTATGTAACTTTATGAAATTGCCCTCCTTGATCTTCTTCCACATCCAATTGTCCTCTCACACTTCCTTGTATGGGGTTCTCACCTTGTAGATATAGTTAACTATCTACTCATTGAAGTATCTTTGGGGAAGACCCTCATACAATTCCATCTTTGTTAGCATTGACACTTTCCACCCTCATCTCTAAAAGATTGTCTGGAACTTAGTGGGTGGCTTCCAACCCCAGCTTAACATGTCCAAGGACCTAATTATCCCACCAACATCTCGTGTCTCTCCCATTACATATGTTTTAGAAACTATGCTCTTCAATGCAATCATTATTTTCACATGCAATTCTCCATAAAGACATGGATGTGCAACAGGATTGGCTAATATCATTGTTGTATTTCCATCAAACATCCTACACCAAAGGTGCATTTTTATTGAATTTAATCTACCATGTATTTTTGCATAGAAGATCCTTGTTTCATAGGCACATAGACTTCACTGCAAGACCCACTTCATTCTTCTCAGAGGTAACAACATCCTAGGTGACTAGAGACATGGGTTGGGCCTTATGTACACCTCCCTATTTGAACTTTCTTAGATTGTTGTCCACCCTATCATAGAGGCTGAGGAAATGTAACAATCCCTCCCCATGCTATCCCATATTTAGGTGGACCGAGAGGACTAGGGACATCATCATATTTATAGGATCAAGGTTTAGTAATTAACCAACAGTAATTATAAATGTCACTAAAAGGAAAAAAAATTGATAACATGATGAAGATATAATCTCCACTAAGAGTTACATGAAAAGGAAAATCTATTTTTTGTAGCATGAAATATAAACAATCTATCTAAATTCCCCAGGGTAGTTTTAAGCATCTTTCCTTTGGTGCCTTCTTCTCTAGAAGTCCATTTTGCATATTAATACCAATTTAATATAAAACACCATGAAAAAAAACACAGTTATTATATCTAGATATACGAGTATGTGGGAAAAACAAAATATTCACATTTGAGTGTAACAACATATTCAACCATAGAAGCAATTATTGTTTCAGAATCAAAATTTACATTTTCATCATAACTTCTCAATGTTTATTTACTCAATCTTTGGATATCATCTCCTAGGGTTTTGTCCCTGTAGTGGACTTAGGCCACCTTCCCAATCTGTGTCTTGGTGCCATGTTGGTCTTCCCAATCTGGGGCTTTACCTAATATGACCTTCCCAATTTGGGGCTTCGTCTTAGTCATCTAAATGACTCTCTCTAATTCTTTCTATTTTTAGACTTCTAGAGTTGGTATGAGGGGTTCGAGCAAGTTATCCATATATCATGTGATACCCTTAAGGGCCTTATAGATTGTAGGAAAGTAAATTAACATCCAACGATTTAATTTGCAATCCTTTTGGGAAACATCAGAAAACACGAAAGTCAATAAGGAGAGTAGTCATAGGCGTAACCACATACCTTTCTAAGAGATGATGAAAAGTCCAAGTAAATATGAGCAGTTGTAATCAAGCAAGCAATCAACATGAAATTAATTCATAACAAATAAACTCATCCTAAGATTGACTTGGGTTCCAAGTTAGGATTTTGGGGTCAAATTATGGTTTTATTAGGGTTTTGGCTTTCCAAAACCTAATTATCACATTTAATGCTTTTGAACTTAAAAACCCTAATTTTTACATCATATTGATTCTTAACATCAAATTAAGTACAAGATGTCTTTTTTATCCAAAATGATTAGACTTTATTTACGTAAGTTATGTAAGCAAGTTATGATCATTAAAGGACAATAGCAGATAAAGTCACCAAGGAAGAAGAAGAAAGGAGGCTAGCTTCCCCTTCACCTTCTTTGAGAATGTGTCTCTTCTACCTATCTACCTAGTCAAGATGCCTGGATTCTTATTAGTGTGTTCAATGGTAGAATATCTGCCTCTATTCTTCTTCCCACTAATTTCAGGAAATGGTTTTATTGCTATGTGTGAGGGAGGACTGGTTGGTAGGTATTTTTGCTTTTGGTTCATCCTGGTCAGATGTATTTGGCTTTCTTCATGAATAGATGGCTTGGAAGAGTGAAAGCTACAACTGCAGCTGGTTTTTCACCCTTCGGGTGCTTGTGGTGGTGCTGCTGTGCAAACAACAACATTCTGAGTATGCCCCATCCTATGCTGCGTATCAAGCTGGAGTTGTTTGATTTCTGGCTTCTTAGCAGGATGTGCTCGTGCTTCCAGTGGATGACTTAGACCTAGTCTGAGTCCTGGATATCTTCAAAGCCTAGAATTTGTGTGTAGGTGTTGAGTCCCTAGATTTCTGAGTCTATTGGGGTGTGGTCCGTCTACAGTGTCTTTGTACTCATACTTTGTGGGTGGTTCTATGCTATTGAGTGCTTGGCTTTACTTAAGGTTTCATGTCATTAGGTCGAGTTGTTTAGGATCTAAGCCTTATGTACAGTTTCAGGGTTTTATTTTCTTTTGCCCTTGATTACTAGCTTGTTGGTATCAAGGTTTTTTGTTCTTGCTGTAATGGGGTACTTTGTGCCCAAAGTTTTGGTATTATAGTAACACACTTTTTTGACCAACCAAAAAAAAGTTACGATCATTAAAACTAACAAATTAGGGTTTCCATGCTTTTAATATATAAAGTTGCCCAAGGAGGGAAGAATGAATAAAAGGGCCTCTTGACTTTCTCCACAAAAAAAAATCTACAAACTGTGCACTACAAATAGTATCACAACCACAAGGTGTGGCCTTTGGACAGATTTAGCAATCCATCTTTTACCCAAATTCATACCAAATGTTGTTCAATGCTCTCAAATAAAACATTATTTTTCTATAACTAATGCAAATGCCTAACAATAAATTATGTCGTAATAATAACAAATTATAATGTTTGTATGAATACTAGTTATTTTTTCATATGTCTTCACACCCTTATGACATGCAACCTCCCTTCAATTGCATTATAGTTGGAAAACAACTCCTTGCCAAGTCTTATGTGTTGGGATCATCTGAGTTAAGAATACTAACACCTCCATGTTGATTGATGTTGATGATTCTAATAGATTTACATCATATTCCACTAAAGTGCACTTGCATTAATTTTAACTTGTCTTTTCTCCATGCTGAGATGCACAAGTTAGGGCATTTAGAGTATGTCTATACCTAATCTGATATCACTCAAGTAGAAGCATTAGACACAAATAATTGGAATGGTTTAGTCATCATCAAAATAATGGTTTTGGTCAATTCAGACCTAGAGTCAACATTTACCTAGAGTCAGCATTCTCCCCCTTTTTGAAGATGACAAGCCATTCCATAAATATATTGAAAGAATTTAAGTAAAGCCATACCTTTGGATAAACCTAGGGGTTTCAATAGAATTGAGTTCATATGCTCCCCCTCAATTGATGCTAGTGGAGTTGTCATAGTCCCCTTCAATCGATGTTATTTCTCCTGCATGGTTAGCTTTCATAACATTTATAGAATACTATGTCTTCTACTCATATATGTTCTAGATATATATGTCTTCTCCCTTTTACCTTCTCCCCTTTATATAGACATGTTTCTCCCTCTACATGTAAGACATGCTTTCTCCTCCTGCTTTACAGAAGAAGACATGCTCTCTCCCCCTTTGTCATTTCAAAAAGGTGGGGTATGAAGAGATAAGAAATACCACTTGTCAAAAGAAAGGAGATAGAAAAAGTTATAACATAGTGTAGAAGAGAAAAACTAGGGGCTTGTCCAAGCATAGAAAGAAAATCAAGTTAAAGTATGCACTTGAACGACCCATAATGTAATTCTAGCAAAGATAAAGGTAAAATAAAGTGTTACAGAAAGATAATGAATTGCAAATTTGACCCTCAAGATGACAGAATTCACCCAAAAATGTCAGGGCTCATGGTAAAGCGATGAGTTTTGCTTAGAAGGATGTTTCTGCATGAAAAACACAAGTCTTACATCAAAGTCTGACACTGGAGTAAAATATGCATAAAAACCAAGAATGCTCCAATTTCTACATACAATGTAGCTCTATATATCCTACATTACAATTTTGTGCAAGCAAATCAAGATAGTAGATATGAAAAAAGATGCACAAGTTAATAGAGAAATCTATGAGTAGATGTAGAGATATATCCAAACAAAGAGATAAGCCAACTATGTATTCTGTGCACAGTGCTATCGATCGAGTTTTGTATTTTGGCAATTCAACTGACAACAACTATTGACAACACCCATAGGTTGCGGTCGGTCGAGTTTCTATTAGGACATACTTGACCAACAAAATTGTTGTCAAAAGGCACATATATATCATAAAGGACATTAAGAGGCATGCTAAAAATATAATCCATATTCAAACATGTGTAAGAAAGTTAGTAATACACTATGAAAACATTAGAAATAGTTTTTGAGCAAGAGTGTGAAGAGAATCACAAAATACCACTTTTGACTCAAAAACCATATGTATAATGCACACTAACTTGACTATAAGTTAGGATTGGATATGAGATAGAAAATCTTTACCTCTATCCTTACCATTCCTTTTCCACTTGTTTCCACCCCATACACCTCTCACCTTTCTTCTTTCATTTGGATTGAGAAGTCATTTTGCAAATCAATAGCTCATGTCAATCCATTAGTAAGTGACCTGCAAGAAGAAAGATGAAATGGTTCCCGGTAATGTTTTTGGGTCCAGAGGGGCTATCTTAGCAATACAAGTCCTATTTCTTTTGGATGATTTCCTAAAAGGACAACAAGTAGAATAATAGCCAAAAACATTACAAGAGTTGCATGTGCCCATAGCCTTGGAACTAGAGGATTCTTCATGAAAGATTGGAGGTCCTTTACTTTTTTTGTTCCTTTGGCTAACATCATACCCTAAACCATGTCTACTAATTTTTTTAGTAGTATGGTGTAGGATATCATTAAGATTCTTTTTACCAACTAAGAATCTTTGCAAAAAAGATCTCAAACCATGATTATCATGTGTAAGAGAAGTAATAGTAGAAGACAAATGTTTGATATTATCTATAGCATGCAAAAAATCATTTTCTAAGAAAAGATCTTTGGTCAAAAAAGAATCTCTATCAATGTGAAGAGCAGTAACACTATTCTCTCTACTAGTAGAACAAGAACAAGATTCAAGCACATTGATTTTGGTAAGCAAGGAAGCATTTTCATTTTCAAACATAGAAATCTTAGAATGATAGATCCTATTTTCATATTCTAAACCCTGCAAAGACAAGTCCTTATTCTTGTTTTCAGATTTAAGAATATCAATATCATGTATGAGAGAATCCACAATTTTACTATGCTCTACATTAGAACTAGGAAAAAGAGGTTGATCTTCTAGAAATTTAATCTTGTCAATCAAACTAGAATTTTCAAGTTTAAGAGTATCTACTTGACTAAGATAAGCATTTTAATCATCAAGCAAGCAAGTATTAGATCAAGATCATTTATTTCTACATGAAAATTATCAACAATTTTAACTAGATTTTTTTTCTTTTTAGAAGACTCAAGAGAGGCACGATTAGCATTAATAATAGCAATTCAAGGTTCTTTATTTAAAGAGTTTAGATTTACCTGATTTGAGTCTTCACTTGTAGATGTCAGAAGAGAAAAATGGCATTCTCCTTCATCACTAGAGCTTGAGCTAGATCCTCCACTTGATTCTTCACTTGAGTTGGAGGAGTCACTTCAGTTTGAGTTGGAGGAGTCACTTGAGCTTTTGTGCCATTTCTCCTTCTTCTTATACTTCTCTTCTCTTCTCTTGTGATGATAGGTCTTTTTGCCTTATAGACAATCTATCTTGAAGTGACCTTTCTTTCCACACTTGAGGCACCTGATGGAGGAGGAAGGCTTGCCTTTGTAGAGTCTACCCTTTGAGTACATGACATCTTCTTCAACTTGAAAGGATGGAGAGACTTGACCTACAATAGCTTCAATTTGAGCCTTGATTTCATCTTTCTTCATTCTCTTTAGCTCTTTCTCCTCTTGTCTTTCAACTTCTTCTCTCTTTTCAAGTGTGACTTCATGGGCTTGTAGATATCCTATGAGCTCTTCAATGGGGATATATATCACCAAGAGACTTTACTTCTTCAATGGAGGTCCCCTTGGGTTCCCACCTCTTGGGGAGAGTTCTAAGGATCTTTGAGTTGATTTCTCCTCTACTCATAGGATGACCTAGAACCACAAGATCATTCATGACGGTGTTGAGCCTTGAGTACATGTTGGCTATCTTCTTCTCATTTCCCATTTTAAAGTTTGTAAAGAACCTATTTGAGCATGTGGACTTTACTTTCCTTCACTTGTTGAGTCTCCTCATAAGTGATGCATAGCTTTCTCCATACCTCATAAACCATCTCACAAGAAGAAATGTGGTTGAACTCGGTGGGGATCATGGTGGCATAAAGGATGTTGATGGATATTACATTCAAAATGGATTTCTTCATGGTAGTTTCATCCCATTCTTCCATCATTTTCTCTGGTAGCTTGTCTGGACGATCCATTCAAGGTGGATTTCTTCATGGTAGTTTCATCCCATTCTTCCATCATTTTCTCCGGTAGCTTGTCTGGAGGTTCCACCATTTTCCATAGCTCAAGGATTTTTCCTTAGATGTGAAATTGAAGCATTCTCTTTCAATAGAGAAAGTTACTCCCATCAAAGATTGGAAGGTTGACGAAGTATTTCCCATCTTGGTAATCACTCATTTTCTCCTACTTGTGGAAGTATGCTTGGAGAAGACCCGCTCTGATACCAATCGTTGGATCCTATGATTGGTGATTGGATGCTCAAGAGGAGAGTGAATAGAGCTGAATTCACCTAAACAAAATTCATTAGACCTTTAAATTATATCACAAGATAAGGTTGCTAATATGAGAATTTGAGTACAACTAAAACATACATAGCAAGGATTAGAGAGATTGAACATGCACCAATTAACAAGCTATGTAGAGTGGTTCCATTCTTCAAATAGGAAGTATGTCAGTCCACTACCTACAAAGGTCAACCTCTAGGATTTCTTAACCATTGAACTCTTATATTCATCATAAGACATACAATACATGACCTTCTTTTTTAAGGACAAGGATACCCTACAAAAGGACTTACCTATCCAACCAAGAGTCTTCTACCTCACCAATGGCTTATCCACTTTGCAACAAGTCTTCGGCCTTCACCAAGGACTTACCCAATCTTTTACAAGTCTTCACCCTTTTAGGAATCACCCACTCTTCTTGGATCTCAAGCCTTTGACTTCACCTTCTCCAAGGAGAAGCTTTCACTAAGGACATACCCACTTGAGCAAGGAGTCTTCTGCCTTCACCAAGGGCTTGCACTCTTGCTCTAAGTCTTCATCCTTGAACTTCTTCACCAAGGGACTCCATCCCTTGTTATTCTTCACCTCTCTTAGCCAAGAGAGATAAATTTCATATTCATTGTTGAAAGAGAGATTGGGAGGTGGAGGAAGTGAGATCTTCACAAGATATACATGTAGGACTATCTTTCTTACAAATATCCTACTCACTCTAATGGATGATGCAAGTAATTAAACTTAGAGAGAGAGAGAGGAGGTTGTAGGATTACTCAAATATAGAATAGGCACCTCCATAGTGCTTAGCTAACCATGGATGAAGCCCAAGGGGTACTATTTATAGTTGGGGATTCCTAGAAGCCTTTGGGAACACTTAAGGATGGATATTGGACGTTTGGGATGTTGTAACGGATAATTTTTTGAGTTTTGCAACATGCCAACGGCTAGAAACACTTTTTTGTACTTTCCCGCACAGTGGATTGGTCAAGTTTCAAAAAGATAACCCGACCGATCCCACTATGCGACAAGACCAATTTAAGACATCGATCAAGTTTGTCCTGGTGGAAACTTGACTAGTCCACTTAAATCAGTTTTGGTCTACAAAGGATTGATCGAGTTATGTGAAATGGAAACTCGTCCGATCAAAAGTCATTTTCAAAATCCAATAAGGATCGGTCGAGTTTGCAACTCAACCAATGAACAACCTGATGTGAATTTTAGAAAATGGCTTTTGAGTGCTTAGATATTTGATTTAAGTGCTCCTGATTTTTTCTAAGCTTAATTACAAGTCATACACTCATTATAAGTGATTTACAACATGATTCTAATGGATTTACATCGTATTCCATAAAAGTGCACTTGCATTGATTTTAACTTGTCTTTTCTCCAAGTTGAGATGTGCAAGTTAGGGCATTTGGAGTGTGTCTATACCTAATCTAAAATCACTCAAGTGGAAGCATTATACACAAGTAATTGGAATGGTTTAGTCATCATCAAAATTAGGGTTTGGTCAATTTAGACCTAGAGTCAACATTGACCTAGAGTCAACAACGATCTCGTGCCCCAATCCCAAGAGTGTGTGTGTGTGTGTGTGTCTTTGTATGTGTGTATGTGTGTGAGATAGAAAGAAAGAGAGAGATAGAGAGAAGAGATCAAGAGATTGTACTTTGTAATCTCATGATATATGTGTTTTCTTTAACCACGAAATGTAAATGTTCTCTTTTATTCTTTTCCAGTTGATGCTCATTGCTCAATTCTGATTGATTGCAACAATTATTATCGAAGCATATGGTTGAAAATGTCGATAAGGTTTAATGCATCTATCAAAACTTGGCAGATTAAATGACTTCATTCTATACAAAAATAAATTTAAATCACTACTTAGGTAATTAGGACTTCAAAGGTGCAAGTACAAGATAGAAATAAGATATGGACTATGATGAACTCACCTTCCTTTATCATAAAAAAGAAACATGCTTAGAAATTGACTCATACTAGAGAAAACTGACCTTCTCGATGGGGGGATACAACTACCAAGTTCATCCTCAATGCAATTATGGCCTCTGTATGATATAGGATAAAGGGAAACTCATGTTATAAGATGAAATACATAACCCCACGAGTTTCTATTATTTCTGTTTGTTATATTTTTTTGGCAATGTAAGTAGTTTGATACACACAATCTATTATTGCATATTTGGTTGTCAACTCCATATGGAGTTCAACCTGTGGAGAAGTGGTCTATGGTGGTATGCAACAAACAATGACAGACCCAAGTTTTCCTTTAGATATATAATGGGTTGTAGATGGTTGCAGAGCCAAAAAATCTGGTCTAAAGAGTGCCACTAATGTAGAACCTAAGTTGGATTTGATGGGTAGTGTATGATAAGTAATTTTCTATATAATTTTGATTAATTTTCTAGTCAATTATGTGTCAGAATAAATTTTGGGTAGGGCCCGTGCCCACTTGCACCGTCATGTGGCTACACCACATGTTGTAGACTCTCCACCTTGGAGTTGGGATGCATTTAGAATGTGCAAGTTTCTCTTTTAGAAGGAAAGAGACTTCCAAAATATATGCAAGTGAAGGAAAGTTCTTTTGATGCAGTCGTAGTCAGTAATTTTGTTAATTGATATTGCTCTAACCCATCCTAAGATCCAACAATTGCCACACTAAATAAGATGAATTGTTTCAACTGTTAAAAGAAGAAAGGAGTCGTTTGCACTTGACAAGAAAAGGAAGTGTGTCAAAGATAAAAAAGAAACAAACAATCGCTCTCACGTAATGACTATCATTCAATCGGTGAATATTCTTTATCACGTCTATCAATAAACATATTCTTTCACTTCACACGATCACAAACCGTGTTCATCTTAGGTTAACTTCACCCCAGCAAGGCAGATACCTTTTGACTACCGGTATTCCCACACAAGCCACGATCAAAGCTCCTCCCAAGTCGAGTTTCATTATTTCTTTTGCATACTTAGGTATCGTTTGGTAATGCGGTTACTATGAATACCGTTGCGGTGGAAGACCCAAACTCAAACGTGGGCAGCCAAAATATTTGTATTGAAATACCAAATTGATAACCAGTAAGCTTTTACCCACTTCACAATCATCTACGATCCGCCAATTGAAATTATCCACTTGATCGATTTTAGACGGCGGCTCGTCATGGGTGAATGGTCGCTGTTTAAAACAAATGTGTTGCCATGCATACGCTTAATCTCTAGTTCCGATAGAAGTAATTGGGAGAAAATTAGAAGCATCGCATTAAAGCAATAAAAAGGTCACCCTCTAGACTTCCTCACTCGTAAATGATAGCTGCGCAGCTTCTTTTGCCGTTTTATGAAATGACTTAAAACATTACAATCGATAGATATATAAGAAACTAAACAAAAAATTGCATCTAAAATGCATCCATATAAAAATCCTAGGCGCCGAGTTGAAAGCACCGTAGAAAACTGTGTATTGGCCATGTACTAATCCTCCGCAAGTAATCTTATATTCTGAAATTCCGGCCTTTTATTACTTTCATTATTCATAGCCTTATTCATTTTCTAAATTTTTTTTAACGAAAGAACGAACTTAAATGTGAATTCTGATTGTTAGTATGCAACTGTTAATCAATTTCAATATTGATATTCAGAAAACACTGTATGTAAGCGCATCTGGTGTAGTGGTATCATAGTACCCTCCCACGGTACTGACCAGGGTTCGATTCCCTGGATGCGCATCTTTGTTAATTTTTGTGAAAATGTTTGGCAACAATGTCTGAGAGAAATATGCTTATCAAATTAATAATTACGATTTGAGAAAAATATTTCTTCCCTGAAAACAATATTTGCATCTGCATAGTTTTTCTCTTTGTGCATGTTTGGTTTATATGATATAGATGAATTTGGATAAATACATGATTCACATAATCCTCAGGTTCGTGAAATGGCTTTGGATGGTATCTAATTGTTGTCCCCTCTAGCAAAACAAACATAATCTTTGTATTACTAGACGATTAAATAAAATCCAATCCTGTTTAATACATCTAAAAAAACGTGCCCTCATGTACGTAATATTTTTTAAGAAGCATGATTTATTCTAGTGTAAGCGGATTCCTATACTGAGTGGAGATCTTCATTCACCGAGAAAGTATCTCGCCGCTCTGCTAATCAACTCTTTTTTGTTTACCCAACGCTTTGGACAATGAGCTTTAGCTAGAGAGCGGTTTTATCACAGAGTTAGTTTGTGTTGGTAGTTTATTTTGATGAAACGTGTATTCCATAAACAAAAACATTTACTGAAATCACATCCGCGAGTTTAGATTACATAAAAGATAGAATTGTATTTATCGTTATCAAAGGTACATATAAACATAATTATTAGGTTAAAACTTAGATAAATTAGTGGGGAAGCATCCTTAGACAAGCCTCAGAAATCAAATTGTGGTGATGGACGATGACAACCGTGAAGGAGTCATCCAATCAAACTTTATTTTGGACGGTCAAATTGTGCTCCATCATTTATATGTGTCGTCACATATATCTGCATCGCTGAATTCTATCATGTGTTGTCTAACTTTTCTAATGATAGCTCCAATATATGAATCATTCTTATGAAAAAAAATTATGTTGTCATATAAACTATCGATTTCTTTTGAAATTGATTAATACTTATTTCTTTTGGTAGTGTTAGACGCGCGGAGCAATTCTCTACTCTAGAACCTAAATTTATATATAAGTGATGGAATGTAGTATGTAAATATTCTTTTATGGTTTTAAGTGTTGAGTCTACAAATATCTTACTACGTCTTTTTAACATGTATATTTTTTAAAAATTTATGATATACAATCACATACATCGTCTAAAAGTTAAGAATTAAGTAAATAACACGTCCGGCCATAGTAGTCCGGATGGTAAGAGCTCGGTAAGTCTCAATGAAGGATTCAGATTTGAACTTCACCGAAGACACTTTGCGAATGTCAATCCACGTTGATTTGACACGGGAGGGGGGTGATCGAACCACACCCTCTCATGAATCGAGAATTTACCATATCGGGCTTGTCCGGGGTGGGTTCTCTCGGCCAATAAAAAATATTAAGTAAATAACACATAATTTGGGGATTGTGTGGTTCATCCTTGGTTGCACGAGCAGCCTTTATGCTATGACAACATCCCCACTTTACAGAAGGTGAAGTTGGTAGTAGATGCTTTCTATTTGAAATTAGGCAGGGAGCGGGGAAGGATGTCGTGCGCACTTTGGTCTTGTGTGGGACATCATATATTTATACAAAGAGTCATTTACATTTGATGGTGTTACTTGGATCTCAAGTAATCAACCATAGGTTTGTGACATTGACGCAATTTTACTGTGCACTAAAACGCAAGTGAACGCGTCGAGTAGTACAGGCCTTTGTGAGGCCCGAGTCGAACACAGGGATACTGGGAATTGTTGGAGACTCCTACTAACTATTTGCGATCAGCTAAGCCGAATAACAAATTGAGAGTTGTTGTTGAAATTAAAAGAAAATAGAAATAAAACAAAACAAACGAACGATTAAATGTTGATTTAATCAATTCAAAAGGGTATCTTTAGGATTGCGGTTTCACCGCGAGTTTTCATTGTATTAGATTTTATATAATGCCTCAATTTTATCTCTCTATCCGGGTAGTGGCCTGAAAACAGAATTGCCCACTGTCGTGGTGTAATTTACTACCTAAGTCTAGGTCGGTTCCACCGTCGTAGTAACCTATACCCTAAACTAGGTGCATTATGAACGATCTCTCGGTATCCACCATTAATTTTACACCACCTTGGTCAAGGGATTTGTCGATTAATGTGAATTCCGTCTCTTTTCAGCCGTTAATCCTTCTTTCAAAGTGATTAAGGGCATTAGATTATTATTATGGTGATCAAGCATAACAACATATTGAGAAAACGAAATTATACCACGGATTTAAGAGATAAAATATGAATTACTATTATAAAATTGTCATACAACGAATTCCCGGGCTACTCCCAGTCCTAAAGACGAAGGGAATTAGCCCTGCATGTTCATCTCAAACAAGTACAAGGTAGAGATAGGGGAAATCATATGAAACACGTGAAATGAGAGGTGAAACCCCTGAACGGAGAAGAACCGGTTGATCCTTCGCGAACACGTGCTCTCCCGTCTTTCGGTAGTGGAATCCGTCGTCTTGGTGTCCGGATCAACTGGTATGAGCTTCTGGCCTCCGTTCTCCTCTCTACTGCTCCTCGGTACTCGTGCAATGGCTAATGAGATCATCTCCCTGTCTGGGCGGCCGTCATTAGGTATATCTCCCTCATTAGGTCGCTAATTAACAACGACCGTCCGATTAAGATCATTCTGACTCAAACGCATATCTTACGGTGTCGATACCATCGACGCGGGTCGATGGTATCGACCCAGTGTGGTAGTGTTAGCCCTTCTTTCCTTTCGTCCGAAAGCCTGATGTAGTCTCGATACCATCGACGCGGGTCGATGGTATCGACTACCCTGTAGCGACGGTTTTGTCATTTTGCGTCGTTGTAGCCTCCGTGCGTCGATGGTATCGACTTGGTGTCGATACTATCGACTGCTTCTTCATCAGCAACCTGATGATAGCTCGATACCATCGACATCCCTGTCGATAGTATCGACTTTTTGCTGATACTCGCGGCTGGCAGCCTGTGGTCCAGTCGATGGTATCGACGTCGATAGTATCGACTTTTTGCTGATACTCGCGGCTGGAAGCCTGTGGTCCAGTCGATGGTATCGACTTCCGTCGATGGTATCGACGGAAGCAGATACTTGTTTTTCCTGAAATTCAAACACAAAACCACATAAATTCACATAAATAATAATATTTTGACAATTGATGCTCAAAACGATGAAATAAAGGGGATTTGACATAAAATAGTAGCAAAGACCAAAGTGGATGAATTATGCAACATTAACCATAAAAATGACTAATAAAAGCATAAAACACATATCAAACAGGTCTATAAATGCGACTCAAAATCATCACATCAAACTCCCCTAAGCTTGAACGTTGCTCACCCTCGAGCAACTAATCCTTAGAATAGAATTGCTAATGTCAACTGAAGAACAACACATCACAACCAACATCCCATATGAGTCCCACCGGACATTCACATACCGGCCCTCTCTAACCACAGAACGGTAATTACCCTGAAGGCGACAGTAATCATCCATAAAAGAAATTGACCTCAAAACTGATGAACACTATCACATAAGGCAGTTAACATAATAAAACTCACCGGTTCTGACTTGGTGCATCTTGTGATCTCCTATACTACGTTGCTCGCCCTAACTACCATCTACATGGAAGCAGTTCTCCTGATATACCTTAGTGAGGAGAAATTCACGGTGGCCTATCAATCCGAGCAACGGGTGGATGAAGATGGGTGGTTCATGGAAGAAAGTGGAAGTATTGTACAGTTTCAACATACATAAAACAAAAATGTCCTAAATGATGCAAATGCACATGAAAATTGCCCTAATGCCTAAAATTGGGTAGAATGATGCATGTACTAACCATCCATCTCAAAATGAAACGGACATCTAATTAAGCTACATCATGTACTTAATTATCTTGAAATGCAGGTGATATTATGTTCCTTTCTCCTTATTATTGTTTCTTCTACATAACTCTTTTTTTTCATTATGCAGATTTTTCAGATTTTTCTCTTTTCCTTTTTTTTCCATTTTTCAACCCTTGTATCCATAATTGATAATGAATATTTTAGTGGGCTTATTTTTCTTCATACTCAGAAATTTGCACTACTTAGAAGGTATGGAACAATTTAATTCACCATTGGAGAAAGATTGAGATACATGATATACTTTATGCATGAAAATTATGCATGCAACTACATGGCATGCACCTAAGGGTAATGTACATGTATCGCTATTCTAATTTTTTTTGTTCTTTCTTTTTTTATGCAAAACATATGGAAATAAATTCAATGCAGGACCTATCTATATGAAATGTTGTCAAAGAAGTTAAAACTGTAAAGTACTTCCAATTCTTGTGGTGGATTGTGAAAACAATGAGGTGGAAAGATCACAAGACTAGATAACTGAACCTTAGAAAGATATTATGTGTCCCTCCTTACTGACCTGTGTAGTAGTTAAGAGGTTTCTCTCTCTTACATCCAATTAGAGTCTCATTACCATTTGGTCAGTTTAGGCTCAAACAACCATTTCCGTCCACTTTCATGAATCATTAGGAGTACAGTTGTGAAATTTTGTTTTAAAGTTGACAAAACCAATCATTTTCGTAGGATAGGTGCCCAAGGTTAAACAAGACAAGCTTTGCAAACACACAACAAATTTTAAATTTCCCTTGATTTTCCCATGCAAAATTAATGAGATGACACAAACTTTATGACATCCACGATTACACTAGATAGCATGTGGATCCTACAAAAACTAAAATTGCAAGAAACAATTAACAAGAACAAAAACAATAAAGTTAAAAACTAAAAACAGTAAAAGATAAAGTTGTTCCAACTACCCCCCTAAGCTTGAATTCGACTATGACCTCATATTCAAAAACAAACTTAAAGATTGGAACAGTGATACCGGATCACTCCTGTGGTGGTGGAGGCGGGTACTGCGACGCAGTGGGGTCCCAAGACGGGTACTGCCCCTGGAATGTCGGATCGTACGGGGGCATCGACGGAGGCTGTGGATACCCCCCAAAATAATTCTGGCTCCAGTAATGATCGAAAAATGGCTGTTGTTGCACTTCCATCCTGTGCAACCTATCATGAATGTTCTGCTGATTCTCGAAAAGAAGGCGCTCATTCTAAAAAATCGCCTGCTGATTGACAAAGAGCCGATCGGTAGTATCTTGAATACCGACAATAGTGGTTGTGTGGCCATGCTGGGTCTTCTGGATGTCTTGCAGCATCGCGTACATGCCCTGCATAGAATAGGCATCCTCGCTTGGCTGCGAGGGCGGTGGTGGTGGCGGCGTAGGCTGTGATGATGAAGATGCACCCGAATGCATCCGAGGACGCTTCTGAGGTGCCACTCGTGCTCGAAGAGGTGTGAATGCCTCCTCTTCCTCCTCAGCCTCGTCGTCATTTCCGTCGTCGCCACCGTCGTTGCCGCCTTCGTCATCGGAGTTGGCGATGGCTATGATTGGCCACCAGAAGTGTTGCACCCCCTCGATGTTGAAGACCGGATCAGGCAACGATCACTCCTGATAGGCATGGTTTACGTGGCAATGCGCATACGCCAACCCATCTCGAAGAAGTAGGAGATTGGACCGGTGTAGATGTTGCAAGTTCACCTTGCTTCTTGTAGAGAGAGGAGTCAGCTGCTCGAGATTCAACCCCAGGTAGATGGCCAGCTTAGTGATAAGCCCGCCAAAGTGAATCGGGGCTTTCCTCATACTCCTCTTCACGTCCAATACTCGCTGTAGAAAAAAGGCACCCCAATTGCATTCTTCTCTCTTCAGGAGTTTATACAGAAAGAATAGGTCCGACCCCTGAAATTTGCTGAGGGCCAGATCACCCCGGGCAAAAAGCGTAGAACTCAACATCCGGTGCAGTACCCGGATGAAAGGGTGCTCGAAATCGGCTACCGCGGCATTGTGGTAGCTCACCGACATCCCTTGCGGCACCGTCACCAGCTCAGAGAAAATGGCGTCGTAGTCGGTGCGGTTGTCCGGCCGCCGATGGTCGTACTGTGAATGGTTCCAATTGAATATCCTGTTGAACTACTTGAGCGTGAGGGTGTAGTCGTGGTTGTACAGCCGGAAAGACACCCGAACCTTGATCCACTCACGATCGGTAGTTACGATGTCGTTGGGCACGACACAGACGTCCAGCGACGCCATGAACTCCGCCACCAATTCCTTGTATGTGGGCCAGTCGCCGAAGAACGGCTGGCCAGCTGCATGAAATTCCAGCTCGCCAGGCCTTATTGGTGTGTGGCGGGCCTGCCCCTTCAGAACGTAGGCCAAGTTGGCCTCGAATCCGAGATCTTAGATCATTTCCCGGTCCACATACCGGGTGGGATCTATCTTCCTCCGCATGATCTCCTCATAGATCTTCCGGACCTCCGAGGAAGGATGGACAAGTCGGGGACATGCGATCGATGATGGCGGTGGTGGCAGGAATTCCGGAATGTCCATCGGATTCACGCGTGAGGAGGAAGCTCCGGCCACATACACCATGTTTGCGATGAGAAATGGGGATCAGAAAGAGAGCTCAGTGACGTTTGGAGAGTTGAATCTCCGCTCGATGAAGACCTTCACTCGGTGCTGCTCGTCGTCGGCTTGGAAGTCTCGGGGGGTCGCTCGGCACAAGAGAAGGAAGTTTCTCTGAAGGCGTGACGTCAACTGACGCAATCACTCCCCTTAAATAGATGTGGCCGACGCTACTGTTGACCCGTCGATACCATCGAGGCGAGTCGATGGTATCGAAACTTGTCGATGCTATCTGCCCCCTCACTAGTATCGACGGTCGTCGATGGCTGGATCTGGAAACCCGGATCACTGACGTGTCGATACCATCGACATGGGTCGATGGTATCGACGCTGCACCCGGATCGACCGTCTTGATGCCGCGATCGCCGTTGATTTGTTCGCGCAGATCGGTGAAGTGAATGGTCGATACCATCGACGGAAGTCGATAGTATCGACCCTCTGATTAGGGCAAATCCTCACGAGGCCCGGCCGCCGCCTTTTTCACTTGAATGTGTCGATACCATCGACACGCCCGTCGATGGTATCGACTTTCCTGAGTCGATTTCTTCTGTAAATCTTCAGAGATCTCGATGGTATCGACATGCATCTCGATACCATCGACTTTTTCTTCACGACCTGCTTGTAGGTAGGTCGATACCATCGACGAGGCCGTCGATGGTATCTACGCAGAGCAAAATCCACAGTTGTCAACCTGTGCCATGGTCGATACCATCGACCAGTGTGTCGATGGTATCGACTCTGCCTCAGCCTGCACAAGGAACAAACCGACCACGGTATCTTTTTTTTTAACACTAAAAATTGAACTAAAAAAAATCAACTTACGATTGTACATGAACTACACTAAGGTACCGATGGTTGGTTTGCCTCCCAACAAGCGCCCTTATTTAACGTCTTAGGCTAGATGACTTTAGGGCACCTCATTCATCCGAAAGTGAAATGAGTTTGACCTCATTCACCTTCCTCTTGTAATTTTCATCAAAGTAGAGCTTCAATCTTTGTCCATTCACTAAAAACGTGGTCTCACCATCATGCACCAAGATCGCACCGTGTGATTTGACCTCTTCTACCACGAACGGCCCACTCCACCGGGATTTGAGCTTCCCGGGATGCAACTTCAGTCATGAATTGAACAGCAATACACTATCTCCTTTCTTGAACGTGTGCAACTGGATGTGGCGATCGTGGATTAACTTGGTGCGCTCTTTGTATATCTGTGAGTTTTCATATGCCGTCATCCGCACCTCATCCAACTCATTCAATTCAAGCATTCTTTTCCTCCCCGCTCCATCATAACTCAAGTTGAGCCTTCTAAGCGCCCAATGTGCTTTGTGCTCTAACTCTACCGGTAAGTGACAAGCCCGACCATACGCCAACCTAAAAGGTGTGGTGCCTATAGGTGTTTTGTAAGCCGTCCTGTACGCCCACAATGCATCCGGTAGTAGGGCACTCCAGTTCTTCCTCGTGGACGCCACCGTACGCTCCAAAATCTTCTTAATTTCGTGATTGGAGACTTCCACCTGTCCTTGAGTCTGCGGGTGATATGGGGTACCTATGTTGTGTTTGACCCCATATTTCTTCAACAATGCCGAGAACGTATGATTCCTGAAATGGGTACCCCCATCACTGATTATCATTCGGGGCACTCCAAACCTACAGAAAATGTTTTCTTTCACGAACCTGCACACTACAGTGGAATCATTAGTCCTGGTGAGTATTGCTTCTACCCACTTCGACACGTAATCAACTGCTAAAAGAATATATAAATTTGAATTTGAGGATACAAAGGGTCCCATGAAATCTATTCCCCACAGATCAAATACTTCCACTTCTTGGAACACATTTAGGGGCATCTCCTGTCTCTTTGATATATTACCTACTCGTTGGCAGGAATCACATTGCCTTACAAACTCGTAGGCGTCTTGAAACAAGGTTGGCCAATAAAGGCCACTCTCCAGAACTTTAGCTGCCATACGAGAGCTAGCGTGGTGTCCTCCCGTAGGTAGTGCGTGGCAATGACGGAGAACGCTCTCGTACTCCACCTCAGGCACACACCTGCGTAGGATGCCATCCCTGCATTGCTTAAGAAGAATCGGGTCATCCCAAAAATAATATCGTAAAGAATGGAAAAATCTTTTCTTCTCTTGGTATGACCAATCTTCCAGGATGATCCCGCAAGCCAAATAATTCACAATCTCAGCAAACCAAGGGTCTTTAGAAGTAACTTTCAAAATCTGTTCATCCGAAAATGTCTCGGTTATGGGTATATGTAAATCTTTTTCATCCATCCTCTCTAACCTAGACAGATGATCTGCCACAACATTTTCAATCCCAGCTTTATCCTTGATTTCAATGTCAAATTCTTGTAAGAGCAAAATCCACCTAATTAATCTAGGCTTTGCGTCTTTTTTCTCCATTAAATATTTAATTGCGGCATGGTCAGTCCAAACGACTACTTTAGATCCAACTAAATATTGCCAAAATTTTTCAAAAGCGAAAACAACGGCGAGTAATTCTTTTTCAGTAGTTGTATAATTTAATTAGGCGTCATTCAGAGTCTTTGAAGCATAAAAAATCACGGCGGGTTTATTTTCCACCCGCTGCCCCAACACGACTCCTACCGCAAAGTCAGAAGTGTCACACATGAGTTCGAACGGTTTAGTCCAATCCGGCGTTTGAACAACCGGCGCAGAAATTAGCTTCTCCTTCAACACGTCGAACGCATGTAGACATTTGTCATTGAAATCAAATACAACGTCTTTCTCAAGCAGTTCGGATTGAGGTTTCGCGATTTTGAAAAATCTTTTATAAACCGACGATAAAATCTGGCATGTCCCAAGAAACTCCTTACCCCTTTAACAGAGTTTGGTGGGGGCAATTTGGAAATGACTTCAATTTTTACCGGATCCACCTCTAAACCTTTTATAGACACCTTGTGTCCTATCACTATCCCCTCAGTCACCATCATGTGACATTTTTCCCAGTTGAGGACCAAATGTGTGTCCTCACAGCACTGTAAAACTTTGTCCAGATTATAGAGACATTCGTCAAACGATGCACCATACACCGAAAAGTCATCCATAAATACCTCAAGACAACGTTCTACCATGTCAGAAAAGATAGCGAGCATGCAACGCTGAAAAGTCACAGGTGCATTGCATAAACCAAAAGGCATTCGGCGATACGCGAAAGTCCCATAGGGACAAGTGAAAGTAGATTTCTCTTGGTCCGAAGGATCAATTGAAATCTGGTTGTACCCCGAGTACCCGTCGAGAAAACAGAAGTGCGATCGGCCGGCAAGACGCTCTAGAATTTGATCGATAAAAGGTAAAGGAAAGTGATCCTTTAGCGTAGCGGCATTCAGACGGTGGTAATCAATACAAACTCACCACCCGGTTACCAATCAGGTGGTGACAGGTTCATTTAAAATATTTTGGGTGACAGTAATTCCCCCCTTTTTAGGGACTACCTGTGTGGGACTCACCCATGTCGAGTCTGATATTGCGTAAATGATACCTGCAGCAAGAAGTTTAATAACCTCCTTCTTCACAACCTCCATCATGCTTGGATTGAGACGTCGTTGAGGTTGGATCACGGGCTTGTCTCCCTCTTCAAGCTGAATCTTGTGCTGACACAATGTAGGGGAAATCCCCTTGATATCTGCAACGGACCACCCAAAAGCTCCCCGGTGGTTCTTCAGCACTGTCAACAATTGTTCCTCCTCATCCGCACTCAAATAAGCGGAAATGATCACCGGTAACTTGTCTTCCTCAACTAGAAAGACATATTTGAGGTGTGGTGGCATCGACTTTAATTCTAACTCCGGCGGGCTGGTCAGAGATGATTGAAGCGGCAGGGGAAGTTCACCTAAATCTTCATAGTGCCTCGCATAAAAGCATGGAAGCATCTGAAGCATTTTAGCGCACTCCTTGAGTGATTTGCTCCACATCCAATCATGTGTAATATTTACCAAGCAAGCCTCCAATGGTAATTCAGGATATGCATCAAAAACAGAAATTGCAATAACATCATCTTCCGTAGAAGGCGGAATGTCCTCATCCTCATCATTAGGGAACCCCACAGCTTTACACAAAGATACTACCTTGGTCTATTCCACGATGTCCACAGCCAAAGTTCCATTTTCCACTTTGCTCATCACATGAGCCATGTCCAGAAAAGGCTTCCCAAGATAGAGTGAAATATTATTATCCAGATGTGTCACCAAACGACATTGTTCCTTTGCTTTAGACGACACAGTTTTCGAAGGCATGACCATCTCAAATCGGTCATCGGCTATACCCAAGGTCAAACGACCTCTCCCCATCTCCAAAATCATATCGGCTGTAGCTTGGAAAGGACGTCCAAGTAATAGCTCGTTGCCATGTTCATCCTGCATCTCCATGACTACAAAATCTGCTGGAAAAACAAATCTGTCCACTTTCACTAACACATCTTCACAGATTCCATATGGCTTTACCACTGAGTTGTCTGCCAATTGAATAGTCATGTTGCTTGGCCGTGACTCATTCAATCCCAGCTTTTTGAATGTAGAAAGGGGCATCAAGTTGATGCTTGCCCATGAGTCACATAATGCTTCACCAAATTTGACTTTTCCAATATAACAAGAAATGTTAAAACAGCCTGGATCTTGCCTTTTTGGCGGTAAAGTGCCCATGATGAAGGCACTCACTTGCTCCTTGAGCAAGACAACCTCTGTATCCGGAATTTTCCTCTTCTTCGTAATGACGTCCTTTAGAAATTTCCCGTAAGATAGGATTTTCTCAATGGCTTCCAATAGAGGGATATTGAACGAAAGCTTCCGGAAACTGTCTAAGAACTTCTTAAATTGCGCATCTACCTTCCTTGCCTTAGCACTGTTTGGATACGGGACCAGGACCGCTTGTGCCCTTTGATGAGGTGGCACATAGGGTGTCTTTTTCTGAGGTCCTTCCTCCTCTGCAATCGAGTCTTCAGTAGGATCTACAACTGTGCCATTGACTGAATCTGTGGCCAGTGTGGGCTGCTCCTCATTGGCGTCACCTTCTACTTCAGCTTGTGGTGTGTTTGTCTCCTCGGCCCTTGGATTTAACAACTTCTTGCCGCTTCTTAGCAAGATGGCCTTTGCCTACTGGTTTCCCCCTAGAACATTGGTGTTTCCCGGAAAACCTGGATGTGTCAGTTTCTTCAAACTGGCTATCTCTACTGCCATCTGTGCCATGGATGTCTCAATGGTCCTCATTTGCACCCCATGACTCTGCAATGTTTGCCCAAACTGATTCATAAACTCCCCTTGATGTTTAATTTGCTGGCCGAACGTAGTCATGAGTTCTTGATTTTGCTTTATCACCTGATTGAGCAGCTCTGTGCTCTTATCCTCTATTACTGGCTGGGGTTTGGTATCCGGATCCTGCAGAAAATTGTTTGGATCCTTCCACGAGAACTTGTTGTCTTTTCTCCATGCGTAGTCATTGTTCCTGTAACCTGGCTGTTGCCTCATAAATTTCACTTGAGCCTCGTCCTCGGACTCAGTATCCTCCTTTGCGAGCAATTTCTTTGTGAGAAGATCCATCTTCTCATTCAGTTCTTTTATTGCCTTAGATTCTCCTACTGCTCGGACCTGCTCCACGGCGCCTCTTTCGCCCCATGATTATTTCCTAGCCATGTTCTTTAATATCTCCCAACACATGGTGTCCGTTTTGTTCAAAAATAAACCTGACCCAGCTGAATCAAGGTTGCTCCTATCGTGCTCGGAGAGAGCAAAATAGAAGATCTTTACCTGTGTTTCCTTATCAAGCCCGTGATGCGGGCACCGTCTCAGCATGACCTGAAACCTCTCCCAGGTCTCAGAATATGTCTCACCTGCCTGTTGGGTAAAGTTATGGATCTTCCTAATCATGTCATTGGTTTTCTTAGGAGGAAAGAACCTCTCAAAGAAAACCTCCACCATATGGTCCCATGACTCCACAAACTCATCATCTAAATTGTGTATCCATTCTCGCGCGGCTCCTGCCAATGAACTCAGGAAAAGCTTAAGATAAAGTGCATCATGTGGAAACCTGTCGATTTTAACCATGTCACAGTTCCCAACAAACTGACTTATGTGCGCGACAGGGTCCTCATTCTTGAGCCCATGAAAAGCATTGGACTTCACCAGATTTATCAAAGCCGGATCAATCTTATATGTAGGTATGTTGATTGCTTGCTTCTTTATAGGCCCTTTTGACGCGGTTGCGGAAGAAGCCTTAATCTTCTCCCATATTGTCTGTGGCTCGTCCATCTCTTTTTGTTCAGGTTCTGACCCTGTTTCTTCTAACTGGTCTCGATTGTGGTTTTCCTCGTCGTCTGGTCCTGGTAGCGGAACCTCTGGTGCGCGACCTGCGTAGTCAGTACTACGTGTCTGTACCATGCACAATACCTGAAAATGGAAAATTTAACTTAGTATTGTGCCTGACGATTGCAAATACTCAGAAAATAGATTATGAATTTTTGGAATGATAAAAAAAAATAAAAAAGTGGCCTAGAGTGGCCGCTCATAGCACTCGAAGTGCCAACAAATTGCCGTATCCCCGTCAACGACGCCAAAAACTTGACGCAATTTTACTGTGCGCTAAAATGCAAGTGAACGCGTCGAGTAGTACATGCCTTTGTGAGGCCCGAGTCGAACACAGGGATACTGGGAATTGTTGGAGACTCCTACTAACTATTTGTGATCAGCTAATCCGAATAACAAATTGAGAGTTGTTGGTGAAATTAAAAGAAAAATAGAAATAAAACAAAACAAACGAACGATTAAATGTTGATTTAATCAATTCAAAAGGGTATCTTTAGGATTGCAGTTTCACCGCGGGTTTTCATTGTATTAGATTTTATATAATGCCTCAATTTTATCTCTCTATCCGGGTAGTGGCCTGAAAACAGAATTGCCCACTGTCGTGGTGCAATTCACTACCTAAGTCTAGGTTGGTTCCACCGTCGTAGTAACCTATACCCTAAACTAGGTGCATTATGAACGATCTCTCAGTATCTACCATTAATTTTACACCACCTTGGTCAAGGGATTTGTCGATTAATGTGAATTCCGTCTCTTTTCAGCCATTAATCCTTCTTTCAAAGTGATTAAGGGCATTAGGTTATTATTATGGTGATCAAGCATAACAACATATTGAGAAAACGAAATTATACCACAGATTTAAGAGATAAAATATGAATTACTATTATAAAATTGTCATACAATGAATTCCCGGGCTACTCCCGGTCCTAAAGACGAAGGGGATTAGCCCCGCATGTTCATCTCAAACAAGTACAAGGTAGAGATAGGGGAAATCATATGAAACACGTGAAATGAGAGGTGAAACCCCTGAACGGAGAAGAACCGGTTGATCCTTCGTGAAGAACACGTGCTCTCCCGCCTTTCGGTGGTGGAATCCATCGTCTTGGTGTCCGGATCAACTGGTATGAGCTTCTGGCCTCCGTTCTCCTCTCTACTGCTCCTCGGTACTCGTGCAATGGCTAATGAGATCATCTCCCTGTCTGGGCGGCCATCATTAGGTATATCTCCCTCATTAGGTCGCTAATTAACCACGGCCGTCCGATTAAGATCATTATGAATCAAATGCATATCTTACGATGTCGATACCATCGACGCGGGTCGATGGTATCGACCCAGTGTGGTAGCGGCAACCCTTCTTTCCGTTCGTCCGAAAGCCTGATGTAGTCTCGATACCATCGACGCAGGTCGATGGTATCGACTACCATGTAGTGACGGTTTTGTCGTTTTGCATCGTTGTAGCCTCCGTGCGTCGATGGTATCGACTTGGTGTCGATACTATCGACTGCTTCTTCGTCAGCAACCTGATGATAGCTCGATACCATCGACATCCCTGTCGATAGTATCGACTTTTTGCTGATACTCGCGGCTGGCAGCCTGTGGTTTGATCGATGGTATCGACTTCCGTCGATGGTATCGACGGAAGTAGATACTTGTTTTTCCTGAAATTCAAACACGAAACCACATAAATTCACACAAATAATAATATTTTGACAATTGATGCTCAAAATGATGAAATAAAGGGGATTTGACATAAAATAGTAGCAAAGACCAAAGTGGATGAATTATGCAACATTAACCGTAAAAATGACTAATAAAAGCATAAAACACATATCAAACAGGTCTATAAATGCGACTCAAAATCATCGCATCAGACATGTAGTTATAAGTAATAGAAAGGGTGGAAAAGTAAAACATCCTATCCAACACTACACGGACCAGGCCAAATAGGTCGCACATTCACATACTAAGGTACATATACATTCATTCAGGCAAAACCTCGAACATCTAGTTGTATATACTTCAACACCTTCTACATTAAGGTCAACAAACCTCTATGATGTGAGTGAACTTCAAATAATGTTTGTTGTCAAGATAAAGGAAGACAAGTTCATTGAGATCAATCTCCTATTTTTCTCTTATGCATGCATCTCCAAGGACATGTTTTTATGATACTCTTCCATAGATTGAACTCATTCGATTCACATATGGAGCAACGAGCAACAAAAAGAGAAGAATGAAGGAAACACAATTTACGCAGTAATGTTGGGCCTATGGCCTACTTGTTTCCAGCCCACTCAAGAAGTAGACTCATTGGGGTTTAGTCGGAAGACATATTATGAAAACCCTTCTACTGTGTGTGGCATGCGATGAGAATTGACGTTAGTCACCATTGCTCATTTTGTTCGCAGTCTTTTGCTACTACGGTGGGAAGAAGGAAAATAAGAAAGCTGGGAGGAGAGAAAGAAGAATGGAGAGAAGCACAATTGTCTTCGTTTTGGTTTTCTTCATTGAGTTCTATAAAAACAACATATGCTTTTTGTGTGCTCCTAGTATTCGTCACAATTACTTACATTCCATAGAAGTCTTGATACAATAATTTGAGTAAACTTTGTATCCCTTCCTATGTCTTGTATGATTAATTTTTTGGGTCAATTTTGAGAACAAACTAAAGAAGATCTTGATACATGTTGGATTTTCCAATTGCTTGACCAATGGGGTTTTCCTCATGCTCTACGTTGATTTTCATATCGAATATGGTGTTCTTTTTTATTTTTAATTTATTTGACCTATGGTTTCATTACATCACTTACGAGGGACATACTCACTAAATGTTATTGTTCATTGCAAACATATTGGATGTGTTTCCTAGTCCAAAATTTACAAGCATTTCTTTGTATTTGTATGTGATTGGACGACAAAAATATCATTTCATGAACCCTGTAAAGTGGTGTCAAATCATACTGCTCAATTGAACAAGAGAGGTCAGAAGAAACATGATGTAGTTAACATTCCCTAACAAGAGGATCTAGAACATAAACACAAAATATTTTATTTACTGCAAAAGTATGTATCAGCCCATTCATTGAAAAGTTGGCAGTCACATAAGTATTTATTACCCAAATCAAAACTCCTAATAACTAGACAGCCAAAAGTGAGAGGATCCAAGTATCTTCCCCTACCATAGATCACATAAAATATGCATGAATGAAATCACAATCACCAACATAGAAGAACTAAGGCATGAGACAACATGGCATATTAAAAGAATGCTAAACTAGCACCTCAAGTAAGATCTTAGTCTCATATTTTAACCATGTAGAGATTCCATTTATGTCATAAGATATCATCAGAGTAAGAGAAACAACTTATACTAATAGAGAAGAAGCAACAATCTTCCATTTATGTCATAAGATGTCATTAGAGTAAGAGAAACAACTTATACTAATAGAGAAGAAGCAACAATCATAGACAGAGTCATAGTGTACCTATTATTTAAAATCATAAAATGGGTGCACATCAGCATAATTGTGCACCCAGTAAAAGACATAAACTCACAAGTTTAAGAGAACACATATGCTTGAAAAAGATATAATATAATAATAAAAAGGAAAGAAATAATATTAAAGACTTTCTTATTAATATGCAAGCGTGTTTTAAGTATATTTTTATTATACTAAAAAACATTATATGGCTATTGACCAACACCCCAAAGGAAGGGTTTGTGAGGGCCATTAAAGACAAAGCTACTAATGACACTTTTTTCAATGTCAGAGGCTACATGATTCAGACAAGAGATGACCCTTTTCTATCAACATGGTCCATCCTTGCTTAACGAATCAAGTAGGATACCCACCCTTGTGTCATTACCCTGAAAATTCAAATAGACGCATATTTTTTGCATAATGGACTAGTTTGATTATGTTTCAAAGTTTGTTCAACATATTATTTTCAAAATTAAAGTACTAATCATAGGAAACAAGTAGCTCAAACAAGTATATAAAGTCAAGCATTTTAAGCATACATACAATAAAGTTCAATATCACTAGCCTGGAAAATAAGGAAAAAGTGTACCTCATTTAAAGCACAACATTAATTATCTACTTCAGAAAACTATAAGTAGAAAGCTCGACGAGATCTTGACAACTAAGTCCACAAGGTGATCCAAAAATTTCAAACAAGTTTAATTGGATTAAATCAGCAAGATTAGGTCTCATTATCATTATCATGGTGGTTGCATGTGTGACCTAAGTCTAGGTATCAAATCCTTGGAACATTGATTTTAAAACTTTAGACCAGGTCATGCATGTCTATAATCAAGCTACATCATGCGGTATGGATTCATTTGGATCATATGGTAAAACATAACGACCAAATTAGAGATCTAACATTATGACATCAAAATATTAGATGGAGAAATCATAAGATTTGAGTAAGGCAAACAACAATCATCAATATTGTGAAATCTAGTCATATGTGGTCATTTTCGTACAAGTTAGTCATCCATAGAGTATAGATGAGATATAATTGGATTAGGTTTCATAAGGAACACAAAGTTACTGATTTTGATACACAAAAATCATGGATGGTCATCAGGGTGATATTTGCATAGGATAAAGTTCCAAATATCACTATGCAATACACATCATGTTTTTATGTCAAGACTAGGTCAATTGATCAACATAGTGTTGAAGGTCGATTTATTAGGATACAAAGGCATGAGAAGTTACTTATTTCAAGGCCACATAAAAATCTTGAGTAAGTTTAATTCAATAAATGCATAAGGTTTAACATTCATCTTAAATGTACTCATAAGGCCATATTAAGATACATTAAGTGTCACAAGATCATCATCAACGTAGGGGTCCCTGTTTTAGGTCTACTCCCACGATCACCTTGGCAACTAGGGATCTGCCTACTCTAGTGATGACTCGGGGGAGAGGGCTAGTGGCCGATGGCTTACCCTCTCCCCTTCTCCCCCCGACCTTCCCTCATCTCATCCCCCTCCCCCTACATCCTTGTCAAGGTTCGATCAGCTTTGAATCAAGGCATTTTCTGGGTGGGCTCCTGTGTTGGGCGGTGGCAACGTTAGGGTGCTCAACGTCGGGGCCTCGGGGTGGTTCTCCCCCTCTATGATTGTTTGTGTCACCCATCTTGAGCTGGTCCAAGTTTCGGCAACCTCCATCTAGGATCGATAGGCAGCCTAGAGGTTGAAGTGGCAACAACCTTCCTCCCCCTTTACCATTTTCCTTGTTTGTTGTTTTTCCCTCTGTTTTGGTTTCGTGGTCACTGTTGTGTAGCTTGGGTGGGTGTCGTGTGACCTCATCCTCATCTGGGCATTAGGCTAGTAAAAGGGTGTCGCCAGTGTGGTTAGTGGTTTGGGGTTTCCCCGTGTTTTGCCACTAGAGTTGAGGTTCCCTCTACTCCATTTTAGGTTAGGTGAGTTGTAGGTGAGCTGGATGGATATTACTATGGTGATTGTTGAGACGACATGGGTGGTAGGGATCAAGAACTTCTTTGAGCATTCTATCTCAAAGATTGATGATGGATTTTGTCAAAAAGCCAAGTTTGTTCTTAGTTTAAGGATCCCAAGCAAAAGTGCAATCACTCTAGTCTTACCTCCCTGAATACTCGTTGGTCCCAATCTCTTGTTTTGTTCTTCACTAAGGTTGTAGATGTCGTATGGCTTTGTATAATATAATTGCACCTATTTACCCTTCAAAAAAAGATCATCATCAACATTCAAGAAGTACCATGATCTAAGATGACACTATTATAGGGTGATATCTACTGATCTAGAGCATGAAAGGAGATTTTAGAGACCCTCGAGCAAGATTTATCATTAAAGAAGTGGTCTTTTCCATAAAAGTCCATTTTAGGTCATTTAAGCAAGATTTATCATTTTAGAGTACAAAATATGGATAAAGTTTGAATATTAATGCATCAAGATGTTGAAGTATCTTCTATTAGTTCAACATCAAGTGTTGGGGCATAAACGATCAAGCTTGACTATTAAATAGATAAATTAATATAAAAAGATATCAGAAGTTGTCATCTTTAGCACATTAGTGCACCTACAATCCTAATTAGGTCTAGAAATCGATTCCAGTGGGTATAAATCATTCTCTAGATTAAAAATCATATATTAGATGTCATTTTTGGCTGAAGGATCAATTTCAAACCAATTTTGCAAGAATTGTCATCTTTAATGAATATTGAGAGAGAAAGAGAAACCTCATTGGAGATGAGGTGACACATTGCTATTGGCCTAGAGAGGACCCAATATCTGGCATGGCATGCATCCTACAATTTTACTAATACACCCCACATGGATGAGGGGGCGAGGAGGGAGTGAGCCAGCCTCTCATGGGTCATCCACTCGTGGGTCAACAACCAAGGTTGATTGCCCTGCAAGTGCTTGTGTGCGAGCCATGTGCTCTTTTTTCGTGAAGAAGCAACATCTTGACGGTAAAGCTTGGCAGTGGAGTTCATTGAAAATTATAGAGAAGGGAGGAAAGAAGGACACATGTATGTTAAAACATGTCATCTAGTCCCGACATGATGTTTATAGATTCAAAAGAGGCCAAATCAGGGATGGAAAGGGTTGGAGAAACAACTCCATAGGGGCCATCTACTGAGGCCTCCATAGGAGAGGAAGAAAAAAAAGAAGGTAGGGGAGGATATGTAGTTCATAAAATTCAAAGAAAAATGATGGAAAAGGATTGGGAAGAAAAACTAGTCAAGAAAGAAGCGTTGGTTGGGAGCTAGAAGGACTAAATTGCCAAGAAAAAGGGGATTTGCAAGGTTTGTTGTACTTTTCTTGAAACAAGGTGGAAGACAACATGAGGGACACTAGATTAGGTTCCATCATGGACCACAAGTTGATCCAAGGGCGGGGAGGGTGGATCCATAGTCCTAAAATTGAGCCCTCTCATCGATTGAGAGAAGCTCCCACAAATTTTTGACTTATCTAAGTTGGTTCAAATTTTCATTTTTTTAATAGTATTATAAAATTCATATATCCTAAAATGTAATTATGATTGAGGCGAAATTTTTATTCTTCTAACTCATAATTTTTTTCTTACTTATAATTATGATATTAAAATCTAAAACCCAAATTATAAGTTTAGGGCACTCAAATTTGAGAATTCATTTTCAAAAGTGTAACTATGCACTCAACCTCAATCAATTAGACACATTGCATTTTTTAATCAAGTCGAAATGGTCAACTGGGAATAATGTGACTCAAAGTCATATAACTGAAGGTGAGGGTCGTTGTTGATTATTATTGCATCTAATGAATTAAGATACAGATCAATTAGATGAGAGAGAAAATATAAGTTGTCACACTAGCAAACCTAAGGACATAAAACAAGGAGACTTGAACAATATGAACAATAAATATAAGGGTCTTATGTGCTAGTGGGTCGATGAGTTAGTCTTTCTACTACATCACCATTAATAGTAGTGCCCAAACTCTTTGACACCATATAGGGCCATATCATGAGAGGAGGATAACATGTAACTAGGTATTCATGATTAAGAAGTTGTCCAATTTGAAATTCAAACAAGGAAGCACCATTTAAGAGCATATAAGTAAATTCTAAGTCTTGGAAAATCAACTAGCCATTATGGGTTTGGAAATTGAAGATGAGTGATACACTTCTATTTTTTTATCCTTTATACAAAATTGATTTACCTTTGTGATTTATATTAGTAACTCTTTTTTTGGTCATATCTGACAATAATTTGTCATTTTATGTCAAATAACCTTTTGAAAGAAGATACTAGATGGCATAGATCAATAGATATGATACTTTACATGGACTAGTTACTAGGATTGGGGGATTTGGATCGTAGTCCAGGGTGACAGAGGAAAGTCAAAAACATATCAAAGTCCAAAAGTAAGGTAATTTTTTCATCAATGCAACAAGTTAAGTCAAATAAATATTTTGTAGGAAAGGTGAAAGAGAGTTATGAGCTGGTAGATGAAAGTAACTAATAATGATGGCAAGACAAATTCATTTATTATATTCATTACATAGAGTCTGACATATAAAATTTATAGGGACATTGTATATGTATCATTGGCATCACTGAATGGATGCTAGATTTCAGTGCTTCCTGGTACACACTCCTAGTGTGAACTTTTTAGGTTGCTACAAGTTTGTTGACTTCAAAATGATGAGATGGTTAGCGAAAATTATATAAAGAACACATAGGATTATTGAAATGTTCATAGCTAATATTTGATTTCAAATTTTAGGATTAGATGTTTACATGATTTAGGTTTTAGTCACTGAGTTAGTGATATGTCATATTTATGTTTATACAACTTTATTGTTACATGATGTATTTGTTTTTTTTAATTATAGATAATTCAACATCCTTTAATCTTTTTGGTAAAATACATCCATATAAAAGGTTGATAACTAGCATTTATTTGTGGATTTAATGGTAACTTTCATGATGCACATGCATTTTTGGATCTTCTAAACTAGGCAATGGATTAGACAATATAAAGGATGTTGCAAAAGCTTTTTAAATATACTAGCTATATTAGTTGCTTAATTTGATCCTATATTCATATGCCACTAATGGGAACTAGCCCCAAAATAAAAAATGAAACTCTAAGGTTGCTTTCAACCTTCGGGAATCAGATAATGTATAAAACACCCCAAATTCACAAATTATAAGAGATGGGTATAAAGGCATTTGCAACATCCAATACAAGAAGGTAATTCTTCCCCAATAAAACCTTCAACAACATACCATCATGCAAGGATTATCCAAGCACCCAAGACCCCATCCTAGGATTTCTTCATTGATTCCTCCATCTTCAACCTTCATTTGCTCCTTAGAACATCATTTCCATGCACTCCTACTTGTATTAAGAGAAGCTCCAACTGTAGGACCAAAATCCACTCCCATGACCATCACTTTCCTCTGCACTCATCATCTCCACACACAATCTATTCTCAACACCTTCCCCAACAATTTCCTTTTTTTACTTCATTTCACTCACCACAGAGGGGGAGTTTTCTACTCTTATGGAAGAGTTAAGTCTAGGAGAATAGTCTGGCTACCATCTCTTGTAAGTGATTTGTCATTACACAATCCACCACAATAACATTTGTTCCCAACTCCAACCTTATATATCCATCCAAATGCCATTAAAACATATTCCATATCATATCCACCATCCTACAACTATTTGGTGTAAATTTTATCACATGTGGTGAGTATATCGCTATTTGAGTTGGTTGTGCCACATCCCATCTCATCAGTAATTACTTACAAAACATCCACATCCAAATGAGACAATGTAGGCTCTTGAGCATCAAGGAATTGAGATAGGATGTCTAAGGAAAGGATGTACCAAGGAGAGAGAATCCCACCTCTGACACCCCATTTTTTAAAATAAAAATCACGTACTAAATGCACTTACAATATTGATCTAAATACATGCATCCATTCAAAACCAAAATAATTACCAATTACATTAGGAGTGAACCAAATTATGATATACAAATATATTTGAATCTTAACAAATGTAACTATAAATTTTGGGTGTACACATAGTTATCCAAGTCAGTTTGTAAGACATTAACTGTTGCATTGAATTAAGAGAAGACAATAAGAACAACTAAAGTATGATAGTTAGATCTTGAATAGTGTCCAAAAAGGACAATATGATACCATAGAATTCTCAATAGATACAATAGACCATGTGCATTATGATTGAATATGGAAACAAACATAAAAGATAACTCAACAATCACAATGGGTGATAATTATCAAATAGATTTGTTGACTAAAGCCCCCTCTATGATGATCTAGATCACATTGATACATCTCAAAAATCAATTCCTATAATATGAAGACAACCAATTAATATGTGCACTAACTAATGGATATTCCATTGCAAAATATATCTCTTAGACATCACTATTAGAACTTTATGGGCCTTAACTAAAAAATCCCTATCCAATCCTATTAAAAATTATACAAATTATCTAGACATACCACTTCAATTACCTCACCAAGACTAAAATATGAAGTGGGAACTTCCATAGTATGCTAGCCTATGTTCCCCCTCATCAAGAAAACCCACTTGCCACATTAGCCAAACTATGGTTTCATGAGATGAAGGTCAAGGCAAGTGTTTATGGAGGACACAATGTTCAAAATCCATCATGAGATCTTTTTCATTATCCTAGGCTTATATTTAAAATTTGATGGACATCCACATTAGTGAAGCCCTAGAGTGAGCCCTCTCTAATTTTTTTTACAGTGACAATCTTGATTAGTGTGTTAGCAATTATTCAAGAAGCCCCACACACTATGGGTGTCTTTGAGGAGCACACCTATGATAATTTGAGTTGATTTCATAAATTATAAGATAGATGAGGTCCCATATGATGCATGCCCTAACCAAACCCATTATCTTTATAAAAAAGAACCTCAATCATCATCTACAGTTGTTTTAAACTCTATCACATTAGAGCATTGAGATCTCTCGCAACATCACCCCCAACACAAATATGCCAAGGAAACCTTAAATGTTAGAACTCGATGTGATTGAAGAAGGTAATTTGACCTCATTATGACTTGAATACTCTACTTTGGTGAAGAACAAAGGAGAGAAAACTCCTTTCATATTGATCAAGTCCAGAAAAGGTAGATTTTTCTCTAAAACAATGTACACCCCCATTCTTAACAACCCTATTTCTAGGATAAGCCTAACCCTAGATTAGTTTCTATGATTATCATATAATCACTTTTTATTTGTGTTAATAGTAAAACCTAAACCTTTAATAGAACAAAAATGAATGGATAAAAGTGATTAGATGTCCTATTTTTGTAAAAAGTAATGTTTGCAAGTAATCATGAACGAAGAAACCCCATAGCATATTTCATGTATGTTTGATGATACACATGATCCAAGAATGATGAATCATAAATTGTGTCAATTATTTCATAATTATATATGAACATCTAGTGAAAGTTGTGAATAGTGAGTAAATAATATGGTTAAAGATAAAGAGTTAATGATTCATTAGTGAGATATCTTGTAAATTACAAATTGTGATCTGAATGTTTGGAAATAAAGTACTGCAATTGGGAATCAAATCATGGTTTATCTTGGAAGTATGAGTCATACTTTATAGTGTTTGGGACACAAGTTGTCTACTTCTTGGAAAGGTCAAACAAATGATTAGGTTCAAGTAATTACTTTTATCTAAGTGTCACAAAATTAGTTGATCTGTGAAGAAGTAAGATGAAATGCTTAATAGTCAAACTGATCTGTGAATGTCATACCCAACTCTTCTACTACAAACCTTGAATTCAATAAAACTTACTCCCGTTGACCTGGAAAGTTAGTCTGACTACCTAGAAGGTCATCCAACGTATGATTCTAGTATAATAAAAAATAAAATATGCTAAAGCTTGAGATTGGATAAGATACATTTATATACATATTCATACATATATATGAACCCAAGTTGATTTTTCTATAATTTAGAATAGACATGAATATATTTTTAGCATCATTTATGTTCTCCCACAAATTGTCCCTAGGAAGGAGATTTTTGGTGGATTCCAAGTAAAAGTTGAAGTTTCTTGCTCAATGAACTTCTTCAGATCATTGGTTATTGAAGATTGTTGAAAGTTAGCAATTTTGTTCCTAGCTAGCCTAGCTCTTTGTGGTTCAAACTTGACTGTAATTGATCCTATATATTTGTGGGTGATTGATGAGTTGAGATTATTAGTATTTAAAACTCGCTCACCTTTGGCAATCAACACCTATAAATACCCATTGTACAACCATAAAGGATTGCTCTCAGACCCCGTGCAATCAAGTCGTAATGGTTTCTCCACGAGAGGCCAAGGTCTTGATTGGATGTTGTTTTGAGTAATCGACCTATCTAGCAAGAGTAATCAACCTCTCAAGGTTCTTAAGCAATCAACCTACCATTTTCCTTAAGTAATCAACCTCTCAAGGTTCTTGAGCAATCGACCTACTAGTTTGCCTTGAGCAATTGACCTCCCCACCAAAAGAGAAATTGACCTCTGGAAATTTAGTGATGATCAATCATCAAAAACTCCATGCTATCAACCTCTATGTGTTCGATCTCTCTATGAATCAAACTTTAATTATGGACCTCTACAATCCAATAGAAATTGGCCTCTTGGTTGAGCTACCATCCATACCCCATCATTGACCAGAAAAGATCAACCTCCAACCTAGTAGGTCAATCAACCTCCAACATTTGGCCAGACTAGTTTTTTTTAAAACTTTAATGATGTCTAAGATTGCCCCCTCTACTTCAGTTGCCTGTAAAAATATCGCTATGAGGATCTAGTAGTCCTTTCACTAGGGTGTTGTGATTAGCCCTGCTAATCATTTCTTGCAATTTCATTCTTATCCAAATCTTGTATGAACTCATTTAATTTTTTTAATCGTTTAATGCATGTTTGTGGATTGATCACTTATTTTACATAATTTATTATAATCTTAGGCCATGAGAAATTCAATGTTAAAGATATGAATATTGATTTGCTTTGGTTAATGCACTGACAAGAAATTTTGATGGTAAGTCTCTGGAGTAGTGCATATATGATCCGTAAGTAAAGAGACCTCGAGCTTATGGTGTGTTTTATCATGAAAATTTCTAATGTCAAAAGAGGAAATTTGCATATCTTTAGTTAGATCTTAATGTGGGTTTGAATTTGAGTGAATGCATATATTTGGGGAAGTGAAACCTGATTCTACCCTTGTGTTTTCCATCATTAATCTAGACCCAACTTTATTTGAAGCTATTAATTTTCTTGAAATTAGTTTAACTAAACCAAATCAAATCATGGTTCTAAATAATAGTCTTAGATCAAACTGGATACAAACTAGCGGGGTTTTGAAAAAGGTTGTCTTTTGGGATTTAATCCTCAACTATATTGCTATAAGACATGTCTTCTTGCAGGTGGAATTATTGCACACTTTTGGTAAAAAAATTAGGGATTTATATCTCTGGTGAATTTGTTAGTGCACTAACCTCCACATCAAACATCTACAAAACATAAGAAACCAAACAACCTTATAGACCAAGGAAACCAAGATACATCATAACTAAGCAATTAGGATTGGAAGCAGATAGGACTCTTCAAACTAGATTCCTCCCCTTAGTGCTTGAAACATCAACTTTTAGGTTGAAAAGACCCATAATCTTGGGTAACATCTACAAGAAATGCCCTTGGTCACCATCTCCAACAATCACATAGTTATTAGACCCACAGATCCCAACAACCATCATAAGATTCATGGGTGTCTTTATGAGGCGAGTGTAACATCCCTGACCTGGGTTATACTTTAACCCTAGGTGTTTTGATTAAGAAAGATGATTAAATGCTTAATATAATCTTGTGAAAAGTAATTAGGGCTCAAGGGGAACTTATGTTGCAATTCTAGTCCTTTTTGAACATTGTTGAAATCAATGTTTTGTTTGTTTTGGACTAAAGTGCAAATTACCCAAGTTGAGGGGTTTAAGTGCAATTGTGCATGATAATATATTACTCATGAGTGAAGCATCATGAGAGTGAAGATTATGCTGAGGTATGGCTTATGGAAGCCTGAATATCAAGAAAGAGCTGATAAAGCAATGTATGTGAATGAAAACCTAGTTTTGGTGTAATGTACAATTTACCCAAAACCTAGGGTGCAATATGTAAATTACCACTTCAATAAGGTCCCTAATGTTTTTTGGCATCATGTAGAGCAAAGAAAATGAGAGGGGCGCCTCATTTGAATTAAGTTGGAGGAGAGAGAATCTTGATATTAAAATAATCAAGATTTAATCCTAATTGAAACCCTAATTTGATTTAGGGCAAAAATAAATGTATTAATTAAAGGGCCTTCAACAAAAATTAAAATGGTTGGATTCATATGTGTGTGTGACGTCTTTGAGCCTTGCAAGGACCACGAAAATATCCAAGGGAGTGGATAACTCACACACAATTTTATAAGAAAAAGAAATATCCACTCACATATGGATATTAATATAATATGAATTGAGGTGCTTAATTTTCTTTTCTTTAAATCATGGATAATTGAGAGGAATAAGAGGAAAAAAATATAGCCTCTTTCCTAAGGAAGTTGAAGGGGAAGAGGCAGCCACATTTTTGGGATTAAATGGATTTTTGCAAAGTATATTCTCTCTCATCAGATTTTTATAAAAGAACCTTTTACAAGCCAAATGAAAGGCTTTTTCGACCCCACTTCTTCTCCTTGCTTGGGAAAAGACCAAGGGAGCTTGGGAGGATCAGGAGGAGGACCCCCAACCTGTTGGTAAGGTTCTTGAACCATTTCACCTTGATTCCATGGTGGAAATTGAAAATAAATTATGGATTTCTTCCTATTTCGATCTCCTCTTTAATTCTAACCATTCCTTTTCACTCAAACCTTGAGGACAAGCCTTGGAATGGTGAAATTAGTTGCATCCACCATTTTTTCCGTGGACATGGAGCTTTGGAGCTCAATTGGAGGCGGGTTTTATAACTTGAACCCTTGATTTTGTTATTGCATTCAATTCCATATCAAATAATGATCTTTTCTACATTTACAATAATTGATTTGGTTGATGAATGCAATCACCATGGAAACAATAGCAGGTTTCATGAGTTCAGAGGTTGAAGATGATAAGCACACACATATATAAATACCCAAAGAAAACGATCTTGTTTGGGTTGCTCAAACGGTTTCCCAAACCATTTGGGAGCAAACGGTTTCAAACCGTTTAGAAAGCAAATGGTTTCACCAAACCGCATGAGGCCAAACGGTTTCAAAACCGTTTTGGGGAGTTGAACAAGGGTTGACCGTTTGATAATCCTGTTCCTAATTATGTTGGTTGATGACCCACCAAATTTGGTTAATTAATTCCAAAGGAATCATGAGTTGAAGGCTAATCAATTAGGTAAACCCTAATTGATTTAAGTGCTGGTTTTCAACTTGATTGATTTGACTTTTTGGGTTAATTGGCCCAAACGGTTTCAAAACCATTTGGGAATCACCAAAACGGTCTCAAGAACGTTTGGAGGTCAACCAAGACCGTTTGGAGGTCTAGGGTTGAGTATGGTTAAGTATTTGAAGATCCAAACATATGGTATAAACCCTAATCGACTAAGTGCTGATTTTGCAATTGAATGAGTTGATGCTTTGGGTTGATTGACCCAAACAGTTTCAAAACCGTTTGGGGATCACCCAAATGGTCTAAAGACCGTTTGGGGATCACCCAAGACCATTTGGAGGTCTAGGTTTAAGCATGTTTGACCAATTGAAGGTCTAAAGGTACCTACTCACTTTGCAATTAAGTGTTGATTTGATGATCAACTCAATAGCTCAAACCCTAATGATTTTTCACTACAATCCAAGGGTTGGATGAGCCAAACGGTCTCAAGACCATTTGGAGCTCATCCAAACGGTTTCAAGACCTTTTGGAGGTTCACCCAAGACCGTTTGGATGTCTAGGGGTGAGTATGGTTAAGCAAATGATGATCCAATGATACTAAGTTAAAGTGTAATGAATTGCTGATTTGGTGATCAATCCAATGATCCAAACCCTAATTGGTTGACTTGGATTTTTATGATGTGATGGAAAAACGGTCCCAATACCGTTTGGTGGTCATCCAAATGACCTCAAGACCGTTTGGGGTCAGGTCATGTTCAATTTGGATGATGGTTCAATGGTTTCAAAGTAACTAATCTTGCATTGATTAGTGTTGAAGGATCATCGATTCCAAACCCTAATTCAATTTATTCAAACCCTAATTGAGGACTAGTTGAGGGTCAATTGAGGGTCAAATAATATTAAGGTTGACCTATTTAACTCAATTGAAGTATGAGGATAGGTCCAATTGATGATTGGTTCCATGAATTCAATGACTGAAGGAATCAATATTGAGAACCCTAAACCGATTGGTGTAGTTGAAACCATCTTTGGTCCATGCGGTTTTGAGGAGGTTTGGACCAAACAGTCTCAAGATCGTTTGAGTCCAAACGGTCTCAAGACCGTTTGGGACCAAACGATCCCAAACCATTTGTGCCCATGCAGTTTGAAAAGTCAAACTTGGGCAAACGGTCTTCACCTACTACTTTAGCAAACGGTCTTGAGTGTGCACCTTTACCAAACGATTTCAAACCGTTTGAACTTTTAAAGACCAAGACCATTTGGGGTTCAAGTAGTAGTCAAGGTTGATTAAGGAGTCAATGGGTTAATCCACTTGGACACCTATTATAATCAAATATTCAATTGGTCAATTCAATTGGATACCTTATGTAATGAAGGTCCAATGTGATTGAATCTCTTGAGAATTAAAGATGATGAATGATCCATTCATCCAATGAAGATTAGTAATGATAACCAATGAAGGTAAAAAGGTGAAACCCTAAAAGTACCTAAGTGATTAATGAATTAAGGGATGAACCCTAATTGCTTATAGGATCAATGATTTGGTACACTATGTTAACCATAGTTGTATGTACTTGATTGAAGAGTTGATATGACCTAATCAAGTTGAGAGGATGTTAACATGAATTCATAACATGAATATGATTCATATGGTGATCAAGGGTATAATCCTTAAGAAGAGAGATCATGAAACCCTAATCATGTACATAAACCCTAATTAACAGGGCTATTGAAGTTCTAACCCTAATTGAGGGAAATTCTAAATGTAACCCTAACCCAGGGTGAGTATGTAACCCTAATCCAGGGTAGTGATGTGTGAAACTCCAATTTAGGGAAATGAGATGTAAAACCCTAATTGGGATGAATAGTGAATCTCTAATTATTAATAATTGAATGAAATCCTAATGGAGATGGATTGTAGACCCAAATTGTGGGTAACTCTAGTGGAAATCTTAATTAAGGATGATTCCATGTGAAACCCTAATTGAGGGTGATTCAATGAGAAACCATGACTAAGTACTAACACCACATGATGTTCAAATGCTATGTTGTGATGAGAGGCCCCATGTAGGGTGAAGTTATATGAGACTCTAATATGAAGTCATAATACAGAAAGCCCTAATCTTGGGCAATATGACAATGAATCATAATTCTAATTTTAAGTAAGGGTATAAGGAAACCCTAATGATGAGATAGAAGGAATGACATTTTAAAGGTGAAACATTTCATGTGGTTGATTATATGAAACATAATTGTAAGCAATGTCATTACCATTAGACAAGTCCATATCATTAAAGATAGTTGGACAATTCTAATGTGTGGCCTATGCATTATATGCTAAAGGTGAGAGTTTAGTGATGGAATGTTTTAAGAAGGAAATGCCTTAATACAAGATAAGTTGGTTAACTCAAGAGAATCTGATATGATGAGAAAGTGATACATCAAGATATGATAGTTATAAAATTCAGCACTCCAGGGTTTATATACCTTGATATACTCCAAATCTAATGTAATTGAGTAAGAAACATATGAAGTGTGTTATGCAACTATTAAAATGAAATGTAATGAGTTGTTGCACTTTGATGAGTGTTAATTAATGTACCTTGAGAATGGTGTCAAGCCCAAATGATGAATATGATATAGTCATACTATGATGAGGATGAGATATGAACTCATACCTTGAGTTGATGATCATTAATGCTATATGATGAAAGTAATGTTCTAGAATAATCAAATATGCTATACTTGAATTCCCCAGGGGTATGGAATAATGAATTAAGGGTTGGACAGATAATGAGATCATGAAATATTTATTAATGAGAAATGGGGAACCCTAACCCTAATTTGGGCAAAGGGAATGAAAAGCCCCATTTGATAGTAAACCCTAATTCCTGGTAAAGGAATAATGGTGTTGCTATTGTGTCACATGATGTGATGAATATCTTATATGACTGTTATCATGCCTAATAACCATACAGATATTATGAGATGATGTATATAGCTAGTTTGAGCTGTGACATTTATATAATAAATGTTGACTAGCCTTTTGTGCCTTGATATTGATGTTGCTTAATAAAAGTAACAAATGTGCATGGAATTTTATGAGTCATATGAGTGAGTTGTTACCTAGAAAGAGGTGACAAGATATCTCATGGCCTTGTGAGCCATGTGAATAGTTGTTGCCTAGTGAGAGGTGACAAGTTGTTTAATGGCCTTGTGAGCCAGGTGTGATGCTTGTGTAACAAGTATCATGAATGCCTTGGTCAGATGACCTGAAGGTGATAGTTACCTAATAAATGGTAATGGTACTCAATGATGAGTTAAGGGTTTGAATACCCAAAACCATATGATTATGGTGATGAGAATGTGAAGGGATGAGAATTCCCAATTTTGAAATGAGGGACTGAGTTCCCAAGGTCTTTGAAAGGCTGATAAGTATCTGATGAAAGTAATACATGTTTCTTTGTAGCATTGTTGTAATAAGTTATGTTTGAGAACTTGACTGATGCTAAAAGAATATGCTAATATACTTAATTAATCAAGTGAAATCATATCATGTAGAGCCCTGACCATAGATCCATCATCGTCAGCAAATTGGTGATGGTGAAACAGGTGCTCCGCGGCAAAACCCGGAGGGCATATTTTTGTGTATGTGGGGGTTATGGGCGCGAATATCCTTACGCCCTAATGGAGGAATTGATGTGAGATAAACATTAAATCTCTCAATCCTTCATTATATGTATCGGGATGGATGTATCACGAATCTCCCAATGATTGGGTTAGATGTTGTACACATCTCCCAATAATGTTAATGTCGGATCGGTGGAGATAAACACGAAATCTCACGATCACGAAGAGAGTGCAACATGCCACTGTAACTCTGATAGCGAAGTTGCTAGTATACTCTGGAAAGCTATATTTAGCAGAGACACAAGATGTCCTGCATGTGATCTCACGCTGACCGAGATGTGGGAGGTCATGGTAATCTGGCTCTTCCATTGACCTTGTATGGTACCGATTTCGACTTCGCAGTGGTCGGTTGGAGCATGAGCAGTATACCTCATCTCCTTAGGGCATAAGTGTGTTTGTAAAATGAAATCAGCCGTATAGCATGTTTGCTTAAGGATTGAATACAGAAATTCATTGGCTGATGTTACATTTCTATTGTATATCTGTAGTTCATTGATGTTTTTCATATCTGTTGTATTCAATACAAGTAGATGGATGAACTATGAGTCTACCATGAGTAGATGCAATGTTATCCTTGAAAAAGGAGATTACTTCACTTTGTTCATACAAGTGACTTACCTACTGTTGATTAAATATATATAAATCCTTCTGCTTAGTTTATTTTAATAAACTTCTATAACAATGTTTTGGCAGAGAGTTATATCTCCCGTTGGGGCAATTTACAATTGTCTCACCCTCGTGGGATCCAACTTTTTAGGTGGACGCGGACAAAGAAGCAGAATCCCATTGTAGGGAATGGACAACAGCTGTAACATCAAGGATAGTAGTAATATCTCAGGTGGAGATAATACCTGTCAAGTTTTGTAGTTAGAAAGTCCTATGTGTCATCTCTATACTCTCAGGTCCTCAGGGTTTTTAGTCAGTGTTTTTGATAAATCGATCTGAGGTTTTGGCTTGATGCCTTGATATTGTGTATTGTTTGTATATGATATTTATAAGACAGTTGATGATGTAGTCTCTGAAAAGAGATGGTACAGGTTATGTACATTTGAACCAGAATGTAAATGTTATGCAATGGTTCTTGATGGGAAAGATTTCCTATGTATGGATCTCTTTGCAAAAAGTTTTAATTTTCAGTATTCCGCTACAAATAATTCGCTTCTGCTTAAGTTAATCTTGTTTTTGTGAGTTGGATGCCACAATTTAGTGGTATCAGAGCTTTAGGTTCGCTGAGTCTATAGAGACATAGGACTAAGGTACTAGAGTCTGTTCTGGTGTCATCCAGTGTATCTGATAGTGTCTTCTGCTCATATATGAGAAGAAGAACTTAAAGATGACTGGGTCACATGATGAGGTTGTTGCTGAAAGCAGCAATGTTGCACCAAGAAGAGGTGCATGGGACCAGGCAAGAGAGAGACAATTGCCTGATACTTCCCTAGCTGATCCATCTATGATAAGAAAATCCTTCTTTAAGTATTACTGTTGGAGAATTTAGGGCAAAAGTAATGTATATAGTGGATCAAGCTTTGACAGTATAACCTAGATTACCAACCCCAATGATGATGTTTTAGATATCAATAGGATTTGTAATTAGCATCTGCAAGTTGAAGGAAAAGGAAATGATGAATTTCTGGACTTAAATTAAGTCTGTGTTCAACCTTAGCCTGTTGAATCAATCTTTGAGGTAGAGTTAGCCTGAGATAGTGAATAATCCATGAATTATGACAAGTTAGACAAGATAATGTCATTCAAATATGTCATTTTATGAATTCCTGGATTAATTGAGAAAGGAAATGATTGAACTCTCCTTGATTAGTCCTATGAGGACTTATGTTTTGCATGGTAAAACATTACAAATGTTTTATGTTGTTCTTACCTCTTTGAGAAAAGATGAGGTAAAGAAGAGATGCCTGGATAAAATCCAGGGATGTTAAGCCTTATGCTTGTGATAATATGAAAAGAAGGAATATGATAGTATACAAAGTGCATACCACTTAATCTAAGTATTTATATACCCTGGCCAGGTATACAACTATTGATGATAAAGTGGGTATGGAAACTCTTAGATTGTTGTCTTTTTTATTGCTCTGATCAAGTAGTCATTCTGAGACAATCTAATGAGTATCATGAAATCAGAAATATGGAATGAATAAATGTGTCATATCCCATGCATAAGAAAGAGAAGTCTGAGATAATCTTAGATGAGCATGTTGTATGAGGAACTAAAAGTGTACTCCTCATAAGATAAGAATAAGAATGAGGGAGATGAACCCTGTTCAATAATGCTACCAGCATAATAAAGATCTTTCCCATAATGAGGAAATTGGAAATGTGATGAGATCATGAGATGATCATAAACATGCTAGATAATAATAAAGAAAGGGATAATGACATGCAATCATCCTTACAAATTCCAATGCTAAAGGTAAGGAACCTAGGATAAGATAAAGAGTAAATGGTTCATGAATAGTTGAAAATACATGAATTAATAAGAGGAATATGAATCCTTGTTTTCTTTCCTTTCAGGGACATGGCAATCAAGTGGGTCTTAGGACACTTGATGTGCATAAGATAAATGTGTTCATGTGATGGATACTTAGAAAAGTATCAGTTATCTTAGACTTTGGTCCCAAGATGAGGACATATGTAACAATTAATGTTCCAAGATAAAAGGAAGAGATATATATGATGTGTTTCCAACACATGTGATAGATACCAAGGTGAAAGATTCTGGTATCTGAGAGTTATCAGATGGGTTAGGTTGGCTACCTAGAGTGGTCAACTATGAAATTAGTATGATTATAATAATATGAACATCATATGTTAGGGATTTATGCTTTTCATAAACATGATATTAATAAAGAATGTATGATGCCTCTCTGAATAAGAAAAGTGTTATTTGAAAAAAAGTTGACTCTATAGTCAATGATGAGGGACAGTGGGGCATGTGCCTTGTGTGTTGATTCTATGAGAATCTTGTATGGAAACACTTTGTGATGATCAAAGTTTTATGGTGTCTCCATAATAAGGAGATGATATGTGAAGACTAGATAGTATGATGAATGAAATACATCTGTCTTCCTTTATCTGGGATTTCGAGGACGAATTCCTTGTTAGGGGTTTATAATTTGTAACATACCTAACCTGGGTTATACTTTAACCCTAGGTGTTTTGATTAATAAAGATGATTAAATGCTTAATCTCATCTTGTGAAAAGTAATTAGGGCTCAAGGGGAACTTATGTTGCAATTCTAGTCCTTTTTGAACATTGTTGAAATCAATGTTTTGTTTGTTTTGGACTAAAGTGCAAATTACCCAAGTTGAGGGGTTTAAGTGCAACTGTGTATGATAATATGTTCATCATGAGTGAAGCATCATGAGAGTGAAGATGATGCTGAGGTATGGCTTATGGAAGCCTGAATACCAAGAAAGAGCAGATAAAGCAATGTATGTGCATGAAAACCTAGTTCTGGTGTAATGTGCAATTTACCCAAAACCTAGGGTGCAATATGTAAATTACCACTTCAATAAGGTCCATAATGTTTCTTGGCATCATTTAGAGAAAAGAAAATGAGAGGGGCGCCTCATTTGAATTAAGTTGGAGGAGAGAGAATCTTGATATTAAAATAATCAAGATTTAATCCTAATTGAAACCCTAATTTGATTTAGGGCAAAAATAAATGTATTAATTAAAGGGCCTTCAACCAAAATTAAAATGGTTGGATTCATATGTGTGTGTGACGTCCTTGATCCTTGCAAGGACCACGAAAATATCCAAGGGAGTGGATAACTCACACACAATTTTATAAGAAAAAGAAATATCCACTCACATATGGATATTAATATAATATGAATTGAGGTGCTTAATATGCTTTTCTTTAAATCATGGATAATTGAGAGGAATAATAGGTAAAAAATATAGCCTCATCCCTAAGGAAGTTGATGGGGAAGAGGAGGCCACATTTTTGGGATTAAATGGATTTTTGCAAAGTATATTCTCTCTCATCAGATTTTTATAAAAGAACCTTTTACAAGCCAAATGAAAGGCTTTTTCAACCCCACTTCTTCTCCTTGCTTGGGAAACGACCAAGGGAGATTGGGAGGATCAGGAGGACGACCCCCAAACTGTTGGTAAGGTTCTTGATCCATTTCACCTTGATTCCATGGTGGAAATCGAAAATAAATTATGGATTTCTTCCTATTTCGATCTCCTCTTTAATTCTAACCATTCCTTTTCACTCAAACCTTGAGGACGAGCCTTGGAATGGTGAAAGGAGTTGCATCCACCATTGTTGCCGTGGACATGGAGCTTTGGAGCTCAATTGTAGGTGGGTTTTATAACTTGAACCCTTGATTTTGTTATTGCATTCAATTCCATATCAAATAATGATCTTTTCTACATTTACAATAATCGATTTGGTTGATGAATGCAATCACCATAGAAACAATAGCAGGTTTCGTGAGTTCAGAGGTTGAATATGATAAGAACACAAGTCTCTAAATATCCAAAGCAAACGATCTTGTTTGGGTTTTGCTCAAACGGTTTCCCAAACCGTTTGGGAGCAAACAGTTTCAAACTGTTTAGAAGCAAACGGTTTCACCAAACCGCATGAGACCACACGGTTTCAAAACCATTTGGGGGAGTTGACCAAGGGTTGACCGTTTGAGAATCATGTTCCTAATTATGATGGTTTATTACCCACCAAATTTGGTTAATTAATTCCAAAGGAATCATGAGTTGAAGGCTAATCAATTAGGTAAACCCTAATTGATTTAAGTGCTGATTTTCAACTTGATTGATTTGACCTTTTGGGTTAATTATCCCAAACGGTTTCAAAACCATTTGGGAATCACCCGAACGGTCTCAAGACCGTTTGGAGGTCAACCAAGACCGTTTGGAGGTCTAGGGTTGAGTATTGTTAAGTATTTGAAGATCCAAACATATGGTATAAACCCTAATCGGCTAAGTGTTGATTTTGCAATTGAATGAGTTGATGCTTTGGGTTGATTGACCCAAACGTTTTCAAAACCATTTGGGGATCACCAAAATGGTCTCAAGACCCTTTGGGGATCACCCAAGACCGTTTGGAGGTCTAGGGTTAAGCATGGTTGACCAATTGAAGGTCTAAAGGTATGAAATCACTTTGCAATTAAGTGCTGATTTGATGATCAACTCAATATCTCAAACCCTAATGATTTTTCACTAGAATCCAAGGGTTGGATGAGCCAAACGGTCTCAAGACCGTTTTGAGCACATCAAAACGGTCTCAATACCTTTTGGAGGTCACCCAAGACCGTTTGGAGGTCTAGGGGTGAGTATGATTAAGCAATTGATGATCCAATGATACTAAGTTAAAGTGTAATCAATTTCTGATTTGGTGATCAATCCAATGATCCAAACCCTAATTGGTTGACTTGGATTTTGATGATGTGATGGGAAAACGCTCCCAAGACCGTTTGGTGATCATCCAAACGACCTCAAGACCGTTTGGGGTCAGGTCATGTTCAATTTGGATGATGGTTTAATGGTTTCAAAGTAATTAATCTTGCATTGATTAGTGTTTAAGGATCATCGATTCCAAACCCTAATTCAATTGATTCAAACCCTAATTGAGGACTAGTTGAGGGTCAATTGAGGATCAAATCAGCTGAAGGTTGACCTATTTAACTCAATTGAAGTATGAGGATAGGTCCAATTGATGATTGGTTCCATGAATTCAATGATTGAAGGAATCAATATTGAGAACCATAAACTGATTGGTGTATTTGAGATCATCTTTGGTCCATGCAGTTTTGAGGAGGTTTGGACCAAACGGTCTCAAGACCATTTGGGACCAAACGATCCCAAATCGTTTGTGCCCATGCAGTTTCAAAAGTCAAACTTGGGCAAATGGTCTTCACCTACTACTTTAGCAAACGGTCTTGAGTGTGCACCTTTACCAAATAGTTTCAAACCGTTTGAACTTTGAAAGACCAAGACCGTTTAGGGTTCAAGTAGTCAAGGTTGATTAAGGAGTCAATGGGTTAATCCACTTGGACACCTATTGTAATCAAAGATTCAATTGGTCAATTCAATTGGATACCTTATGTAATGAAGGTCCAATGTGATTGAATCTCTTGAGAATTAAAGATGATGAATGATCCATTGATCTAATGATGATTAGTATTGATAACCAATGAAGGTACAAAGTTGAAACCTTAATAGTACCTAAGTTATTAATGAATTAAGGGATGAACCCTAATTGCTTATAGGATCAATGATTTGGTACACTATGTTAATCATAGTTGTATATACTTGATTGAAGAGTTGATATGAACTAATCAAGTTGAGAGGATGTTAACATGAATTCATAACATGAATATGATTCATGTGGTGATCAAGGGTATAATACTTAAGAAGAGAGATCATGAAACCCTAATCATGTACGTAAACCCTAATTAATAGGTCTATTGAAGTTCTAACCCTAATTGAGGGCAATTCTAAATGTAACCCAAATCCAGGGTGAGGATGTAACCCTAATCCAGGGTAGTGATGTGTGAAACTCCAATTTAGGGAAATGAGATGTAAAACCCTAATTGGGATGAATAGTGAATCTCTAATTATGAATAATTGAGTGAAATCCTAATGGAGATGGATTGTAGACCCAAATTGTGGGTAACTGTAGTGGAAATCTTAATTAAGGATGATTCCATGTGAAACCCTAATTGAGGGTGATTCCATGAGAAACCCTGACTAAGTACTAACACCACATGATGTTCAAATTATATGTTGTGATGAGAGGCCCCATGTAGGGTGAAGGTATATGAGACTCTAATATGAAGTCATAATGCATAAAGCCCTAATCTTGGGCAATATGACAATGAATCATAATTCTAATTTTAAGTAAGGGTATAAGGAAACCCTAATGATGAGATAGAAGGAATGACATTTTAAAGGTGAAACATTTCATGTGGTTGATTATATGAAACCTAATTGTAAGCAATGTCATTACCATTAGACAAGTCCATATCATTAAAGATAGTTGGACAATTCTAATGTGTGGCCTATGCATTATATGCTAAAGGTGAGAGTTTAGTAATGGAATGTTTAAAGAAGGAAATGCCTTAATACAAGATAAGTTGGTTAACTCAAGAGAATCTGATATGATGAGAAAGTGATACATCAAGATATGATAGTTATAACATTCAGCACTCCAGGGTTTATATACCTTGATATACTCCAAATCTAATGTAATTGAGTAAGAAACATATGAAGTGTGTTATGCAACTATTACAATGAAATGTAATGAGTTGTTGCACTTTGATGAGTGTTAATTAATGTACCTTGAGAATGGTGTCAAGACCAAATGATGAATATGATATAGTCATACTATGATGAGGATGAGAAATGAACTCATACCTTGAGTTCATGATCATTAATGATATATGATGAAAGTAATGTTCTAGAATAATCAAATATGATATCCTTGAATGCCCCAGAGGTATGGAATAATGATTTATGGTTTGGACAGATAATGAGATCATGAAATCTTTATTAATGAGAAATGGGGAACCCTAACCCTAATTTGGGCAAAGGGAATGAAAAACCCTTTTTGATAGTAAACCCTAATTCCTGGTAAAGGAATAATGGTGTTACTATTGTGTCACATGATGTGATGAATATCTTGTATGACTGTTATCATGCCTAATAACCATACAAATATTATGAGATGATGTATATAGCTAGTTTGAGTTGTGACATTTATATAATAAATGTTGACTAGCCTTTTGTGCCTTGATATTGATGTTGCTTAATAAAAGTAACAAATGTGCATGGACTTTTATGAGTCATATGAGTAAGTTGTTACCTAGAAAGAAGTGACAAGATTTCTCATGGCCTTGTGAGAAATTTGAATAGTTTTTGCCTAGTGAGAGGTGACAAGTTGTTTAATGGCCTTGTGAGCCAGGTGTGATGCTTGTGTAACAAGTATCATGAATGCCTTGGTCAGATGACCTGAAGGTGATAGTTACCTAATAAATGGTAATGGTACTCAATGATGAGTTAAGGGTTTGAATACCCAGAACCATATGATTATGGTGATGAGAATGTGAAGGGATGAGAATTCCCAATTTTGAAATGAGGGACTGAGTTCCCAAGGTCTTTGAAAGGCTGATAAGTATCTGATGAAAGTAATACATGTTTCTTTATAGCATTGTTGTAATAAGTTATGTTTGAGAACTTGACTGATGCTAAAAGAATATGCTAATATACTTAATTAATCAAGTGAAATAATATCATGTAGAGCCCTGACCATAGATCCATCATCGTCAGCAAATTGGTGATGGTGAAATGGGTGCTCCGCGGCAAAACCCGGAGGGCATACTTTTGAGTATGTGGGGGTTATGGGTGCGAATATCCTTATGCACTAATGGAGGAATTGATGTGAGATAAACATTAAATCTCTCAATCCTTCACTAAATGTACCGAGGTGGATGTATCACGAATATCCCGATGATTGGGTTAGATGTCGTACACATCTCCCAATAATGTTAATGCCGGATCGGTGGAGATAAACATGAAATCTCACGATCGCAAAGAGAGTGCAGCATGCCACTGTAACTCTGATAGCAAAGTTTCCAGTATACTATGGAAAGCTATATTTAGCAGAGACACAAGATGTCATGCATGTGATCTCGCACTGACCGAGATGTGGGAGGTTATGGGAATCCGACTCTTCCATTGACCTTGTATGGTACCGATTTCAACTTCGCAGTGGTCGGTTGGATCATGAGCAGTATACCTCATCTCCTCAGGGCATAAGTGTGTTTGTAAAATTAAATTAGCCGTATAGCATGTTTGCTTAAGGATTGAATATGGAAATTCATTGGCTGATGTTACATTTCTATTATATATCTGTAGTTCATTGATGTTGTTCATATCTGTTGTATTCATTACAAGTAGATGGATGAACTATGAGTCTACCATGAGTAGATGCAATGTTGTCCTTGAAAAAGGAGATTAATTCATTTTGTTCATACAAGTGACTTACCTATTGTTGATTAAATATATATAAATCCTTCTGCTCAGTTTATTTTAATAAACTGCTATAACAATGTTTTGGCGGAGAGTTATATCTCCCGCTGGGGCAATTTACAATTGTCTCACCCCCGTGGGATCCAACTTTTTAGGTGGACGCGGACAAAGAAGCAGAATCCCATTGTAGGGAATGGACAGCAGTTGTAAATCAAGGACAGTAGTTGTAACAGCAAGGACAACAGTAATATCTCATGTGGAGATACTACCTGTCAAGTTATGTAGTTAGAAAGTCCTATATATGATATTTATAAGGCAGCTGATGATGTAGTCTCTGAAAAGATATGGTACGGGTTATGTACATTTGAACCAGAATGTAAATGTTATGCAATGGTTCTTGATGGGAAAGATTTCCTATGTATGGATCTCTTTGCAAAAAGTTTTAATTTTCAGTGATTTTTAGTATTCCGCTGCAAATAATTCGCTTCCGCTTAAGTTAATCTTGTTTTTGTGAGTTGGATGCCACAACGACTGTCACAACTCCAACATGTAGGGAAAGTTGAGAGAAACCTCAAAATTGGCTATAAAACTGGGGAAAACCTAGATCCATCCAATTAAACCAAGATCCACGAAGGGAGGTCTAACCAACCTTACTAAGGACTGACTAATGGGCTTGTACAAGCCCCCCACCCAAAAAAATTCATAAAAGAAATAAAAATGAAAACGAAGAGGAAGGGTAATAGAAAAAATCCTAACAAAAGCACAGTCCCTAGAACAATATAAATCACAAACCCCATACTAGTAGGTGGTTTTCAGAACCACCAACACCACCATGACCATCAACCCCAAGCCAGATCCATCTCCACATAGTCAGTTGATGTTGTGCTACACAAAACCCTAGAATGTGTTGTAGATTGAGCTTATTTATTCGGAAGCTTATTAGAGGCATGCGGTAAGAGGACTATAGTGATTGACATCAATAACTTAAATTAAGTTTAAAACTGATTTATATATCAACAACTGGGGTTCATTGACTCAACCTTCTTGTAATAATCAGGTAAAATACGTACTCCCCTATACCGAGAAGGTGAATTCCATAGTTTTATAAGATATTCCACCAAACTTCTCTAAATTTTAGCATCATAGCAAAAACCCTTGATTGAGATCCTTCCTAGATGGAAGAATGAGAAAAGAGATAGAAGATGGAAAGATTTATTATTTTTTGCTCCAACATTAGAATTATTTAGGCCAAAACAATAGATCTAACTAAACCTAAAAAAAGAGAAAAAGAGAGGTAAATAACTTACTAGATTTAACTTTAATGTGGGGAAGAACTTGGGATAAATAACTCTAGGTCAATGTTAATTACAATCCACCAAAAAACACCTCTCCAGCTTCAAACATGAATTTTATAGATCAATGGTGGTTTCTAAAGTGTTTAAGCCATACTAGGTTTATATGACCATTTTAGGTGATTTCTATTTTTAGGTGCATAAATGAGGTTTTCCTTTATTTTTTTTAAATAATAAATTGACATAACTTGAGAATTTGGCCTTTAATTTAATATATGAAAAATGATATCGGTCCAAATTAGACTCTAGAGTTGATTACTAACTAATCTTGATTTATAATGAATAAAATAATTCTTAAATGTATTGACCATAATTCCATCATTTAGGCCTATTTTCAGTGTGATTCAAGCCAAACCCCTAAGTTTATCTAATCTAGGGTTTTTCCTATTCAAATATTATCTAATGAATCCTAATTGGTGTATAAAATGTTACTGAGTAATTAAACACAAAAATGTAGTTTTACACTAATTTGGAAAAGCATATTGTTATGTAGAAAATGCAAATGAAAAGTTAATTAGGGTTAAGGATCTAAAAAATCACCCCTCCTTAAGGATTTCACCCCAAAATCCTAAAGAAGAGTAGAAGAACAGTGCCACATCTCATTTTCTAGTTTTATGTGGCTTTTTCAACTCATGATGATACCACACAACCTTGACAAATGGTATATCATGTTTCCTAAGATTTTGGACCAGTTTATCAGAATATGTACATGATCTCCTAGTAAGAAACATCATTTGTCAAATGAGCATCTATATCATCCATTGACTGAACATTTACATGATGAATAGTTTGAACTATCTCAAGATGACATTTTCTCAATTTGGATATATGAAATATATCATGTAGTTTGTAGAAACCCAAGTGGCAAATGCAGACAATATGCCACATTCCCAACATGTTGTATTGTTGAGTAGGGTTCCAAATATCTTAGAGCCAACTATCCCTTTTCTAAAAACATTGAACACCATTTCAAGGTGAGACTTTTTAGGTACATTAAGTCTCCAACTTGAAAGTCATGTGGTCATTTATGATTATTAGCATAATACTTATACCTAACATGTGTTTCTTTCAGTTTCTACTTGATAATTTGTATCTTTTCTATAGTCTATTTTTACAATCTCAGACCCTTAAAGTTGTCTCGCCCCTATCTTGTACTAACATATAGGAGATCCACATTAACTATCATACAAATCCTCATATAGTGTCATCTGTGAACTCTATTGGCACTTGTTGTTGTAAGAAGACTCTATTAGACTTAGATGTAAATCATGGATACTAACCAAATGTATGACATATGATCTCAGCAAATCCTCCAGTTTCTATATAGTCCTCTCTGATTGGACATCTTCATGTGGGTGGAATGCTGTGCTGAAGCATAGTTGTGCACCCATAGCCTCGTGTAGTCTATCCCAAAATTAGTGGCAAATTTTGGTTTTATTTCAAAAATAATAGTAAGAAGGATACGGTATATACATACTATCTAATCCATATATATTTGTGCAAGTGTCAGCAGAAAAGTAGTCTTGACAGTAATAAATGTGTCGACTTTGTTAATATCAGAAAATAGCTACCCTGATAGAGTGATATTCCTTAGTTTTCTTCACAAACCAACTACAAAATCCATATTACATTCTTATATAGGTAAAGGACATAGTAAACCTTTCATTCACAAATCATTTTCCTTTACCTACTAAAAAATACACATATAGATACATGATCTATCAAATCTTTCTTCATTCCAAACTACCAATATAATTCTTTTATATTTGTATACATTTTAGCACATCCATGGTGCACTATCCTTATCACATTGGCTTGTTCAAATGATCATAACTTGTCTTGGTTATATACAATATCACTATTAGAAAAATGGAGATTAGTAATTTAAGCTCTAATACATTTTATTAGTAGATATCCACTTTGCTTCTCTCCAATCTATTGTCTTAGATCAAGATTGTATGTAGTTGTTCGAGGAAAGAACCAAGATGATAAAAATCCATATGCACATGCATCTACCTAAGGGAAAACAACACATCCCTCCTAACGTAGGATAAAGTGTACAATTGTAATAAATCTATAGATGAAGTGGAAGATGACTTTATTCTCAAAGAATCTGCAACAATATTTTCCATCCTTGTGTAATAGTCAATAGTGTAGCCATAGTCTATTATCAACATATTTTTCGTTGTTGTTTCATAGTGATCTATAAAGATATGATACTTTTTATAGTATAGAAAGTGTTTCCATGACTTCAAAGATAATACAATAGACATAATCTCTAAGTCATGTGTGGGGTAATTCTCCTCCTTTCTCGTAAGTTGTCTAGAATCATAGGAAACTACCTTCTTGTCATGCATCAAGACACAACCTAATGCTTTCCTTGAGGCATCACAATGTATCACATATCTTTTACATGTCTTTGGTAAGGTTAATACATATTGGAGTAGATTTCCATTGCCACCATGCTAGGAGTACAATAACCACCACCACCCATAATGTTGCATCAGGAGGTTGTCACAGCCAGTTGTCAGTGTGTGTTTCAAAGAGTGCCATCACCAAGAAAGAGTAGTCATTGGACTTTCCCCAGGAATAGGTATACCTCTTGTTACCTTCTTTCCTAGATACATCGTTGTTGATACGATCTTTTGGCAAGGGATAAGGACTAAAATGTTGTTTTCACTTCCTTCTCTACCTTCCCTATTCCCCAACAGTTGTATCAAAGACACATCAACATTATCTATATCAGGTTTCTAAATTGATGTGTTCAAATTTATTTTATTTCATATGATGTGAATATTAAAATGATTAGTGTTCATATCTGACTAAATGCCTCATATCATCACTATATATATATATAGGGATGATATGAGCATTGTCCCAAAAATGTTCTGATGGTAGATATATGTGTGGTTATGGACAAAACCCTTGTATTTGTTTCTTTCATGTCGTTACTCAGTTTGCATATCATGCCTCTCTCCTTCTTTCTGAATCTAAATTAATGCTCTTCTTCCCATACTCCTCTTAAATGTAATTTGAAGTTTCCCTTTTACAATGTACTATGGAATAGGATAGTTTTAATTTTTATTTTTAAAAGAGAAGATGTTCTGCACCAAGCGATTTGACCAGCTATAGAGTTGAGTCGATCAATAGGAGGACCAAGGAGGCCATTCGATAGGAGTATCCAACCAATCGACTGGAGGTCCAACCTATCAACTAGATGAGTCCAATCAACCTCATGAGCTAGAGCCAGTCGACCGACTGATGGAAGCCAATCGACTGGCCGAGAGTTGCACCGATCAACTAGAGGTTCCAACCAATTGACTAGCATGTATCAACAACAACATACATGCTGCTACATTAGATGTATGAGCTTAGGCAGTAGAAATTCTTTGTGGCTCCAAATAATTGCATTAGACCATTTGACTTTTTCATGATTGGGTCAAGCTATTACTCCAAACAAGGGTTGTTGGTGTGTGGAAACCAACATTTTTTACTTATTTATTTTTGATAGACTTATTATTGCACCTTCATCTTGAGTGATTTTGAAGCAAATAATATAGGGTACCGTGAAATGTTTGTTCGATTTGTATATTTTTATTAATATCATGGTACCACAAATAATATTTTCGATGGATTCGAATTTGTTAGAAAAATGTCACCATTGAATCGTAGTAAGAACTGTGTACCACCAACTCTAAAGTTTGTGGAACTTCTAAGGGCTGCAACTTTAGGTATTTTCTCTATTCGTGTTAGAATTAGGTCTTGAATCCAATTTTATTGGGTTCATCTTATTTTCCTGATCAACTTTCATATATAACTTGATTCCATTTGAGTTACCAATTAATGATTATTATTATTATTATTATTATTATTATTATTATTATTATTATTTCAAGATTTAACTCAATTGACAATCATGGCTTGCCAACTCAGCAGTTGACTAAGCAGAGCCCACGTGCCATGGGCCATGATCAAGTCAATTGGCTCATGCCATGTCAGAAGCCCACACCACATGGCTTGGATGAGAGAGATAGAGGATGGGATGGAAAGAAAAATATGCCCCTAACCTCTCAACAGAAATGTCAGGGCATAAAAGTATATTCACTAGGGGTCGTCCTCCTCCTTGTTGTTACCCCCATTGCGAATAGTGAGTCAACTCAATGATTGAGTTCATGCCTCACTCCTTTCTAGTGGAAATCAAAGGCACCACTACCTTCCTCTCACGTCACCAGACTCAGAGATGGTGTTTGATTTCTCATAGGAGGCCTATACTTGGAGGATAGCAAGGTGGGTTCTCTGGTTACATAGAAACAAGTCAGGGGAGAGAGAGCATGGTTTAGAAGGAAATTTGGAGGTGAGAAGAGATCCTTCGGGTGTAGAAGAGTCTCTCAGAGATGTTTGTGGGTTTGTAGAGGGATTCTAGCCCTCATTTTATAGCCTGAGTGTCAAGGGTTAGGTGTTGTCCACCCTGAAATTTGGGGAAAGCATTAATTACTTTCTAGAGCAAGCCAATCCAGAGGTTACTAAGATTGGTATCACCTCCCAAACTCATTGGGATAGTTCAAAGGATTTCTCATGAGTCAGAGAGAGAGAAAGATGAGGAATCAAAAAAGAACTAATTATTCCTAGTTTCCTTCTCAGACCAAAGGTGGGAGACGACTGGTGAGTCATTAGATCATGATCAAATAGTCCCTAGACCATGCACATATTAAAGGGGCCAATTTTTATTTCATTTTTCTGATAATTGTGACATTTAAATGTATTGGTCAATTAGAGTTCCAGTTTAAGAAAACTAGATTAATTCATATCTTCCTCTCCTTTAGTCCTTTTAATCCCAAATTTTAAAGGAAACTCTTGAACACTTATATCTAGGTGTGGGAAATATTTGAGACCAAGATACACAATTCAAAGATAATTTTCTTTGTCTCTAAGTTACCCTTTTATTTGAAAATTTTAAAGCATCAAATAAACCGTTTTCTCCCCCAAACTTGTCAAGTTTTCTTATTTTGATATCCTTTTTCTTTAAGTACAACATGGAATCAAAACTAATCTATTAGTTTCCTTCACTTTTCTAGAAAACTCCACATAATCTATATGTAAAATACTAATCATCCATGACCTTGAGTAATTCATTTATTATTGGATTTTCTCTCTTTCTTTTTTCCATATCTATTATTGTATTATTGAAAATAGTAAAATCACGAAAACCATTGCAAAGGGAAATTTGCAAATTAAATACATACTTTTAAAAAAAAGCATACCAAGATTTCTAACATATCCTTAACAATCAAATATTTGCATCTCAAATATGTAAATACATGTGAAAAATCATGTTATAACTAACTTTCCCTCTTATAGGAATTCTATCCTCAAAATTCAACTAGTCATATAAAAAGTTCAGGGTGAGACTTGTCCATGTCCATATTTACCTCCCATGTGGCTTCATCCTCCCCATGGCGCTTCCGAAGGACCTTTGCAATCTCAATCTTTTAATTCCTGATCTCTTACACATTGGTATCCAATATCCTCATAGGTGACTCAGGGTATGTCAACCTCCCTTGGAGTTCTATAGCTTCAATGTTCAATACATGGGCATAATCCTTCATATAGCGCTTAAAATTGGACACATGGAACACACCATGCATCATACTATATTGTGGTGGTAGAGATAGATAATAATAAGCCTCTCCAATACATTCTATAATCTCAAATGGGCCCACATATTGGGGACTCAATTTTCCTTTATTTTTAGCTATAGCTCAGAGGGGTTGGATTTTTATAAACGCATGGTCACCAACAATAAAGTGCAAATATGTCTGCTTTGCAACAACATATCGGGGCTCTCTTTAGCCTCTGATAGATCAAAGTGACCTTGTCAACATATAACTATAGTTCCTTGACCTAAACAAGGTCCTCTCACTAATATCATCCCAATGAAGTGGCAACCGACACAGCCTCCCATAAATAGGCTTCATACAGAGGCATACCTGGGGCTGTCAATGGGGAGGGTATGGGGAGGGTAAGGTCTTACCCTTACCCTTCCTGTAAAGAAGTGAAACCACTTCCTTACTAAAATTTTGAATAACAAAACATCCATTCCAAACATACTCAAAAGGTATGATGGAGTGGGTGTAAAATTTTCAAATCTTTATATAATGGTAATCAAAAGACCAAAGTATAGCAGCGAAAGATAATATTTGACTATATTCAATTATAAAACAAAACGTTACAAACTTACATCACAAGGAACCATGTAGAGGAAATCTAAACCACCTCATGATTTGTCTCCAAGATTTAACTTCTCAATCTAAGTCCGAGTCCACATGTCAAGCCTTCCTTGTCCTCCACCTAGGGTTGGAAGCATACCCCAACAAAAGAGAAGAAAAGGAAACATCAGCAAAAGTTGGTATGTGCATACTAAAAGGAAATTGAGCAATATTATAAAATAAAGGACATCAAATATAAAAGGCTTCCCATGCAAGAGATAAGTACCACCCAAAAAGGTATCAAGAGAAAAGAATCATAACAAAAGGGATACTTGCCATAAAACAATAAAGTAGTTCCACATAAGAACATATCAAGTTGTGGGCACATAACCCATAGACAATTTCATCAACCTGCATGCATGTGAGATAAGCATAGCCCTAGAACAATATAAAGACAATGGCGGCCAACCCCCATAAAGCTGAAGCCTGATAGAGAATGGCATATAACAAAACTCCCAATATATATGAAATTGGGCCAACCCCCATAAAGCTGAAACCCAGGTATAGGGCACATAACCTCCATCCCAATAGCATAAAGGGCACATAACCCCAAAACCAATGCAATTACACTACTCTAGTGCTACTGAATCACATAGCATGTTAAATGTAGAGGCAAGTAGAAAGTATAGTCAGAATAAACAATGTTGCCATCACACAATGGTCAACACAACATATAACAATCCACTTCAAAGTGGGAATATTTCACCAAGTAAACTTCCACATCACAGTGGGCATATATCAACAAGTAAACTTCCACATCACAGTGGGCATATAATATCAAAAGTCCAAATTGCACCAAGGCAACGAGATAAGAGTCCAAGAGAATATCCATGATCACAAGATCAATAATAAAATAAGATACTTCACATGAAGCATGATTTCAAAAGAACAAGACAATGTGTAGGCATGTCCATAGGACCAAGAGTAAGACAAAAATAGGATAATTTCTCAAGAAGAATAATCAGGGATGCAAACATACCTCAACATCAGATTCAAATGATCCAAAGTCCAACTAGATCCAAGCCTAGACTTCCAAAGAACCTATTATGCATATATGTAGAATTAGGGTTAGGTTTCCATTAATTATACAAAACCCTAAAAATTACTTTTTATTAATGTGTGAATTAGGTTATGAAAACATGTCACGTTATATATTAAGTTATTAGGATTCCAAAACATATTTTATTATATTTTTCTGACTTATAGATAATTCGTTATGATATTTACAAGTTAAGTCTTCATTAATTAAACCCATTGAAAATACATGTTACTAAACATGGATTTAACCATCAAAATTGATATCATTAGATAGATCTTATTTTTATGGTCTCAAAACATATTTTATTTTATTTTTTTGAGTTATAAATAATTAGATATGATTTTTAGAAAATCAACCATTGAAAATTCTTGAAAAAGCCATATGCGCATTACTGCTTGCTTAGAACCTGGTCCACAGTCCCCATGGCCGCCTTGACCCAATGGGAACTGGCCTATTGGGCCAGATCAAACGTGAATCAGTGCAAGGTCCCAGAGCATCCTCGCAGACCAACAAAGCAAGAAAAGACCAAAACACCCTCGATCAGAAAAGCAAGTCAAGGGAGAAAATGAGGGCCAGAAAGGAAACTTCAAGATAACGAACCTTCCCCAAACCAGCAACCCACCATGGCCGCGAGAAGCGACCTCCAGGCTGGGAGCCAATGAGAGTTTGGGCAACCAAGCGTCCAAATAAAGTCACCCAAAAATGCTGCAAGACCGAGATGAGCTCGACGAACCAAGCACAAGAGAAAACCATGGAGAAACTTTGTGAAGATGGCGGCTCCAGGTTCCCTAACTACACTGAAAACTGGAAGGAGAAAGGTGAGAAGGAAGGATAGGCTGCATACCGGCATTTCTATCAAATCAAAAGGCCAAAAACCACCACGCGATCCCAGGGAAAGCATCCAAGACCTCCACTGACCCTGCTATGGTATGCGTCTTCTTGCCGACTCCAGACATCCGGTGGAGTCAGGTTGATTTGGGAAAATGCTCGCAGGCTGAAGATAGGTCGATCTATGACCAGGGAGAGATACCAGGGAACTTGACGATTATCTAGGAGTAGTTTCCTAGTAGTTCGATGCCATGGAACCAAACGAAGAAGAGGAGGCAGGTGAAAATAGGGGAAACCCAGGGAGAATAGGACAAGGGGGTGACGCCCACCGAGATCTAGATTAAGACCTGGTGCCCTATCTTTTATAGGACCAAAGGATTCAGGAAGAAGCAAGGAAGGTGAGGGAGGAGAAAACAGAGGGAAAGGAAGAAAGGAAAGGGAGAGAGAGGGAAACCAGAGTCAGGCTAAGCTCCTGGTCGCAGAAGGAAAGCGGGAGACTAGAAAGCGGAAGGTTAGGGAGAAAGCATATGCAGTTTGATTTAGATCCAACGGCCCAAAATAGACCCAAAAACATAAAGGAAAACCAAAGTGACAAAATAAATTGAGAAAATCTTATTAGAATAAGGTGTAGTTAATTAGTTATGTCTTTTCTTTTCCAAATAAATTGAGGGTCCAAACATTATCCAAATTAAACCAAATTTTGCACATAGGTTAAATTAAGCATGTAGATTCCGAGTTTACACTTAGTTTTGCCTTTTGGAAACTTTTAATGTGTTAATTAAATCAAATTTCATTTTCTCTTACCTCCTTCATTAATGGTATTAGGATTATCCAAAATTTATGAAACTTGACCCACAAGTCATAATTAACATGTTGGTTATGAATTTGTCATCAATTTTACATATTGGAGTCATTTGTGTATTTATTTAATATTTTGAAGGTTCTACATACCTTCACTCTCCTGATATTACCTTTTAAGCAAACTTTCTCCAAATTAGATAAAAATTTACCCAAAGGCTATATTTATTATGTAGATCACGAATCTAAGATTATTTTCCTCTTTTGGAGTCATTTATTATATTTATTTATTAATTACACTTTTTAAGCAATTTCTCTCTCTTAACTTACCATATTCTTTCAAGGTTGTCCAAATTAAATGAAAATTGACAGGTAAGCTTATTTTGATGTGTAGATTACGAATTTGAAGTCTATTATTTATTTTAAGGCTTTCTTACATGGGTTATGTCATATGGCCCATTAGAGGCCCAATAACTATATTACTCTTTCAATTAAGTTCTTTATCATCTTATTTTCACCAAATGAGTTATATGACATATTAGATTACATTATTCATGCATTTGATTATTAGGATCACTCTAACCTCAACCTTGTTTTGTCAAACCCAAAAGGTCACAGTTCTAGGGTAGGGTTCTAGATCTAGTATGTTACAACACTCCACCCCTTTAAAAGGATTTCGTCCTCGAAATCTATTGATCCAAACATCAACAACCTAATATTCTCCACTCCTTAAAAAGATCAACCTAACAAATCAAACTAAACATCTTTTTAGAGCTACCCACATCTCTTAGTTGTGAAAGTTTTAGAGATTTATATTTTTCATGTATCCAATTATCAAGTCACCATCTAGGGTTGAGTTTTTAGGTCCCTGTGTCTCTAACCTATCAACCCTACATGAACATCCAAAATTCATAGGGTAGGTCAACTACACCATTATATCATTCCTAGTCACAACTTCCAAATTCAAAACTAGATTTAGAGCTAGGTTTAGGGTTTTACTACCAAAACTTCTCACATCACTTTCATTGTGACTTAGCTCAGAAAACTTCGATGAAATCCAAAAAAAATTTGTACATATAGTAGTGTAATGAAAATAATTTTTTTTTGTAGATGAAAACTCTGCGAGGTAAAACCAACATATGTCGGCACAAAATAAATACGAAAACCAAGTCACAATGTTTCCATATGAATATCTGCTCATAACCTAATCTTGTCCTCAAACCAAACCTTATTGCACAAAGATCATCATTGATCAAATCTAGTGTCACATCTCACTTAGAGACAACTATCTAAGTCAAGGGTTCTATAGGGAGACAAAATTGAAATAGTCAATTCCGACTACCATGGGATCTGATACCATGCTGTAAAGAAGTGAAACCACTTCCTTACTAAAAATTTGAATAACAAAACATCCAGTCCAAACATACTCAAAAGGTATGATGGAATGGGTGTAAAATTTTCAAATCTTTATATAATGGTAATCAAAAGACCAAAGTATAGTAGCGGAAGATAATATTTGACTATATTCAATTATAAAACAAAGGGTTACAAACTTACATCACAAGGATCCATGTAGAGGAAATCTAAACCACCTCAAGATTTGTCTCCAAGCTTTAACTTCTCAATCTAAGTTCGGGTCCACTTGTCAAGCCTTCCTTGTCCTCCACCTAGGGTTGGAAGCATACCCCAGCAAAAGAGAAGAAAAGGAAACATTAGCAAAAGTTGATATGTGCATACTAAAAGGAAATTGAGCAATATTATAAAATAAAGGACATCAAATATAAAAGGCTTCCCATGCAAGAGATAAGTACCACCCAAAAAGGTATCAAGAGAAAAGAATCATAACAAAAGGGATACTTTCCATAAAACAATAAACTAGTGCCACATAAGCACATATCAAGTTGTGGGCACATAACCCATAGACAATTTCATCAACCTACATGCATGTGAGATAAGCATAGCCCTAGAACAATATAAAGACAATGGTGGCCAACCCCCATAAAGATGAAGCCTGATAGAGAATGGCACATAACCAAACTCCCAATATATATGAAATTGGGCCAACCCCCATAAAGCTGAAACTCGGGTATGGGGCACATAACCTCCATCCCAATAGCATAAAGGGCACATAACACCAAAACCAATGCAATTACACTACTCTAGTGCTACTGAATCACATAGCATGTTAAATGTAGAGGCAAGTAGAAAGTATAGTCAGAATAAACAATGTTTCCATCACACATTGGTCAACACAACATATAACAATCCACTTTAAAGTGGGCATATATCACCACGTAAACTTCCACATCACAGTGGGCATATATCAACAAGTAAACTTCCACATCACAGTGGGCATATAATATCAAAAGTCCAAATTGCACCAAGGCAACGAGATAAGATTCTAAGAGAATATCCATGATCACAAGATCAATAATAAAATAAGATACTTCACATGAAGCATGATTTCAAAAGAATAAGACAATGTGTAGGCTAATGTCCATAGGACCAAGAGTAAGACAAAAATAGGATAATTGCTAAAGAAGAATAATTGGGGATGCAAACATACCTCAACATCAGATTCAAACGATCTAAAGTCCAACTAGATCCAATTCTAGGCTTCCAAAGAACATATTATGCATATATGTAGAATTAGGGTTAGGTTTCCATTAATTATACAAACCCTAAAAACTACCTTTTTATTAATGTGTGAATTAGGTTATGAAAACATTTCACGTTATAGATTAAGTTATTAGGATTCCAAAACATATTTTATTATATTTTTCAGACTTATAGATAATTAGTTATGATATTTACAAGTTAAGTCTTCATTAATTAAACCCATTGAAAACACATGTTACTAAACATGGATTTAGCCATCAAAATTGATATCATTAGATAGATCTTATTTTTATGGTCTCAAAACATATTTTATTTTATTTTTCTGAGTTATAAATTATTCGATACGATTTTTTGAAAATCTACCATTGAAAATTCTTAAAAAAGCCATATGCGCATTACTGCTTGCTTAGAACCTGGTCAACAGTCCCCATGGCCGCCTCGGCCCAATGGGAAATGGCCAACTGGGCCAGATCAAACATGAATCATCGCAAGGTCCCAGAGCATCCTCGCAGACCAACAAAGTGAGAAAAGACCAAAACACCCTCGATCAGAAAAGCAAGTCAAGGGAGAAAATGAGGGCCAGACAGGAAACTTCACGATAATGAACCTTCCCCAAACCAGCAACCCCCCATGGCCACGAGAAGCGACCTCCAGGCTGGGAGCTAATGAGAGTTTGGGCAACCAAGCGTCCAAACAAAGTCACCCAAAAATGCTGCAAGACTGAGATGAGCTCGACGAACCAAGCACAAGAGAAAACCATGGAGAAACTCTACGAAGATGGCGGCTCCAGGTTCCCTAACCGCACCGAAAACGGGAAGGAGAAGGGCGAGAAGGAAGGATAGGCTGCATACCGACATTGATATAAAATCAAAAGGCCAAAAACCACCACATGATCGTAGGGAAAGCATCCAAGACCTCCACTGACCCTGCGATGGTATGCGTCTTCCTGCCGACTCCATACATCTGGTGGATTCAGGTTGATTTGGGGAAACGCTTGCAGGCTGAAGATAGGTCGATCTATGACTAGGGAGAGATACCAGGAAACTTGATGATTGTCTAGGAGTAGTTTCCTAGTAGTCCGATGCCATGGAACCAAAAGAAGAAGAGGAGGTAGGAAAAAATAGGGGAAACCCAGGGAGAACATGACAAGGGGGCGGCGCCCAGCGAGATCCAGATTAAGACCTAGTGCCCTATCTTTTATAGGACTAAAGGATTCAGGAAGAAGCAAGGAAGGTGAGGGAGGAGAAAATAGAGGGAAAGGAAGAAAGGAAAGGGAGGGAGAGAGAGGGAAACCGGAGTCGGCTAAGCTCCTGGTCGTAGAAGGAAAGCAGGAGACCAGAAAGCAGAAGGTTAGGGAGAAAGCAGATGCAGTTGGATTTAGATCCAACGGCCCAAAACAGACCCAAAAACATAAAGGAAAACCAAAGCGACAAAATAAATCGAGAAAATCTTATTAGAATAAGGTGTAGTTAATTAGTTATGTCTTTTCTTTTCCAAATAAATTGGGGGTCCAAACATTATCCAAATTAAACCAAACTTTGCACATAGGTTAAATTAGGCATGTAGATTCCGATTTTACACTTAGTTTTGCCTTTTGGAAACTATTAATGTGTTAATTAAATCAAATTTCATTTTCTCTTTCCTCCTTCATTAATGGTATTAGGATTATCCAAAATTTATGAAACCTGACCCACAAGTCATAATTAACATGTTGGTTACGAATTTTCCATCAATTTTACATATTGGAGTTGTTTGTGTATTTATTTAATATTTTGAAGGTTCTACATACTTTCTCTCTCTTGATATTACCTTTTAAGCAAACTTTCTCCAAATTAGATAAAAAATTACCCAAAGGCTATATTTATTATGTAGATCACGAATCTAAGATTATTTTCCTCTTTTGGAGTCATTTATTATATTTATTTATTAATTACACTTTTTAAGCAATTTCTCTGTCTTAACCATATTATTTCAAGGTTGTCCAAATTAAATGAAAATTGACATGTAAGCTTATTTTGATGTGTAGATTACAAATTTAAAGTCTATTATTTATTTTGAGGCTTTTTTACATGGGTTATGTCATATGGCCCATTAGAGGCCCAGTAACTATATTACTCTTTCAATTAAGTTCTTTATCATCTTATTTTCACCAAATGAGTTATATGACATATTAGATTAAATTATTCATGCATTTGATTATTAGGATCACTCTAACCTCAACCTTGTTTGGTCAAACCCAAAAGGTCACAATTCTAGGGTCAGGTTCTAGATCTGGTGTGTTACACTTACCCACCAAGAGTGGTGGGTAAGGGTATGGGTAATTCCCCACTCCACCAATATCCTTACCCTCCCCTTACCCTTACCCACTTACCCACAGGATAAATGGGGAGGGTAAGGGTGAGGTGGGGAATTTATATGTTTTCCAAAATGTATGTTAATATTAGAAATAATAGGCTTCTTGATATATTTATGTATTTAAGTGAGATATCAAGATGCTCAAGAATGACTACATGATGTCAAATGGTACATAAACTAGAAAATATTTCATACATGTTGGTCTTACACCTTCAAAATGGTGATGTATACATGACCAAATTAGCTGCTTGAGAAGTAAATAAGAAAGTTTTGTATTATATTAAATGATGACCACATAATATTGAATATTTAATAGACTTAAACAACAATATAACAATACATTTAATATATTATATATAAATATTGGTGGGTAGCGGGTTAGAGGGTATGGGTAATGCCTTACCCTTACCCTTACCCTTACCCACTGAGGTAGCGGGTTAGAGGGTAGCGGGTAGGGGGTAAAGGGTAAGAAATGTTTTTACCCTTCCCATTCCCCTACAGGGTATGGGTAAAGGGTAAACGGGTTAACCCTTACCCATTGCCAGCCCTAGGCATACTGATATTGTCTTGGTAACTGGTGTTATAAGAAAACTCAACTAAGGGAAAGTATAGCTCCCATGATCCACCCCAATCTAGCACACAAGCTCCCAACATATCTTCTAGGGTTTGGATCATTCTCTTTTACTGTCTATCTGTCAGAGGGCAATAAGTTGTGCTAAATTTTAGCTTTGTTTATAGTTCCTCTTGAACTTATTTCCATAATTTTGAAGTGAACTTAGGGTTACGCTCAGAGATAATTATACTCAAAACACCATGCAAACGAACTATCTCTCTAACGTAAACCTCATCTAAGTTTGACACCTTGGCAGTGGTCTTTAGGGCAAGGAAGTGTGCTAACTTAGTTAGGTGGTCCACTACAAACCATATTGCATCATGACCTTTTCCTATCTTGGGAAGACCCACGACAAAATCTATGGTAATCTGGTCCCATTTCCATGTAGGAATCTCAATTGATTGTAGTAACCTACAAGGTCGTCGATGCTCATCCTTCACCATCTGGCATGTAAGACAACTATCCACATACGAGGCTATGTCTCTCTTCATATTAACCACCAAAAGTACATATGTAGGTCTTTGAACATCTAAGTGATGTCTGGGTGTACAGAGTACTTTGATCCATGAGCCTCTTGCAAGATACGAGTCACTGAAGGTGAATCCTCAGGAACCTAAATATGACTTTTGTATGGGATTTTACCATTCACACCCCACTAAGAGGTGTGTTTAAGGCTTTTCCAACAAAATCTTCATCTTTTCTATCTCTGGGCCAGCTAACTGGGCTGCTATAAGCTTGTTTAATAGGTTAGGCTTGATCTAGATACTGGCAAAATGAATCCTATGTGCCAAAAGTTGTGGATCCCACCAAGCAAAGTATTCTAGTTTCTTCCACTGGTTAACCAAACTATTTTCACAACCAAGACACTTCCTACTAAGGACATCGGCAACTACATTAACCTTACCGGGATGGTAGGCTATAGTAAAATCGAACTCTTTTAGGTATTTCATCCAACTTCTTTGTTGCAAGTTAAGGTCCTTCTGATTCAACAAGTATTTTAGGCTCTCATGGTCGATGAGGAAGTCAAAAGTAGCCCCATACAGATAATATCACCAAATATTCAAGGCATAGACAACCATCGCGAGTTCCATATTGTTGGTCAGATAATTTAACTCATTAGGCTTGAGCTTCCTGGAAGCAAAGGTAGTCACATGTTTATTTTTCTCTAACATGCATCCTAAGACCTTCTTTGATGTGTTGGTGATGATGAGAAAACCATCATTACCTAAGGGTATGGTCAAGATGGGAGTTGAGGCAAGCTTTTCCTTCAACTCCTGGAATCGTGCTTCATACAGATTGGACCAAATGAACTTCCCGTCCTTTCGAGTGAGCTTGGTCAAGGGCAAATCACTCTTTTAGAAATCCTTGATGAATCTCTGGTAATGCCTGACCAATCCTAGGAAGTAGCAAATCTAGGATGTGTTCCTTGGGGCTGGCCATTCTCAAATGGCTGCTACTTTGGCAGGGTCCACAAAAATGGTTTCTCTAGATATAATGTGCCTGAGGAACATAACTTGGTCCAAAACTCACACTTTGATAATTTTTCATAGAACTTCTACTTTCTCAGGATATCAAGGACCTTAAATAGGTGTTCACAGTGTTGTTCTAAGTCATTGGAGTAAACCAAGATTTCATCTATGAACACTATGAAAAAGGTACCAAGGAAGGGTTGGAACACACTATTCATGAGGTTCATGAACACACTTGGAGTATTGAACAAACCAAAAGGCATAACCAATAACTCATAGTGTCCGTGGTGGGTTTGGAAAGTGGTTTTCATGATATCTGCATTTTTAACTTGCAACTGGTGGTATTTGTATATTACGTCAATATTTGAGAAAACTTGGGCAATTTTGAACTGGTTGAACATGTCATCTATGTGGGGTAAAGGATACTTATTCTTAATGGTAGCCTAATTTATTATTCCATAGTTATACACATGCAGAGTGATCCATCCTTCTTCTTTACAAAGAAGATCGATGCTCCCCATGGAGATGTGTTGGGATAATTGAAGCCCTTGTTTAGTAGTTCATGCAATTGCTTCTTTAACTCAAGCAGCTCCGCGCGAGCCATTTTGTAAGGTGCCTTAGAAATTAGGTTTGTCCCAATAACTATCTATGTTGATAAGTTCACTTATCTATTTGGATATATGCCTATAAAATCCTCCAAGAAAACATCGACTTAGTCCCTGAATACCTTTGTTTCCTCTAAGGGTTGCACCTTCTGCTCAAGCTCAATTAATATAGGTAGGAACGCTAAACAACCCTTGGCAACCATTCGTTCTTCTTTCATGGCTGAAACATACAGGATGGTAGTAGCATCTTTAATACCTTTAATGGTATAGGGTGCATGACCTAGTCTCTATATTCTTATTTTCTTTTCCCTACAATATATCTTTGCATTATAGTTATAAATCCAATCAATTCCTATAATGACATCAAAACCATTCATATCAAGGAGGATAAAGTTGGTAGGGAGTTCATTATTCATATATTTCACAAGTATAACCAACATTTTAAAAAGGGGTGAGAAGATCCGATCACTGGGGGTAGTAACTTCTAAGACATATCCTAAGTCCTTGAAGTCCAAATTAAGCATAGTTGCAAGATTTCTTGAAATAAAAGTATTAGTAGAACCAGAGTCGAAAAAAGTTTAACATTGTGGCCCACTATATCAAACAATCCTACATTATCTTTATCACAATCAAACTATTATGCACTTCATGGTAAAGGACTGAAAATAGATGGTTACCTTCTATGACTCTGTTGGCATTATCCTGAGCTTCCTCATTATCAATGGCGAAGACTCAGTCCTGTCGATGCTCACCTACAGTTAGGGCTGCCTCCTGGAGTGTTGCAGCAACCATTGGTTGGGCTGCCACTAGGCTGAGACCTCAAGGGTCAAGGAGAGGACAGTTGGCTTGAAAGTGTCCCTCTTGCTGATAATGAAAGTACACTTTCTTATGAAAACAAAACTTGCAGGGTGTGTCCTCCCACAATTGTAGCACCTTGGCGGTGCTCCGTGCTGGCGATTCTTATTACAGGATTTTCCCTTTCCTCCATTTATACCCTTTCAATGGTGATGACCATGGGCTTTTTTGTTATCATTTCTTTGGCCACAAGTGCCTTCAATGAAGTCAAGATACCCCTTGGGAAGGTTCTGAGTAGGTTCTGGGATGGAATGATGGTCCTTTTTATGTCCAGGTGAAGTTGAGGACCTCAGTGAAGTTTGAAGGTTTACTTACCATCACATGGGGCTTCATTATGGGATGCATGCATTCAATGAAATGATCCACTTGCCTCTCTTCGGTCATCATGTAGGCGAAGTGCTCTAGGAGACAGAACTTCCGAGCATAGTCTGCCACGGTCATGTTGCCCTAATAGAGGAGCATTAACTGCTTTTCCTTCTCCTTCTTGGTAAAGCTTGGAATGAACCTTGTAGTGAAGATGGTGCACAAGTCTACCTAGATTATAGGTTCCTCAATAAAATATCGTCATGCAGTGTAGTTTTCCTACCATAACTTTATAGCTCCTTTGAGAAGGTGGGCGATGAAGAGAACATTCTTGTTGGATTGCACCTCTAATGTGTGGTATCCATTCTTCATAAATAGGAGCCAGACATCCGCTTTATCTACAACTTTTGTCTTATCATCGCCCCAGAATTTTTCTGTGTTTAGCTTGATGAAGTCAAGGACAGTGGATCCCAGGCGAGTGTGGATGGGAAGAGGTTCACCATTCTCATCTCTGGTGACATCCTTAAAGGCCAGGGTACTAATGGCCTCAGTGAGCTTCTTCTTTTTCTCCAACCAGAGTGCATCGAGGTATGAACTACCAATTTCCCAACTATCAATCCTGAGCAACCAACATGGCCAGGGTCTTCCTTGGGCTTGGTATACTCCTCTGACATGGGTTCACCTTTGGGGTTATCATTCACATTTAGGATGCCAACAGAAACAGTCTTAGGATCAGAACCTCCCTAAACGGAGGCTCCTCTAGCCTCTTGTGCTTTTTAGAGGACTCCTCCTCCATAGACCTCCTCTTTTTATCTAAGAACCTACTCCTTCTGTAGGAGGGCCTTCCTTCAAGGTGATCTCGAGGTGTCTCATCAAGGATGGCAGTGGTCTTGGTGCGAGTCATGATGTTTCACATAAATTAATTAATCTCAGTTCTAGTTATAGGGCATTAAAGCATCATAAATTATGTCCATGACATCTTAGTTACATGCATTTTATGATATCGTGGAGGATGGCTTAACCCTAATATCCATAACACTAATTCTCAAAGTATAGAGAAAGCAATTATTGGGTCCCTAAGGTTTTTGTGAGTGAAGAAGGGGGTTAGAGAAGGGATGAACTTAGATGAGAATAAAACCTAGAGGTATTTTGTTTTGGGTAAAATCTTCCAACTTTGGCCAAGAAGGATGCACGTGCCTGGGAGTCCTCATAAGATGACTAGCGGTTTAGAGGAAAGTTTTGCCAGTCTACGGTCGTGGTCCCTTCTAGGAACCATCATCTTTATAAAATACACTTATAATTCCCTCTAGGCTCTCCAAAATTTTTAAAATTTCCTAATTATTAAAGGTTAAATGGTAAAGTAGGTTCTGATACCAAATGTAATAACCCCCTCCCCATGTTATCCCCAGATGGACAGAGAGGGAAAGGGCCATTGTCATATTTACATGATCAAGGTTTAGCAATCAACAAACAATTATCATAAATTTCACTAAAAGGAAAAGAGTTGATAACATGATGAAGATAGAATCTCTAGTGAGGAGTTACATGAAAAGGGAAATCCATTGTTTGCAACATGAAATAAAAACTATCTACCTAAATCCTTCAGGGTAGTTTTAAGCATCTTTCCTTTTGGTGCCTTCTTCTCTATAAGTCCATTTTGCATATTAATAGAAGTTTCTCCTAAAATGTCGTGAAACAAAAATAGTGTCAGTATATCAAGATTTACTGGTATATGAGGGAAACAATATAACCACATTTAAGTGTAACAACATATTCAAAAATATAAGTAGTTATTGTTTCAGAATCAAAATTTACATTTTCATCATAAATTTCCAACCCTTGTTTTCTCAACCTCTAACCTCTCCTAGGGTTTTGTCCCTACAGTGGAATTAGGACACCTTCCCAATCCAGGCTTGGTTCCATGTTGGTCTTCCCAATATGGGGCTTGACCTCATATGACCTTTTCAATCTGGGGCTTGATCCTAGTCATATGAATGACCCTCTCTCATTCTTTTTATTTCCAGACTTTCAAAGTTGGTATGAGGGGTTTGAGAAAGTTATTCATATATCATGTTATACTCATAAGGGCCTTATAGATTGCATGAAATTAAATAAACATCCAACAGTTTAATTTGCAATCCTTTTAGTAAATATCAGAAAACACGGAAGTCGTTAAGGTGAGTAGTCATAGGAGTAACCACATACCTTTCTTAGAGATGATCAAAAGTTCAAGTAAACATGAGTTGTTGTAATCAAGCAAGCAATAACCCTAAAACTAATGCATAACACCCAAGTATTATTATTTTGTTCATAAACTCATACTATGACTGACTTGGGTTCCAAGTTATTATTTTGGGGTCAAATTAGGGTTTCATTAGGATTTTGGCTTTCCAAATCCTAATTATCACATTTAATGCTTTTGAACTTACAAACCCTATTTTTTACATCAATTGAATTCTTAAACTCAAATTAAGTCCAAGTTGTCCTTTTATCCAAAAATATCAAACTTTTTTACTAAAGTCATGTAAGCAAGTTATGATCATTAGAACTAAGAATTTAGGGTTTTTGTGATTTTGATACATTAAAGTTAGAAACTTTAGGTACTTTTAGAATTCGGAGTAGAATTAGGTCTTGAATCCAAATTTATTTGATTCCTCATATTTTTTTATCAATTTTCATATATAACTTGCCTTCATCTGAGTTACTAATTTATTACTATAATCATTTCAAGATTTAACTTAACTGGCCAATCATGGCTAGCCAACTCAGCAGCTGACCATAGAGCCTGCACACCGCGGCCCATGGCCAAGCCAATTAGCTCGTGCCATATCAACAACATGTGTTGCATGTATTGGGTGAGAGAGATCGCGAGAAAGGGATGGAAAAGATGGATATTCCCCTTAGCTCTCAATAGAAACGTCGAGGTAGAAAAGTAGATTCACCATCAGTCCTCTTCCTCCTCGTTGCTTCTTCCTTCACAAATTGGGAGTCAAATCAATGGTTGATTTCAGTCCTCAGGCCTTTCTAGAAGCAATTGAAGGTAAGACAACCTTCATCACACCTCTCTGAATTTGGAGATGGTGTTTCATCTCTCAAAGGTGGACTGTACTCAGAGGACAATGAGGTGGGTTCTGTGGGTACATAGAGAAAATTCAGGGGAGAGAGAGTAGGGGTTGGAAGGAAAATTAGAGGGAGGAGATATCCTTCAGGTGTGGTAGTGTCTCACAGAGATGTTTTTGGGTTTGTAGAGGGATTCTAGCCCTCCTTTTACAACATCGGTTTTAAAAGTTGGGCATCGTCCACCCTGATATTTGGGGAAAGTGTTAATTACTTTCCAGAGAAACCCAATCCAGAGGTTACCAAGAACAATATTGCCTCCCAAACTCAATGGCATAGTTTCTAGGATTGCTTGTGAGTAAGATAAATAAAGACTAGGAATAAAAATGGAACTAATTATTCCTAGTTTCCTTCTTAGACCGGAGGTGGGAGACAATCGATGAGTCATCAGATCCCAATCCAGTAGTCCTTAGAACACATGTATACTAAAGGAGTCGGGTTTTATTTCCTTTTTCTGATAATTGTGACATTTAGATGTATTGGCCAATTAAAGCTTCCACTTTAGGAAAACTAGATTAATTCATATCTTCCTCTCCCTTAATCCTTTTAATCCCAAATTTTTAAAGGAAAGTCTGAAACATTTATATCTAGGTGTGGGAGAGATTTGAGACCAAAATACACAAGTTAAAGATACTTTTCTTTATCTCTAAGTTTCCCTTTTATTTGAAATATTGAAAGCATCAAATAAACCCTTTTCTCTCCAAAACTTGGCAAGTTTTCTTATTTTGATATTTTCTCATTAAGTACAACATGGAGCCAAAACCAATCTATTAGTTTCCTTCCACATTACTTTTCTTGAAAACATGACACAATTCTATATGTAAAATACTAATTATCCATTACCTTTACTAATTCATTTATTATTGGATTTTCTCTCTTTCTTTTACCATATCTATTAATGGATTATTGAAAATAGTAAAATGATAAAAAACATTGAAAAGGGAAATTTGCAAATTAATTCAATACTTCTAAAACAAAGCATACCAAGATTTCAAACATATCCTTAACAATCAAATATTTGCATTTCAAATATGTAAATACGTGTGAGAAACTATGTTATAATAGGGAGCCTAATAGTCCACATAACCTAGGTTGGGAGGGTGGTGAGAGTGGACTTGGCATAACATACTCTACAACTAGGGAAAAACATGAGAATTACAAGCATTAAATCTTATCCCCACCCTCTCCAACGTCAAAGCATAGGTCTTATTGGAGATTCTACTATGAATGATAGGCTCTCTAAGGTGTCTCCCAAAGTCCCTCGTCTCTTTTATTCTTTTGGTGCTAAAAATTTCTCTCTAACATTGATGAGTAACATTGTGTGAGAACAAGATGTTGAATTTTTCAAAGGAACTTCTTGTCTCGATGCCAATCCATAGTTCTTCAGGCATTGCATAATCATTTTGATTTGGGCTATTTATGCTTTAGTGAAGAATGTGATGTCATCTAAAAAGGCCACATAAGATATCTTTGGCCCAAAGCGAGATGATGTAACCAACTTCCACTTTACCTTGTTAACATCATGATCAATAGACTAGATTGCCTCCCCGTACAAGGATGAAGAGGTGAGGAGAGAAAGGATCTCATTTGTAGAGACACCTACTAGCCTTGAGGGTAGGTAATTTCTTACCATCCCAGATTACATCAGTTTCACCTTGGGTGATAGAATTCATGGTATAGCTAATGATATTAGTGGGCCATTTAGCTTTGTTGATGGTATCTCTAATGAAGTTCCAATCCATTTTGTCATTAGCTTTGGATAGTTCTATCTTAATGGTGATAATAGGCGTTTCTATCTTCTCCTTCATTTTATGCACCAATTCCTAAACCAAAATAATGTTGTCATCAATGCGCCTTCAAGCTACTTTGGAAGACAGAGATCCATTGGTTAATATACTTGTTCAACCTCTGTACTACCACCTTAGAGGTGAGATTAAGAGTTGTGTTGTTGAGGGAGATAGAACATAGTTGGATACAAGACTTGGGCACATGGACTTAGGAATAAGGATAAGTGATGCATCACACATCTTGTCATTCAACCTCTCACCGATCAAGGCTTTGTTGATGGTCCTAATCATTGATAGCGTGATGCCATGCTGATTCTTCTTGAGGAAAAGGGCATTCACACCATTTGGGCTAGCTTCTTTATAGAAATATGTCATATTTAGCACTTAAATGACCTTCTTCTCCAATGGTATCTCAACAACAGCTCTATACCACTACTAGTCTAAGTTTTCAAAAAAACCCAAGATAGTTGATGATGGAAGACATAATAGGGTGGTTGTTGGAAATGAGTTGGTCACTAATGAAATTAAGAACTAGATTTCTCAGTTTGAGTTTGTCTTCAACCCACTCATGTGACTTTTTTTTTATAGTCTCTTGTTCCTTATCGCCCTTTGATTCATAAAGGCTTAATAAAATTTGATGTTATGGTCACCATTTTTAACAAACTTTGGTGACTCTTCTGATTCCCCTCACATTACTCCTTTATTAGAATAACCTCAATCCCAGAAAGATATTGGCAAAGAATTTTTTATCTTTCCTCATAGTTATTTATCACGTCCAGGTGCACTTTGACAACCTTGTTGAAAATTTTAGCTTTCCTCCACTTATGCTTAACCCCTCCTGTCGGTCCCACTTGGTTAAATTTGGGGTTGTGTTGCTCCAAGCATCGATAAAGTCTTTTTTAGGGTCCCATTACCGCTTAAGAACATCCTTAAACTAAATGTTGAAAGACCACGAGGCATTTGTGAACACACACAACTTGTTGTGCTCATGTTTCACCTCCTTAATGAGAATGGGGTAGTGGTCTGAGATAATTCTCAAAAAGTGTTCAATATTGAGATGTCTACATTGATTCAGGAACTCTACATCAGCCAAAAATCTATCTATTCATTCTTGAAGGCATCCATGTTTGTATGTGAACTAAAATTCTTCAAATTAGGTCGTGGAGGCCAACATCCATGATAGTACTAGAAAATAAGGTAGACTTATTGTGGTTGAATAGGTGGCTACCTTCTTCTTGAAAGGATCCAACATCATGTTGAAATATCCCACCATGATCCACATACCAACAACTAAGTTCCCTAGATTTAATAGATGATCCAAGAGGAATTTCCTGACTATAATGTGGAGGTTATCATAAATAAAGATAATGCACAAATGGTCTTTTACCTTGCACTGTATAAATTATTGATGGCTCATCAGGATCTCAATCGAGTTTTCAAAGGATTTCTACATGACCCATATGCCTCCAGTGAAGCCTCACGGTTATACACGATGGTATCTATCAAAGTCTATGGATGCAATAGCTTTATCGACTACAACACCACTAGTATTTGGTTCCATAATATCCATGATCTTAATATTCTTATGTCTAATGTACTCCTTCAGTACATTACATGCATCTTCACTCCCTTCTCCTATAATATTCCAAACCATGGTATTCATCTAAATGAAAATGTGATAGATGAAATAGCATGGAAAAATCTCTCAACCATTTATGATCTAAGATCCTTCCCCATCAATGTTTGGGGGGACACTCTTCCCCTCCATAACCTTCCTTTCTATACTCTTGGTGAAGTGAATTTTAGGTGGTGGGATGTCTTGTGGAGATGGTGCAGTATGTGGCGGGGTAGGTTTAGAATCCATTGGGCATTGTAAACCTCCACAGACAAGATTCTAGAGTCACTTTTGGGTGTTGTTTTAGTTTGTATATTAGTTCACCCCTTCCTAGAAGACGTCTCTTCACCCATCCACATTTTATTGACATCTAGGGTCACAACTATCTTTATAGGTAGATCCCTCTTGGAACATCTTGCTCCTTTATTAGTTTCTTCCCTGTTATCTCTATTTGAAATATCGACAAGCACCTTTAGGTGCTCTCATCAGCATGAGCAACTTCTGATTTCTTCCATACTTTCGATGGTTGTGGAATTTGTTGCCTTTTAGTAGATATATTTTCTACATCTACCACCTCTTCTTTGGACTCCTTCTGCAGTGCTTGAAGCTTGTTTCCATTCTTCTTAGTATTTTTGATGTGCTCACCAATTTCCTTTGTAGGTGTTTTCCTTTGTGTATGTATGGTCTTCCCATAGAATGTTAGACATTTTCCCTCCTCCTCTATCTTCACCTTGTCATTTGTAGATTCTTCCTCATCTATATTCTCAGACCCCCACCTTACAATTATCATCAGTGTGCCCCAAGAGGCCACATGACAAGCACGTTCTAAGAAGCACCTCATACTCAAGGATGTAGTTGATTCCATTGACAGTGACAACCCAAAGGATAGTTTGTGATGTCTTCACTTCGATATATATCCTCACATACCTACTCCTATGTATGGATAAGGTGTGTCATCCACCTTGACAAGTCAACCTAAAGTTGCTCCAAGTGTTTTTGAGAAGACTCTATCATATGGATGTATGGGAAGGTTCAAGATTCTCACCCAGGTCACGATGTACTTTTGAAGATCATTGCTTGGTTGAAAGAGTGTGTCATGTCTCCACACCAATAAAAAACTACCAAATATAGACCAAGGCCTACCTGCCATAGTTTTTAGTCTTTTTTGATGGATAACTGAACAACATAAAAGGAATTATTTAGTTCAAAGAGACTCGCCCTCCCTAGAGATTTCCATAGAATTAATGAGTTTGCCATGGTCATATACTATATCTTTTCTGATAAGCTTCACTATGACTGAGTACTTCCATTGTGCCTTCAGTTCTTTTTCCTCTTTGTCCTCTACAAAGATCTCTGGAATGTTGCGTTCAAGAACTAGTTCAATATCCTTCAGGTCCAGATAGTTCATCAATTTATTGTCGATGAAATCATTTTCCTAACCACCAGAGTTTCCAGACACAACTTTTTAGTAGTCCTTAAGATGTTTTTTTTCTCTCTAGGTGTAGGTTATGCTATTTCATCATGGATTCAGTGTCCATAGCCTCTTTCCACTGAGATGTCTACACTTCCACTTGCTTTGTTTGTTCCATATCATGTATCCCTCCATAGCATAGGTTTAAACTTGTTCTTGCACCAAAATCTTCACATCTTGTGTAGCACTCCGTCCAGCATTTCCCCATCCCCCCTCTCCCTTGTACCCCTCCCTGACCCAAGTTGCCACCTTGTGGAAGAGATCTCTCACTATTTTCCCTACTATCGTCATCCCCAGACGACATCCCCTACATCTTTTATACAGTTTATTTGTATATTTTTCTACATAAATGTTATTATATGAAAACAAATAAAATAATATGGGCATGCCAAGAAATATACAAGCACTACTATGCTTGAGAACATGAGACATGGACACACGAATGAGATGGCTTTGTTATATTTATAAGTGATCAAGAGGGATTTTGTATTATTAAAAGATGGGGTTGTAAAACTAATGTGATGATTGTACTACAAGAATCAATGTAGGGTTAATTTCAACATTGCATTAATGAAACCATGGTCATCCTTGGCCTTGAATGGATAGGTGCATGTTTATGTTGTGGCAACCTTATAGCTCAAGGTTAGATTACCACACAGAATGCTCATACTAATCTATTCATAATATAATTGAAAATATATTTAAAACAAATCATAAGAACAATCATAATGAAATTATTCATCATGTCACCCCATGTGAGAGAAAATACAAATGTTCAGGGAAAACTAACAATAAAATGTACAATATCTTATCAAAGAAGGTGAAATAAATAATCACATTATCATATCCTCCTCTAATCACACAATGACACAAGTGACTATGAGACCTTTTACTCTAAAGTCCTATATACTACTACAACACATGATTCTATGAGCAGAAAACTATGGATGATGTTTTTTGATATATTCCTCTTGTTGGCTATTTTGGAAATATTTTTCAATGGAGCATGCCTTCTATACTAGTGAGTGAAATTTTCATTCTCTCAACCATAAGTAATATGATAAAAGTAAAATAGAAATCTGAAGATGATAAAATTGCTAAGGTAATATGTAGAAATTCGAATGATAATGGAGAAGACATGTCATAGCAAATGTATTGAAAAGAGACATCTAGGTAGTAAAATATACCAATTAGCTACAAACATATATGAAGCACAAATCAACCTGCACAATTAAATTACATAAAAGAAGTATTTTACAATTTCAAATCTTGACTTAAATACATTTTTCATATATTAACGACCCTAAATCCACATGACTTGTACCACTCATGTAAAAGTTTGTTTGTAAACGGAGGACTCACCAGGTAAGTTATAAAATTTTGGAAGTGTAAGGCAAATAAAATATCTCCATGGTCTACTATAGGGATCATCATGGGTACATCCTCAGTGGATAACAAGATGGAACACAACCAACTTGACATCCTCACACTCTAGGTACTCAAGTGGTGTATAAAGGAACTCAATCCTACTAACTAGCCTAGTGTAATTGTTCACAAGGGTTGGAAAACTACATGATCTCTAATGAGTATGGTTTCTCATATCTCATTAGTAAAGTAACAAACTAGGGTACTACCATTCTCATAGTTATTTTGGGTACTTTACTATATGTACTAGTGACTTTCCACTCAGGCTGGTTTCAAACACCCTCTTTGGGCAATTCTGGCTACTTCCTTTAGATGTATCAGAAACCTTGGTAAATATATGTTTGACCCCTTAAAGGGACAAAGGGGTAGACACACACTAACATATAGCTTACAAGAGAGTTATGATATTATGAATAATGGCCGAGTAAATGACTCATTATAATTATATCAAATCCTAATTCTTCCTACTTGCATGATATATATCACCTATCTTATGCTTGTAAACAACGTAGAGCATCTGAATCTTATATTCAAGTTTTTAAAACAAGGTCAAGATAGTAATATCTTTTCGTGTATTTATTCTTAGGTTTCTTTCCTATCATACAAAATGAAAAAATACAAGTGGTGGAACATGTCATCAAAACCTTATCTCCATTCTTTGGACAACCTACATCTAGTAAACATTATTTGAGATTAATTGTGCTATTCATACATAGTTTCAGATGGGATCTCCTCTATCGATACTTCCACACCTTGCACTCACTAAATAGGTGATAAAAATATTTAGTTTCCTTCTTATAGATTATTCATGAATTAATAATGTCAAGTATCCATCTAGTGTATTTGTCCAACGTCAGCAGGTAGCCTATGTATGCTTTGAATGCAAAAAAAAACTCCATCTAGGTACTTGCATGTTTACCTATAGGTATTCAGCTTCCTTTCCAATGGGTAAGATATGTCTGCAACCCTTCTATAAGTCTTCATTAGTAGTCCCACAGATGAATTTGGGTCAGGATTCAACCATTCTTCTCCATATCATAGCAATTCCCTATATGGGTGTATGTTTTGGAGTGAGGTCGGTGCCATAATGGATTTTCATCCAAATACTCCAACAACATTTCCCATATAACAGTCTTTTTTCTCATCATATTGAATTTTTCCAATTTATGAAGCTCATTTAAGTTTAGTCCACCTTCATATATTGAATATAAAAAATGTCTTCATCTCACCATTCAATTACTCCAAATAAAATACATCAGAAATATATCCATGTATAAGAGAACAACTAACTTTAGCCTATTTCATCCAGTATCAAATTAGACCCATCATAGAACCATTGATTAAGATGAGCCTCCCCATAGAATTTTTGGGACCTGGAAACCTAGTGATAAGATCCTTCAACCTATCTTAGCACTCATGAAAGTGTTTTCTTCTTAAGTTCCACCAGCCATGGGGAAACCTGGATGTTGAACTAATAGTTATACATTGTCAATATGTTGATGATGACTTAAGCATTCTATTCATGTGTATGTAATATGTCTATTTGAGATCAATACCAGGTATCAGGTACATGAAGAGGATGAAACTAGCAAACTCTAGTTTGTCAGAAAGTAAGTCAAAATCAATGCAAATGCAAGTTTTGAGAATAAATAGTAAACCTGTTAGAATCATTTTGTAAATCATTTGTGTTGAATGTATCACTTGTAACTAAGCTTAATGGAAATTTATAACACTTAGTTCAAACATTTAAGCACTTTTAGTGATCAAAGGTGGAAGATCTTCTAGAAAAATGGGTAATACCTTAGTGAAGGTTGAAGATTCTTGGTAGTTAGATAGGTAAGACCTTTGTAATGGTTACTGGATCATTTACCCTAGAAGGAATGCTAGTTTATCCCTTGTGTTTGAAAAGGGTGGTCATATGTTGTAACTCTTATAATGGAATTTAATAAGTGTGACATGGTTGAAAATTGTAGAGATTGACCCCTATAGGAAGTGGATGTACAACTCCTAGTCTGGAGGTTGGAACCATTATACAGCTTAGTCTTCATATGGTGCTTTCTCAGTCTCTCTCCCTTGCATTTCAATATAACAATATAATTTACTAAATAATTTGAAGGTCTACCATGTTTTGTTTAAGTGTTTTTAGCTCTATTCACCCCCTCTAGAGCCCATCGATCCAATGCTAGATACTTAGTAAGCCACTCCCCCATTTCAATCCACATGATTGCTGCCAATTCGTTCTTCTTCTTGCATGAATTGGAGAATAACTTTGAGTTTTGTTATAATTATAATTCATACTTTATTGCATGCCAAACTTGTAAAAGATATGTTTATGGGAGTTTAAAATCCTTTCTCTTCCTTCAATTAATATATACACAATAAAAAATAGTTTATGGATATGATATGTATTTTCCTGATCATATATGTCTTAATCTTATTATTTGAATGAGATACCTCAAGCTTTCTACTCCAACCTTCACTTCAATAGTGAATAATACAGGTGACAAAGGGTCACATTGTCTGAGCTTGTTTTAGTTCTCTAATAGTATGACATACTCAATCCTAGACACATAGGTTGATCCTCCACTCTTCTACGCCCCTACCCGACTATGTTGTTATCCAATACCCTTCTTTCTCTCTTCTGGACATTTTCATATAAATACCTTTTAGTACACATAATTCCCTATTTTAGGATAGATTAGACCAGGTCTGGATATTTTAACCCTAATTGACTCATGTGTATTTCATGCCATAGGTAATAACCCTAACACTTAAATAATGGGAATTTACAAGTAGTAATAAAAATATATAATCTTGACCCTAACAAGATCCTCGAGGATAATCCTAGGGCCTTAGAGTAAGATAATTGGATATAACTCAAAAGGATTCACCCTATCTGACCATTATGTTAGGCTTAATTGTGGCACCCCATACCACCGAAAGCGAGATTACTCAAAACAAAACCACGGAAGAAATATTAAACTATAAATTATTGAAAAACACTAAAAATCAAAATTGTTTCATAAAACTGTCAAACAATAAGAACCTATACATATGAGTCTTTTCATGCCTTAAGCACTTAGTGTGTGTTCCATCAACCAGTTACTAGGGAACCTGTTCCAGAACATATATACATATATCCACTACAACTATATACAATAGGGAACACAAGCCAACCACATATTGAAAGAACGTCCACAAAATGTCTACAAAACATCTCCAAGGACCCAAGTGTAAAGGGATGACTCTAAGACACTAAGGATAAAAGACATCCAATAACAATTCCAACCTTGTCAGCTATTGTCTCTCTTGCTTCTCCTCAACCTCTGTTGCACGATCTCTACCTCCTCATGCACGTCCACCTAAAACGGATGTGGGAAACCCATAGGGTGAGATTCCAAATCTTAAGGGGAGATATAAATCTCCACCAACTCTATTATTATCACAGATAAACAAAGCAGCTATAAGAAATACGTAATCATTATTAACAGGATGAGAAATTATTGTTGAGTTATGAAACATCTTAACAATTTAAAAGGAATATGAAGAACATGTATATTTCCTATCAGCAATATTGTATAAAGATCAAGCAAGGCCTCATCCAATGTTTCTGTATTTGATCCTATATAGATACATTATACGACTGATTACGTATTTAATTATGCCCTGAGGATTTGAGTCATACCACCCAAATCCCACTGACCACTACTAAGTCAAAATCAGTGCCATACAAGGTCTAATGGAAGTTTCAAAATCCACGACCTCACCCCCTCAGTCAGTACGAGTGAACATGCAGTGACATCATCAGTCAGACTGCTATGAATGACATATAGTCTAGCTATACAAATCTAGCCCACCTTGATACAGGTCATGGCACTAGTGAAACTGAGCTATAGCCCACAACCACACTCTAATCAGGGTATGTCCTACAACAAATCATGTATCACATATCACTGAGCTAGGGCCTGAAGCCACACTCTAATCAGGGTATGGCCCACAGCCAATCATGTATCACATATCACTGAGCTACGGCTCGAAGCTGCACTCTAATCAGGGTATGGCCCGTCGCCAATCCTATATCACATATCACTAAGCTACGACCCAAAGCCACACTCTAATCAAGGTATGGCCCACAGCCAATCATATTTCCTAGACGTCAGGGGATATTTGTCCTCACCCCCGCATATTAAAAAATATGTGCTCCAAGTTAAACTCATTTCACCATTCAGCAAGTCCTGATGCCAAATGGATCTATCACACATGGCAAACTACATGACTAGATTGCAATTGATTATTAGGTCATTTAAGTATCTTTTAGAATCAATCAAGTTACAACATATAAACTCCAAACAAGTTCTACATAAATAAGGGCATAACACATCACCAGAACATGTTTCAGCACATAGGGTGTGATATCATCACATCATCACTTGATATTTTCCAATCACCATATGTCTCATCACAAGTATCACATACTTTGGGGTAGCAACCCCTCATCTCATCACTAAGAAAATCACCAACTCATATAAGGAAATAAGCCATCATTAGGTCATAAGACCATTTACCTCCTCTTTCAAGGATGTCAACAACACGTATGCCTCACAAGGCCCATTCAAACATATCATAAGAAACATAGATCATACCTAGATATGCTTACCAACTGATGTCACCGACTTGTAACAAGAAGAATAATATATCATCAAAACTACCATCTCATAAGATTCGTTCCATTCTCATCACATCATTAGAGTTATGGTTTCTATTTATTCAATTAGGGTTTACGTGGTTGGTTGTTGTGTTTACAGGGTTGGATCAACAACCACCCTTTGATCATTACTTCCATCATCATAACAAGGTATGTCATGAGATAACGGTTATATAAAACATCATTCCTAATTATTCATATAACCACTCCATAGGGTATTACATCATAACATGTAACCCCATCATCAACATGATGGAACATAGCCATCACCACAAGATATCAGTTGGGGCTAACATGTAGCATATCATTTATCACTTTCCATAGGGTGTCGACTTGTCATCATCACAACATGTCAACTACCACTATGCAAGGCACAAGAGATAACCTCACAAAAAGGTGTAAAGGTTTACCACTTCTAGATCATGTGACGATCAACATCATATAAGGTGTGATGGGAAACACCACCCCATGGTGTATCGGTCAGCATCACCTAAGGGTGTTGGGCAACACCATCCCATAGCATATCGGCCAGCACCACCTAAGGGTGTCGGGCAACCAAAGCATGTCGGGAAACCCTAGGTATTTCGGTTAATAGGGTTAGGGTTATCTTGGCATCATGGGATAAGGTGTATCAGGCGTCATCACTCCAAGGTGTGTCGGCCTCCCCTCAATCAGGGCATCACGGTTATCCCTAAAAATAGACCAACTCCACAAGGTACACCCATAGCCATGACGGGATAATATCTTCAAGGGCCTAACAGTTGAGAAACACCTTGTCTACTTAAGGTACTTCAAGAGCATGATGACTAACACCCACCATGCATCTCAGTTTAGCCATCACATATTAGTTTAGGTACTGCTAGGTCATGACGGGCTAGCTTCTCAAGATTTATCAACCATATCAGTTTAGCAACCATAAGCCAAAACAAGCTAACCTTCTTAGCACATGATAACCTAAGCATATCCAAGGCATGACGACTTGCCACATAGGGTAACAGGTTGTTGCACTACAAGTCATGATGACCTACCCTCACCATGATGCATGTATGTGTGTGGACTTGTTGTCTTCAACCTTAGAAAGATTGGCCACTAGTCCATATACTACACAACAATAAGGTGTAAGGTATGAAGAACAAACCAACGAGATTCCACCATCAAGACAATTATATAACCATTAACAACTACTAGCATACAGGAGATGGACAGTCTCAAGATGAAGAAAAACCATAAGCATATGAAGAGTGAAAATAACAAAGGAGGTTAACAATTATATAACCTGCCTCAAGGATCACCATCAAGATCCAAGCTCCAAGGTCAAGCTCCAAGCTCATGTCCTCAAGGTAGAAGATGATCCACCAAACTCAGTCATTACACACCTCCAAGGAAGAAGATGATACCAAGGTTAGGATGATTTAAGGTGGAAAGAAGGTACCCAAGATCCATGGTCGAGAAGAAGAAGAAGAAGAAAGGAGAGATAGGAAATATAGCTTACCAAGGTAGAAGATGAAGGATGCTCAAGGGACACCAAAACTTGGAACTCGTCCACCAAGATTCTAAGAGAGATCCTCTAGCTCCCCAAACTTCTCAAGGTCATCCATAAAGGAAGAGGGACAGTAAAGATGGCTAAAAGGATACTCTTGCATGGAGAGAAAGGAGTATATATACAAGAGGGATGAGAGAGAGATCATGGAAGAGGTTTCACCATTGAAGGATCTTATGTGACACTTGTCCACAAAAATGATCCACATGCACAACATCATGCAAGACATGGTGGTAAGGTCTAGGAAAGGTCTCTCCCACTTGGTCTCCTACCAAGGTCATGTCTGATACCACAACTCCATACATCCACAAACCAATAGGGTACAACTCTACACACTCACAAACCGATAGGGTGCAACCCTACACACTCAAAAATTGATAGGGTGCAACCCTACACACTCACAAACTAATACACAACCTCTCTAGGGCTCTATAGCCCGAGATAACACATCTAGGTGTAAGGCACCCCTCAAACATGTGTTCCAAAACATCACCAAGGATGTCACCACACAACCAAGACCCAAACAAGGTGCCCATCTCTCTCTCCTCTAGATGGTGCCAAGAGAGAGAAGGAACACTCAAGAGGTGGAAAACCTGCATATCAACCCTTGCTCTGGATGAATTGCAATTTGCACCAAAACCTCACCAAAAAACACAAACATCAACCAAACAAGCTCAAATAAGAACTTCGAGCTTCCAACAAGCCCTAATTACATCTTTGATGATTAGAGAAAGATGCTAAGAAACATACTTAGGAAAAATGAACAGGGTTATCCCAAAACCTGGGTCAGGGTCCTTACATTAATAGCCAAATTAGATTATTAGTGTATATTTGGGACAAGGCAAATCAAATAATATCAAAATGTAAATCCAAGTCCAAATTCGTGTTCTTCACACTCCAATTAAATAAGGTATCAATATTGGTCGTAATCAAATATCAAATACACCACAAAAACCAAGTTAGAATATATACCATAAGTGCATGTATTGATTGCTCGATTTATCCATTGTCATGCTTCTTTTGACCAAAGTTATGGGTTCATGTAAATGTCATGCTCATGTGTCTCACCCATAGATGTTTTTTACCAGGTCGAGCATCTGGGTGGGAGACTTCATCTCCCACCTTTATCTCTTCCACGCTCGTGAGAGATTGCTTCATCTAGCTAGGTCTTCCTCACATTTCTCTCGTAACGGTTAACTATTTCTCATGATTTCTTTGCCCTCTTACTCATCTTTCCATCACGATTCTAGCAAACCCTAACACACTACATTTCAGTCCCAGAGATGACATTCCTAATTCCCCTTCTCCCCTTCCCCAGTCACCCCTCTTAGAGAGCTAGAATTCCTCTTTGCCAAGTCATATGCCTTAAAAACTAGCCCCAAACATAGCCCATAGTCCTCACTTTCACCTAGGTCGCACAATTTCTCTTGAAATCACATGAGTTGGCCAAGCAAATCCCACCTCCATATCTAATGAATGGATCTCCTCAGTGCACTCTCACGCCACCAAGACCCAATTAATCAAGAGGTAAAGATCCCCAAGACATTACCTTCATCTTTATACAGTTAGTTTGTCTTGAACCCTATTGACACATTCTGACAACAAGTGCCACCATCCATTCTATATTGACCTCTCACTACTACACAAACCATGTCCTCTAGACTCTGAAAACTCTGCCAAGCTCTTTTCAAGGTCTTCGCAGTTATTATCAGGTTGTTTTGCAATTAAATGCTTCAAAATATCTCCATTCTGGTTTTTGTTATTGCCACTGGAACCTGGTCATTGTTGGTTCCTCTGTGACTATTCTTCTAGACATCTAAATCCACTACAATGTCACACAGATGTCCAACTCCACAGGGTGCCCCATCAACCCTCTTTTCTACTAGTGTTTGTCCCAAGTTTCCCCTTATTTTATTAAATGTCTATCCTCAGGTTGTCTCTCTGGCCTTCATGGAAGAGATGACCATGTCCCTCCCCAATTTCGACTGACCTCGAGCTTGGGCTTGTTGGGTCCATTATAGCCTCACGAGCTCACCACGATTACAACATCTGGGGTGAGGAGGAGCATCAAGGTGGAATGCCCACTCAAGATACTTATTGTGTGATGGCGAACGGGTGAAAAAGAGGGAAAAGTCCACTTGTGCATTCCCTTCTGAAACCCTCACAGTCTGTAACGTCCTCTTTGATCATGGGGCTAGTATGATCTTTTTATGTGTTCTATCTTCTCATCCACACAAGTTTTTGATCAGTATGTAAGGACTGATGTGACATGTCCCCTCCGGTCAGTAAATAACCAGATGTGAGGGAAAATAGGTCATTTTGTCCAACTTTTTTTGTTTATAAATGATGAATGAATTAATTTTGTAAAATTGTAATTAATTATTTGTTAATCAGAAAATTATAAATATATATGTTTTTGAAATTAGATAAATATGATATATTTAATGGGCTAGGCTTTGAGTTTGAATTTCCAACCTATCGTGGGGTCGTTTTCTATATAGTGACTTCAATGGAATCCATATTAATTAAATGAATAAATGTTGTGATTAGGTTGTGACAACTCAGACCCTGAGCCTAGGAAGTCTCACTGAATACATAGATCTGGTTATAAGGTATGTACATCTTTTAGTTCATTTTAGTCATTATTCAAACCTGCATTCTTTTAATGAGGCATCTCTTGAATTGCTAATTCTTTTGGAAATCTAAATTCTTGGACATTTATAGTTCTTCATATGAATTCATTATATTCCTGTGGTTATTAAACTATCATGTTTATATGCATTCTTGGACCCCTCTTGCTTTGATTGCCTTTTTTGAGAAATTGACTATAATGCTAGTTTTGCCACTCTATTTATGCATGTTGAATGTTTGACTAGAATGTCTAGAATAGTGGTACTTATGTACAACCATACTTACAAGGGATGTGCATATTCCGCCCTTATTTCTTTTAAGCCATGATCCTATGGTATTATGGCCATGTTTTAGGTATATTTAGTCTACATTGTTATGCATGCAAATGTTTATTGTTTTTTTTTGGTCGGTCTAAAAAGCGTGTTACTAATAACCAAAACTTGAGGTACATAAGTGCCCCTAAAAGAGTCTAATCCCTGATACACCAAATAGCTAGTTATCAAGGTACTTACACCATCACTCGGGGCAAAACAAGAAAAAAACAAACCTCCAAGAAGCCCTTACAAACATACACAAGAGAACAAGAAGTCTAGCCCTAAGACATTATGAACACTGACAAAAAAAGGGCCACACTCCCATCAACCTGTATCTGTAAGTAGGAGAGGAGTAGAGATCATCTTTTTCAGTAAAGCACCGAAGAAGATGGACCAAAAACCAGATGCCACATCCTGCTAAAACTGACTTGAGAAGCCTAAGCAAACCAAGAAGACCCAACTTGCCTCTGATCGGCCAAGAACGAAGATGAAGAAGGAACCGATCAACTCCACTACAAAAAAAACACACCCACAAAGATGGGAGGGCAAATGTTTATTGTTTGAAATTAGAATTATGGTAACTAGTATGGCAAGACACTTGTATTCTCATGTTTGTAGTCTGAAATTTAATATGCCTCATTTCTCTTATCATGATTCTTTTGAACTTACCTAATTGCAAAATACCCCTTTCTTGTGGTAACATCTCATTTGTATACTTTTAACCCAATATAATTCTCAAAGTTTTTGTTATATGTACATACTCAACCTTTGCTGGCCTACATGCCTTTGCTTCCTATTTTCTAGGTGATATTCCCTTCCACCCAGGTGTAGGTACATAGAATACAAGGATACACGAAGACCATATATAGGGTTTTGGACCTAAGGATAACTTGGAATGGCTGGGTTTCGATCTACAATAGGTCTTGCATGTGATGAGATTTATTATATGTATACCCTTTTTATTTTGCTATACCACCTTTTATGGTGAGGAACAATTGTATATGAAATGTCATGTAACTTTGTAATAGTTGTTTTGTCTACTTTATTATTACATGTCTCTTGTATTATACCATTTGAGTGGATCCCCTTATCGGGTGCCACTCTTTACAAAATTGTATCAGAGCCAACGACAATCGGTAATTTGACTATTTCAAGTTATCCTATATTGTTCCATAATGAGGTATTTAGGTGACCCTTTATATGTAGTTGATATACATAATCCTAAGTATTAGAATACCAAATAGGGTTTCGATTTATTTCTAATTTGGTGATTTCTACACCCCAAACCATTATGTGTTTGGGTCTAAGTGTTCATGATCCCTAGTTAATATTACACCTTTATGGAGTAAAAAATTTCCTTACATAGTGGTAGACTCTTCTAGTTATTAGACTCAATCTCCCCTACTTATGGAAATACAATTCACAATTAGAATGTAGGTTTACTTGAACACTCATATATAGGTTTAAATCTAATTATCATCTAGGCCCTTTCCTTATTGCTTTTCTAGCATGCCTCAGATACTTCCACTGGGAGGACTAAGCATGTATGGAGGATAACATAGAACTTGGACATAAGTTTAAAAATGGTGATGATTCCATTGATACTTGGTGATGAACTTGATTAGATATGTTATGGCTAGGAATATCTTGATTCTAGGGGTTGAATACCATCCTTATTGAGCTTGTTATGCATCATACATGAGAATTGGGCAATAAAAGTTGCAAGTCTTAATACATATCCTTAAGTGTTCACCTGTCTCATCTCCAATATTTTCCATGGTTATCTAGTGATTGAGGTGAGTAGCTTGACTATATAGGTTGTCTTATCATATGAAGGCACTATAGTTCTAAACCATCTTGTAATTGAAAAATCCTAAATCTCTTCCTATAATGTTGGATAATATTATGACTTCCTCATCTTTCAAGACAAGGCAATGCAAATTATGTTTAAGAGTGATACGTGCATTGGTGGATGTCGTACTTTGTTAGGGTTTGATAGAAGTTGACCATGCCTATTAAAAAAACCTTCTCCCTCTTATGCTTACATATTAAAAAGGTAGTCATACACCATTTAGGTATTAGAATAATTTCACTCTTTTACAAAATAAGTAATGTTGGAATAATAGTATATGTGTTGTGTTGTCGAAGGTTGTTGACTTGGTTCTCAGATCGATTTTTTCCACCAATTTTATATTTTTCTTTGCAATTTTTTTGTCGTCAAACTTATTTTCATTATTTAATTATATGTCCAAAAAGAAAATTTTCTAGATTTTATCGATGATTTTGGAACCAAATCACCAACACAAGAAAGTTGAGCTATAGAGAAGCCCTATAATGGGGAAACCCTTGATCGGCATGAGCTAAAATGAGACCCCCAAGGCCAAGAGAGAAGTAGTGAGTAGTAAGAATAAGTTTGGACATATAAGACCTATTTCCACCCTTGTTGTCCTTTAGATGATAGGTAAGTTATAGTTTAATTTTATAAGAGTGTATCTTAACTTAATGAATAATTGAGATAATAATTTTGCAATAAGTAAAACCCAAAAAACTCCTAGTTATAGTGTCAAATAAATATAGCTACTACTTATCCAAGATTAGTGAGTGATCCTTGCTAAGTATATCAACATAAAAATTACATTGCTAATTAAAATACAATTTAAAATTTACCTTCACTTATCTTTATAAGATGAACTTAGGTCAGATTAAGTACTCAATTGGTAAAAAGGAGAACTATTTTTAAAAAGCTCAAATTGATGCATTATACCCCAAATTTCTAGTAAATAAATGGTAAGGATACCAAAGTATGATCTAGGTTGAACATACCAAGTAGGATGTAATTTATGAACATACATCATTCTCGTATGATCATAATAAACTATGGTGAAAATGAATCAAATACACCTTGATCAAATCATGTGTAATTTAATGATTATGCTTACATTATGAATGACTAGTTTGATAAATGGTATACTATACACTATAATTCTCATATGTGAATGGTTAACATATTTTCAAAACAAAATCCTAACCTTATACCTTCACCCAAACCTACCCATCAAACCATACAAAGTGGTTTGGACATTAGACAATAGATGAAGATTTTACCTAGGAAAAATCCACGAACATATTATACTCATTTATAACCTTAATCCTAGAAGGAAAAGAACACATATATGTGTTTTATACCCTACTATGTATATGCACATAATATTAGACATGGTATTCACAAAAGAAAATTTAATTATCAGTAAATATGATAGGAATGGAGGTGATAGTGTTTAAGGATCGATGTTTTTAATAAGTTTAGTCCACCAACTTTGTGGTTGTAATCTAAGTGGTTTTATTGGGGGGTCTATTTATAAAGATTAGCCATTCATACATAAGTGATGGAATATGAGGAACTATAAAACAACCTACTGACCTCATGTGTGTAGTGACATGATTCATGTAAGAGGATTATGAAACTTCTATAACAAATGTAAGTAGCCTCAAAGTATATATCACCACTAAGATAATTGATGCCTTGGCGTAAAATTTTCCTTGAACAACCTAGAATACTAGAGAACTATGCGTACTTGATGCATGTAACAATGTAGGTTCACCGAGGGGTTTTGGACACAAGTAATACATGGAGTGTTGTACAATAGTCAACTACATTGAGTATATCAGATATCTTAGATTTGTTTAGAAGTATGTCTTAGTACGAATGTCTAGTGATGGATGGATTTTAGGGATAAAATCCTCTTCAAGGAGTGGAGTGTTGTAACATACTCAATCCTAGACACATAGCTTAATCCTCCACTCTTCTACGCCCCTACTCGGCTATGATGTTATCTAATACCCTTCTTTCTCTCTTCTTGACCATTTTCATATAAATACCTTTTAGTACACATAATTCCCTATTTTAGGATAGATTAGACCTGATCGAGATCTTTTAACCCTAATTTACGCATGTATATCTCATGTCATAGGATGTACCGACCCTAATAATTGAATTATGTGAATTTACAAGTAGTAATACATGTAATTAATCTTGACCCTAACAAGATCCTCCAGGACACCCTAGGGACTTAGAGTTATAGAATTGGATATAAAAAAATCACCCTATCTGGCCATTATGTTAGGATCAATACCCTAATTAGATGATTAGTGTATGGTGGAGAAAAGGCAAATCAAATAATCTCAAAATGCAAATCCAAGTCCAAATTTGTGTTCTTCACATTCCAATTAGATAAGGCATCAATTTTTGGCTTAAATAGATATCAAATACACCACAAAAAGCAAGTTAGAATATATTGCATAAGTGCATATATCAATTACCCGATTTATCCATTGTCACACTCCTTTTCACCAAAGTATTGGGTTCATGTAAATGTCACGCTCATGTGTCTTCCCCATAGATTCTTTACCGGGTCGGGCATCTAGGCGAGAGACTTCATCTCCCACCCCTGTCTCTTCTGCACTCATGAGAGACTGCTTCATCCTGCCAGGTTTTCCTCACCTTTCTCTTGCAATAGTTAACTATTTCTCATTATTTCTTTTCCCTCATACTCATCTTTCCATCACAATCCCAACAAGCCCTAACACACTATATTTCATTCCCTGGAGACGATACACCCAATTCTCCTTCTCCTCCCCTTCCACAGTCCCCCCTCTCAGAGAGCTGGAATTCCTCTTTACCAAGTTGCATTGCCTTAAAAACTAGCCAGAAACATAGCCCAAAGTCCCTACTTTCACCTGGGTAACACAATTTCTCTCAAAATCACCTAAGTTTTCCAGGAGAATCCCACCTCCATCTTCGACGAATGGATCTCCTCAGCACGCTCTCATGCCATCAAGGCTCCATTAATCAAGAGGTAACGATCCCCAAGACACTACCTTCATCTTTATGTAGTTAGTTTGTCCTAAACCCTATTGACACATTCTGATGACAAGCGTTATCGTCTGTCCTGTACTTAGATCTCGTTGGTACACAAACAATGTTCCCTGGACCCCAGAAACCCTGCCAACTTCTTTACAAGGTCTTAGTGGATATTATCATGCTTTTTGCTATTGAATGCTTCACAATATTGCCATTTTGATTTTCACTATTTCCATCAGAACCTGGTCATCACTGGTTCCTTTGTGACTATTCTTATGGACAACTAACTCCATTGTAATGTCAAACAGATGTCCACCTCTGTAGTGTAAGGCACCTGACCAATCTTAGTGCTTGACTATGCTTTATTTTCTTTATAAGATTCTTAAACCTTAATCTAATCCTTTGAGATGCTTTGTTAACATGTGACAATCTTATATTTTCAGTTTGGTCCAATTTGGATAATGTTTGAGCTAGTTTTGCTATATATGTGCTTGGTTGGACCAAGTTGCAATTTATTCAAGTTGAGGGGTTATCTTGCAATTTGTCACATATATAGTGTACCTTTGATACCTTGGAGTCATGAGTGATAGGATGGTGCCTTGGATCGCCTTTCTATGCTTTGGTTTAAGGAGGAGAGAGAAGTTGATGTGTTGAGTTTTGTTTCTAGGGTTTGCTTGATGCCCTATGTGGATGCTTGACCTTTGTGTTGACCGTTTGATGTTCTTGCTTTTTCTTCGACCATCCTTGGTTTTCCTTGATGATTCTCTATTGTTGAATGAGTTTTTGAGTGTGTGGTGGAGTCCCTTCGATTGCATGGATTCTGACCCTCTCTTTTGGTCGCTTGACCTAGGGTTTCATGTGGTTGATTGGTTCTTTGAGACCCTGAACCCTTGTGGTTGCTTGGTTTTGAGGTTGCTAGTTTGCCTAGTTTTTCACAACCTATCTTTCATTCATGGTTTTAGTGGTTTCATGTTGGTCCTTTTATGGGCATGTGGCACTTATGTGCATGGAACCTCAACCCTTCCATCTCTCTCATGCTCCTAAGTATATAACCTCTCTCCTACACATGCAAGTATCCCCTTTATCCTTCCTCCTTCTTCCTTCCATTTTGTACTCAGTCCTTGTGTGCTTAGTGGTGTGAATGAGCACATCTTTGGTTCTTGGTGGTCGATATCTTTTTCATGTGGTGATCTAAGCTTGGAGAAGCTCTTCCTTGGTGATGTTTGGTGGTTCCTTGATCTTTGGTAAGTATTTCCACCTCTTGATCTCGTTTTCTTTGGAACCCTAACTCTCTTTCTCTTCTCTTGGCCAAACCCATGGTTTCCATGGTGGTGCTTATCTAGGGATGGAGGTACTCCTACCTCTTGAGATGAATCCTTGGTGTTACCAAGGTAGTGTTCAAGTTGAGTGGAGAAGCTCCTCTCCCTTTTCCTCTCTTTTGTTCTTTTTGGACATGAGGTTTTGGGTTCTCTCTCTTGCCCTTTAACCTAGGGTTTTCTCTTCTCTTTTGAGGCAGTGACTATCTTGATCGTGAAGTAGGTCAAAGCTAGGGTTTCTTCTAGCTTTGTTGCTTCTTTGCTTGAAGGAAGTTGCACCATCATCTAAGGTGAGTTATATAATTTCTTCCCTCTCTATTATAGCACTTTAATCCTACATGCAACTCATTCTAAAATGTAATATCTTTCTTTTATGATGATATCTTAATTAGGTTTAATTTTCTATCTTGATCTTGCATGCACTTGCTTCTTTATCAAAACCCTAATTCATATGGCCAAACTTTAGTGGAAGGTGGTGATGGTGGTTTTTCATGCAACTCAACCTTTGTTTTGTTATCTTGGTTTTTGGTTCGGATTTCTTGTATGGGGTAGAGTTTTAGCTCTTTTTTCGTGTGTGGATTTCTTGGATTTTTGTTTACCTAGTCATGTTTATGATGATGATCATGTGGAATGTTTGGTTTTACAGTTTTGAGCATGACCATTGCCTAATGAGTTCTCTTTTTCAAGAGTTTTGTTTTCAAGATGTTAATCTCTATTTTGATGATGTTTTATTCTCCCTAAAACATTCCTAACATGGTGTTATACGTTGTTGAAGTTTTGGACAAGGTTTGGTCACTTAAGATGATCACCTTAGTTTTGGTCACATAAGTGTTCTCTTCGACCGTTGGCCTTGTTGATTTCTCTTCGACCATTGGCCTTATTTAATTCTCCTCAACCGTTTAGCTAGAGGATGCCTTGGTCTCTGAACTTGATTGGTTTTTTTTTCGATTGTAGAAAGGTGTTGATCCCTTCGACTATGATGTGGTGATTTCTCCACAATCACATGGCTTTATGACATAGGGTTTCCCCTTCGATCGTTGGGACTTGGTTGAGCTTGGTCACTGAAGATGCCTATGCCCAGGATGTGTCTACGACCACATGGTTTTGAGTCCTAGTTCTCCCTTTGACCATTGATGAGGTGTGGTCTATTCGGTCACTTGCTTTTGGTGATCTTATATTGTCTTTGACCATGATGTATACCTCTCTCTCTTTGATCGAATGTTTGGTGACTTGATGTTTTAGTCAACTGATGAAGGGTTATGGCATGTGTTGATGATAATGGTTACCTTGATGATAGTGGTTGACCCACATGTTCCTAGAATGTGGGAAGATGAGATACCTAGGGTTTTGTAACGGTGATGGAATGTAAAACCTTAATCGTTTATACAAGTGAACCCTAACCCTAATCCTAGGGTATGGTATGCTTGTTGAGCTTATATGGATGGATGGTATCTGATTAGTTTTTATCTCTCCTATTGGTATGATTCTAACCATGCAAGTGATGAATGTCATATCTTGTATATGTTATGATGGTGATAATATGACACAGGGTGATGGCTATGAGCCTTGATGAAACATGATAAGATATTATTGATGTGATGGGTCCTATGAACTGGTGAATGGTTAATGCCTAGTGCAAGGTGACATCCTCTAATGATGAGATTGAGGGATTGATATCCTATAGTGATGTGATATTGGTGGTAGCCTTATATGTCCATGTGGCTTTCGTGATGGCCTTGTGAATGACAGTGCTATGAGTATAGTGTGATGATGTGACAAGTTCACACCTTATACATTTTATATCTTTTAGAGTTGTATCATGCCCTTATCTTTGTAGAGTTTGTTTTGGGTTTGTATGTTGTAACTTATTGATGCTAAAAGATACCCAATTGGCCTAATTAATTAAGTGAAACCATAATCATGTAGGTGCCTTGTTCCATAGATCCATTCCAGTGTCATTTTTATTGTTGGGTGGTGAAATGAGTCATTCGTTTGGGAAACTCGGAGTGCATATTTTTTAATATGTGAGGGTGCAAGTCCAGTATATCCTTGCATCCACAATGATAGTTTGTGTGAGAAGGCCATGCGTGAGATATTCTTATTGTGATCTGGATGGCCATGCATGAGCCAATCCTTCTTTTTAATAATAGACATGAGCCTATTCTTCTAGTGCCTTGACTTGTACCAAGGAGGACTAGGTGTTTATATATGGATGTCCATGCATGAGAAAATCCTTCATCTTGACTATATGTCGTTGTTTGTTGTTGACTGATATGTCTTTGCGGTGTTTCTCTTATATTGACCAAGAGGTGTAGGAGAGGTCGTGGATTCTAGCTCTTACATTGACCTTGTATGGCACTAATTTTGACTTTGCAGTGGTTGGTTGGATTTGGATGGTATGAATCAAATCCTTAGGACAAAAAAAGACGTAATACAACCCTATAGTATATTTTTACTTAGGGTCAAATATGCTTCACATTGGTTGAACCCTTTCCCTTATCTTTGTACTGATTTTTTGAATTATAATGTGGTAAGAGAAATCAATTGTTATACATTTTATTCATATTCCTTCTTAAAATATTAATTGTTCTACTACTCAGTGATAACTACCTAGATGGCTTAATTTGCTTTATCAATTTAACACATCATTTAGCTAAATCTGCTCAACTTGTTAAGTATGTTATCTACATGTATAGTTATCTATGTTTTTAACAAACATTGGCAGAGAGTTATATCTCTCGTTGGGACGTATGGTCTCATGTTGTGGGTTTCCACATCTTTTATGTAGTTGAGTACGTAGAGGTAGAGATTGTGTTGTTGAGGTTGAGCAGCAAGATGAGTAGTGGTTGAGTAAAGGTTGGATGCGCTACTTGTATTTTGTAGTAGAGTCCTATGTGTCTTCCCTATACTCTCAAGTCCTTGGGGGATTTTTCTAGATGTTATATATCAAGACGACGTTTTGGTTGTATGCCTTTTTTTGTACAAATATGGCATGTATGTATATGTGACATGTTATCATATGTAATAAGATGTGGCTAGAGAGCCAGTGAAAGATGTTACATAATAATCTTTTGGCAGGTGGTATATATAGGTTTTTTATTGAATGCCTGCATATGTAATCATCCTTCGCTACCCATACACACAGACACGGTGGCATAAATTGCAAATATTATCCAACATATGATGGGTTTTGTAGCACTTCGTGAGTGATGTCCCCTGTCCGACACGGGCACCTACTGTGGCCTTATAGGATGTAGGCCGTTGAGGCTCATTAGTAGTGTTACCAATGCAAGAGATATCCATGTGGTAGAAGCATTGCATGGTGGCAGAGTTGGTGACTGGTTTACCTGGATCTGGCAGTGATAAAGGGAAGATGAGTTTTTTGGTATGAAGTCATAGTTCACGAGGAAGAGACTGATTCATAGCGCCGCTTATGCTATTCCATATTGTTGACGATATCCCACTGGCTGGTTGGCCCTGGGCGCACTCTGATCGTAGGTCTTGAAAGTGACAGGGAGATTCGTCTGTCTCCTCCCCTCTTGGTACGATGATCATTTTGGACATAGAAGTCATTTGTGGCTCCTTGGTGTGTTTCTACCAATGGCATTACACACTACTCAATTGGAGTTTGAATAGATGAAACCCTACAGATAGAAGCACAAGGTGCATTCACTTTCAAAATTTATAAAGACCTAACTTAACACACTCTCAAAAACCAAAACACTACACCCGCAAGTGCACGGGGTCATGTTGTAGTATGGGAGGGTGGCAAGTATAGGGTCGATCCACAGGGAAAAAGGGGGGCACTAGAGCTAGGTTAATTTTTGGTGCTAGGTTCCTACTGCGGAGACTAGGGTTAAGGGTTTAAAGGTGATTTAATTGTTAAACTAAGTTGAGAAAGAAAGCAATTTAAAGACAAGAATGAAATCTAAGTTAACCCTAGACAATTTAGTTCTAATTAAGAAAGAAAGGAAAAGGCAAGCAAGAAAAGAGCAATCTACACTAAGGGAATCAAACAAGGCAAAAGAGAAACTAAAGACCTAAACTAGCAAGAACAAGGCAAGAATATATCTAAGCAAGAAAAGAGCTAATCAAGCTAACACTAGCTAAGTAACATGGAAATTAGGGTTTTAAAGTAACTAAGGGGTGTGTGGGTTGTTTAGGGGATGCACTTATCAATTAAGTTGGAGGGTGACATGTGAACATAATGATTTCATTTAGATTATCAATCAAACAACAAGTTAGAGTATAATGAATTAGCCTAAGCTACTAATTGGCCATGGATCTTCTAGGTTGTGCATAGGAGAACTAGTCCCTAACACCCCTACTACCCTTGCGAGGCTCAACTGGGTTAGGGTTTAGGTGAAATTCAATTATAATACAAACAAGTCTAGGTTTCTAGGTTAGATGATCTTAACATGGTTTGGGGATGAGGTTAGTAATGGGAGTGGAAGTGAGGGTTTAGGCCTCCCATCACCCACATTCTAACCTTGAGAAAGCTCCATGCTAAACACACCAAATTTATCTAAACTAGCTACTTAGATCTCTCAACTAGGGTTAGGAGAATTGATTAAAATGTAGGAGGATGGGTGGCTAGCTAGGGATCCATGAATTAGACCTAGGAGCAAATCCCAAAATTCACACATATAAGAAATTTCCCTAAATTCCTAGGTGATTTCAAGCACAAACCAACCAAAAATTCATGAAGAGTGAGATATAAATAGAACATAATCATTAGAAAATGAAATTACAATGTTTATAAATCATTTTCCCCTAACATGGTATCAAAGTAACATTTTACACCCCAAAACGGCCCACCCAAGGGCGTCTAGCTACGCATAGCAATGCAAAATACAAAAAGAAGGGAGAAATAGATACAAGAAGTCATGGAGCTCACTGTAGATGAAGAATTCCTTCACATCAACTGTAGGGAATCCTCCACTCTTCTCCAAGGTGCAATGGCATGGGATGATGGTGGAAATGGGTGGAAGCAAGAAGAAAGTAGGGTTTTGGTGGATAAAATGGTCAAATGGAGTGGAATGGAGGTGGAAAAGGAGTGGAATGGCTAAGGGGTGAAAATGGGGAGGTAAGATGTGGTAGAAGGTAGTTAACCTTTGCCTCCAACAACCACCTAGGTATATATAGGTGTGGGGGAAGCAATAGGTTAAGTAGGGGTAGTATGGGAAATGCAGTGCAAAAATAGCTAGGTTTTTGTAGGTAGCACGGTAGTGGTAGTCACCACAGACGTGGTGGAAAGGGGTGAGAACGGTCATGGTGGAGTGGAATGACCATGGTGAGAAATGGGGGAAAATCATTGGGAATTGGTTGATTGTGTACTGAAGGTGGCACGGCCGTGGTGGGGCTAGGGTAGCACAGCCATGGTGGGCACCAAGGCTGTGGTGGCTCAAAATGCAGAGCCCGTTCTTGGCTCCATGACCATTCTGCCTTTGTTGTCACACATCCATGCAAGGTGGAACGGTCGTTCTGGGTCAGTGCACCACGACCATTCTGAGTGGCATGGCCGTGTTGATTCTAGCTTTGCTTGGAGATGGCTCTGTTGATTTGCAAGTGTGCTAGCATGACCATTCTGTGGTACCACGGTTGTGCTGGTCTCTGGATCAGGACTTGGACTTGTTTCTTTAAATGTACTTGGACATATTTGCTTCAATGGATATTTGGCTACTAGGGGTAGGTTGAGGGAGAATCAGACTTCACTTTAGGTCTCTCCAAGGGTAGAGAAATCCTAGGATCACACCTTCTCTCTCTCTTCCATCAAGCATAGTCCAAATGCTTGAAAAACATGCAAATAATGTCCATAAGTGCATTTTATAAAAATATGGATATTGAGGGGAGATTCTACCAAATATGTCTTTTTCATTCCGTCAAAAATCAATTTTACGGTATAGACATTTATGACCTCCCCCTCTATGCCTTGCGGTAATGATTCCTCTGGCAGGACAAGCTGTAGAAGGTAGGTTTTCTACATGTGGCTTCAGTGGGTATTCATATTTGATTGAAATACAATATGACACAAGATGAAGCCCTAAAATAGGGCTGAATCACCACCCCAAACATAAAACATACTTATCCTCAAGTATGCTCCAACTCAATCTCTCTACAATTTTTCCACAATCAAGAAATGACAAATGTAATGCAAAAGGTGATTATTGTTGAATGGGATCGATAATGACTAATTGCATGCATTCCACCACTCTCCTCTCCTACTTTCACAAACCAATCATGAAAAGAGCACAAAGCATATAAACTTCAAATGTAGTGCATAAAACACACAAGCTATCTGTATTTCTTTCATGTAGTTCTGGGTAGACCGTTTCATGATGGTGTTAATCAAGGATGACTACGAGTGTTGTTTCACCTTCATGCATTCAATCTTATGTTTCAAATGACCCACATGGCTGCGGAAAGGGAAAAATGAGCTAGGTTTAATGTTTTCTCACTCAATGGGTATGAAAATGGAAGAAAGGATTGCGGTAAGCTTTTGGAGTACTTTTACACACTCATCTTTTCTTTATTTAGATGCTCTTAAACATGACCATCTTTTATTTTATTTTTGCATTTTTTTTATTTTTTCCATTGGAGTAGATAGGGCATATGGTGATGAGAGTGAAGCAGTGAGATGTAGATGTGGCCATCCCAAACTTTTAGAGGTGGCCACGGATGATATGTGCACTTTGGCATCCTTTTATTAGGCGGATTGGGTAAGAATATGGTGAGTGAAGAGTCGGGTCAAAGAGGGTTCACTAGCGTGATTCTCAACATTAGGTCTCCTGTATGAAAATTAATCCAACACTTCATCCAACAATTTCACACCACATGAATGAACAACCTAAAATTGATACTTCTATCCAGTGATTTCATAGTCACTAAGCGCTCATAGCTTGCTCAAGTCACAAGTCAACCAAAAAATTCACAAACACAAGAGAGGTGGTGCGCATGTAAAAAGTCAAGAATTGATACCATTTTGCAATAAACAATGATAATTCACTTACATTTGTCAAAGGTCATCATTTTTAATCCAAAGAGTAGAGATTGAGTCAAAACACACTTTTAGGCAAGAAATCTCAAATTTGGGCAAAATTGGCCAAAACGGTGCCAAGTTGCCTTCAATCACATCTAAGCCTATATTATTGAACTTAAAGCAGGAAATAAGCAAATCCTATCTAACACATGAAAAAATTACAAAAAATCTACATGATATGCAATGCATGGCAATAAGGGAAAATTTTTTGAAAAGTACGCAAAAATTGCAAGAAAGTAAACTACATGATATGTAGGTATGCAAAGCAGGTAAATTCTAAACTAAAGCAAGCAAAAGCAAACAAACAAAAGTAAATGGAAGGTGAAATGCAAAATGAGAGAAAAATGAGACAAGGGCATACCTCCCTACCACCCCAAACTTTTGAATCATGTTGTCCTAAGCATGACACTAAAGTCTAGGAATGATTCGGTATATGATCACTATGATGGCGGTGCTCCTCCCTGTGGTGGATGATGCTGGTAGTAGGAACCCCAGTAGTCTGATTGTGGAGGCATGTAGTTGTCTTGAAATGCTGACAGTGAACTCCACCAATCTTCCCCCCATTGGGGTTTCCTCTGGGATCGGGCATGCTGGAACTGATGTAAGTGGTTGGCATGATAATGCATCTGTTGATGGTCTAACCACATGGAATCCTGGGTACACTAGAATCCCTCATGTATCCTCAAAATACCCTCCTAGGTGCTCAAAATGTGATCCTAAGTGCTCTGGATGTCGTCCAGTTGTGCATGTACGGTGGACATGTCATATGCGTTTGTGGTGCGCTACTGCTGTTGTGATGTATTTGCTTCATGTCACATCACCCTGTGATTCTCTCACTCCTCAGATGTCCTCTTCCTCTCAATAGTTGTATGTGACTCTCCAAGCCCTTCAGGCAGGTATTTGGGTTGCTGCTACCATGTATCTCTAGGGTGCTCCTATTCCCACCTCCTCAAGATGTCCAGAAAATCTGAAGTTGGACCACATCCCTCTAGGAGAGGTGTGGCATGGTAGGGGAGCTCTAGTGAAACCCATGCATAAGGAGGGTTGACCTGGTAGAAAATCTTCTGATCTATTACTGATATCATCGATGAGAAAGTCAAGTAATGCAGGTCAACTAGCTTTCCTCCTTCTACTTTTGTGTGGCCAAATACATCATGCCCTAGGGCCAAAGAAATAGAAGTTACAATCCCTCCCATAATAAAATTATTCTTACTCTTGAACGAGATTGTCTTCATATGATCAATGATAAGTGACACCAGATTTACAAGCATTCCCTGTACCATCCATCCCAACACAAATAGGTCTTTCTTGGTGCAACTACCTTGATTTTCATAATGGGCGAAGATGGTGTTCTCCAAGACCTTTTGAATGTATCTTAAGATGGGATTGTGAATCAGACTAGAGTTTGTTTTACCTTCCACAAAATTACTTTGCCCTATGAGTTTCTTCTACATTGTAGCATAGTTTGCATTGATTTCCCTATCAATGATTCCTTCATCAAGTGATGATGTTGCCTCGAGAGTTGGAGTAAAGATGCCATTCAGAAAGGATGCAGTGATAGGTAGGTGCTACTCCCCAAGGTGACAGTGATGGATTCATGTGATACCTTCTCTAGGGTTGCAAAGAATTATTGTGTAAGCTCCACATCGCTCTCCTACACTGTAGTTAACACCTCAACTAGCCCAATGGGCTCCAAGATATCCTGAAAAAAATCAAAGATACCCAAAGTTCCCATTGTCTCCTGGCATGCGTAGCGGGTGGCAATCGCTCTGTGTGTCAAGCACTTCAGGTGCTTTGGCTTCTTCACTTTGTTTCTCTAACAATCAGGTGTTGCCTCATGATGCACTTTGGGTTCATCCTCTTATTGTGCATCTGGAATTGCCTCATCTACATCATCTACCAGTAGTCACGCTCGTGCTCTTAGTTGTGGCTGTGGATGTGGTGTCGTAGATGTCGAAGGTCATGTAGCTGAAAATGATGGTCGAGCTGCCGAAACTGATGGGCAAGCTTCCAAGACTGATGGTCGGGCTACTGCCCCACCTCCGCTAGATTTTCTAGAAGACTCATCCATCATGGGATCCACCACTGCATCCGCATGGGGCAATTCCCCTTGTGAATCGGAGGCCTCCGTTGGTGTTGGGAGGGCAAGAGATGTTGACGAAGCTGAAGAAGACACATTCTTGGGCCTACGTCCATAGGAGATCACATCCTTGTTCTTTTTTACATCCTTCTTGGCCATTTGCTTCATTTTGGTACGAAATTGGTGGAGAAAAATGGCATTTAGGTTTTCTCTGAAGAACAAGGTTGTTGGGGCGGATTGGAGATAAATGGGGTGTTTGATGGATGAAAATAGGTGGAATCTAGAGATTAAGGTAGTGGAAATGACGGGGAATTGATTGAAGATGGATTGGGGGCGATTTGGTGGTGATTTGAGGGTGGTGGAGTGGCTGGGAGGCACTGCACAACCGTTGTTCATAAGGAACAGTTGTGGTGTTTGCAGAGTTGAAATTAGAACTATTTTTTGCTTTTTTCAAAACTCTAACTTACGTGTTGCAGCAGGAAAGCTGGTGAGTATTCCTGCCTTTCACGTGGATGACCCCGGGTCAATCCCCGACAACAGCGCCGAAAAGCTTGTGCGTTTCTTCCAATGGCGTTACAGACTACTCAAATGGAGTTTGAATACATGCAACCCTGTGGACAGAATCACATGATGGATTCACTTTCAAAACATATAAGGACCAAACTTAACACACTCTCAAAAACCAAAAATGTTATGACCGTATCCGAGCTTGATTAGTAAACTAGGGTTTACCTGGATGATTATATGCTTAATTGGATTGATCATTTCTTAAATATAATTAATGATGATAATTCAATTATGATGTTTTCAACCTAATAAGAACATTAAGTGTTCTATTGTTTGAGAAATTATGGTTTGAGAAATATAAACCCTAGTTGGCTAAAATTAGAGTTTTAATGGTACATGAGTATGGAATTTGATCAAGATAGTAGTACGGTAAATAATTTATCATATTTTCTATGTAATTTGGATCTAATTGAAATTTGGAAATAATATGTATAACTCAATCGTGCATTTCAGTGAAAAAATTCAAAATTTTTGGATGTTCTTTAAAAGTCATTCTCGGTCAAGATATATTTCAACCGACCATTCTGACAAAATGTTGTTCAACAGTATATTCTTTGATTTTTACTTATTTATTGGTAAATATAAATGATTTGAAATTTTAACTAGAGATCTTAAGCTCAATAATAAACAACATGTAAAATTTTCATAATTTTTGGATGAGTTTAGACCTTATCAGTAGACAAATTACAGTAACTAACAACTCTACAGAATTCTGGATAGCAGTGAACCATTCTATTTTTAATTATTTAATGGAAGCTTGGAATGGTCTCAAATTTAACAAACTCTTTGTAACTCAATTATAAACAACATTATAAATTTTATTAATTTTTTGATGAGGTTTGATCTCCTAAATACACGAATTTACAGAAACCTTTTTATGATAAAACAATTTTGTAGAAATAAGAAAAAGTATAGTAAGGGGTCAAAGTGCAAATGACCCAAGTAGCTCAATTGATCTATATGGTCAACCTAACACACAAGGAGATCTCATAATTCATGATTCAATTCAGAGAAATGAAATCCTAGAGAGAGAGAGAGAGAGAGTTAGGGTTTGAGAGGAGAAATTGATGGAGATGCTGACCTAGGGTTTTGCGATCCGAGGAATGATGAAATCATGTAAGTTTAACTTCTTTGGATATAGTTTCATGGTGAATCTTCTCTCACATGTCAAAATTCCATCCCTCCTCTGATTTGATCCAAAATGGTATCAAAACTTCCCCCTTTCTCACTCTTTCTTCATAATCCATTCATTTTTAGGGCTTCCGAGTTGAAAGGAAGAAGAATTGGGTGAATTACTAGGGATTTGATATGAGATCGAGATTTTCAGGGATGAGCTACATTTTTAAGGTGTTTTCACACCTTAGGGTGAGTGGTAACTTCCTTTAAACAGTATATTGCACGAAAATTGGTTAATTCATCCATAATCTTTAATTGCTAGTATGCGACTACAGACCCTGAATTGACTATTTGTTCTAAGTTGTTGCAAAATGATATGAAATAGATTCTTCCTCTGTTTGGATGAAGTTCAGATGATAAATCATATTAGAAATGTATACAATACATCCTAATGGGAATTCCCTAAGTATTCACAGAGGTTATAAGAGTAAACTGAAATATAGGGAATTTGTCTATGACTGAAATTTGTTGTATAAGTAAATAGAGAAAATTGCTTATCTAGATCCCATTGGTTATGACTGATTATTTATCTAAATTCATAATACATATATGTCAGATACTATCTTGGATTTCTTTCAAAGTGAATAGTGTTTGTTTGATATCTCAGTAAAGAGGGTGAAACCCTAGATGCGAGGAAAGTTGGATATTTGTGAATAGATAACGTGAAATCCATTTGAAGGGATTTTGTTGACATGATAGACTTTATTTATACAATATAATTATTGATGCATGATATCCTATTGAATGGCATGGAAACCCAAATTCAACTCAGTTCCAAAGTTTCATACATATATTGATTTTATATGATTTTTTATAGTAGTATTTATTCAATGAATGTTTATGTCGCATGAAATCTTTATGGGAGCCATGTGAATAAGTTGTTGCCTAGTGAGAGGTGACAAGATGTGTGATGGCCTTATGAGACATGAGAATACTTGTACAACCAGTGAAATGAATACCTTGGTCTAAGGACCTAGAGGTAATGGTTATCTATTACAGAGATAACAATGATATGTGATGATCTAAGAGTTTGAATACCCAGATCTAGTAATCATGATAATGATGTGAAGGGATGAGAATTCCCAGTAATGTGATAAGGGATTGAGATCCCATGTATCATGTGTTTTAAAGATTTGAAAAGTACGTGATAGATGTATTACACCTTTCTTTATTGCATTTGTGGTGATTAAATGAAACCCTAAGGGTAGGGTGTTCAATGAATCAAGTGTTGTGATATCAATGTTCTCAGTTATTATTAATAATTCTTGTCATGATAAGTAATTAACTCTTAATTGAGTTATGAGATGTACAACTCAAGATTTGGGTTGATATGCACGATTCTAGTGTGTATGTGCCAAGTGTACATGAAATCTATTTATTTAAGAATTTTAGTCTGCATGTGTGTATAGTATGTTGATTACTCAGTATATTACAGTGTTTTGAATATACTACTCTGCCAAGTTTAGAATGATATACATGTTGTATTATAACTTCAAATAAGTAGACACGAAACCATAGAGATACCAAAGTCAAGTATAAGTAAGAGAAGGGTACAATGTAGAAAGAGATTTCTAGGAATAATAAAATAATAGACTTAGGAGCCCTGAACACCGTAGAACCCCTATGTGAGGTCTGTGCCTTAGGGGTGAAATGACCTAACCCTAGAAACATCTAGTATACAGGGGTCGGAATGTGCTATCAGGTGGCACGGGGGACGAAGCCCTAGTGGAAGTATCCTTAAATTATAGTTTGTAGTGTCCAACATCAACCAGAAGTCCTGGTGGCACTAGAGTATACAAAAGCCAAGAGGTGGCTTGAATCTCTACCTGTGTGCTCAGGTTAGAGAAGGAGTCCAGTTTAGGCCAGAGAGCCATTTCCCTATTGCAGAACAGGAGAGTAGTCAGACTTAGCATTTCCCAGGTGTGTCTGCTAAGTCTTGTACGGTGTGATCATAGTGCACTATGAGTCTTCATATGTAGAGTGCACTACATATGATCAGTGCATAATAAAATGAATGAGAGGTCAAACAAGTGTGTTCAGTTATTCAATTATTCTTTGTATGTTTCTAAATTATTAGTTCTCTTTATGATCAATCAAGCATTTCATTTATTGATTCACTCTTATAGATATTTAGAGTATCCTTCCATATTTATGATTGTCAATTATTAGACTCTCTAAAGCTTTCTGTTGTTATAATTGATATCAATTGCTCAAAAGTATATCTATAATTATATCAGTGCTTTAGACTATTTCTTTGAAGTACTCATTCACTAAGTGAGTAGGCTCACCCCTCTACTCAAAATTTTTAGGGAAATCACATGGACTTGAAGAAGATATCATTGCATCAGAGTAGATCTTCCATAAGAGTTAAGTCTGAGTATAGTTAAGTTTAGTCGGTCCCTGTCACTCTAGGTCCTTGTATAGATCTGAGAGAGTGTTTAAATAATGTTTTATATGTTTGTTTCCTTAATAGGAGAGAATGCAAATGATTGTCATGTCGTATGTACATGGAAGTGTGAGAAACATAATGAATGTATGGATGTGTATCATTAAATGTTGAGATTATATTAGAGAAACGAAAGTTTAATTCTCTTGTAAAGTTAGTTTATATGGTTCAATGCGAGAAAACAAAGAGTTTGAAAAGGAAGAAAAAGTAAAGAGTGGTTTTTATTTTACGTTAAATCCTCAATTTATACCTTAATCTCATGATTAGTTGTAATTGTGAGATCGGGGTGTAACAACTTTGGTATCAGAGCTTAGGCTGAGTTGCTAGGGACCATTAAGTTAGTAAGTTAGAGTCATAAGTGTGGCAGATAGGAGATGTTATGATGTTAGCTCTAGGGATTTGAGTATTTGGATATCGTGGCACGGTATCTGAGTACTTGGATGAACCAGTATCAAGCTACTATGTCTATTCTTTCATGTATACCTTGGCCAAGTATACAATGGAAGGATGGTCTAGAGAGGAGCCCTAGAAATATTAGGGTTAGAAACATGATAAGTAACATGAATTAAGAGCATAAATATAAAATGAGATAGAACTTTCATTTCATATTGTTGTTTTATTGGAGATGAGTAGAAAAGCTCTTATATGTTGAAATTCAGATATTCAATATTTTGAAATATATATGGGTCTGTAAGATTTGTTGTACACTATGCAGTCGTAACTTTTATTGATTACATTCTTTGTATCAAGTAGACTAGAAATTATCTTTGAATGAACTTTCCTAAGTGGATATTCTTTCCACATGTTTGAGATTAATAGGAGTTGGTTAATCTTAAGTAGCTCTTGGCTTTAAGATTGTAGGTTTGGCCTGGTCCGGCTGGCAGGATGTGTTACTAGGATCTAATGACTCCTATTAAAAATATAATCAGAGTAGACTCTGGATAAATTAGACCCACATCATAGTGAGAATGTACATACACTAAGATGTTGAAACATATGGGAAAGATTAGAATAGCTAAGAATCAGTTGAAATTGATGTCTGAGATCCAACTTTGGGGCTTCATATGAGAAACCCTTAATTGGGAATAAAGGAACACGACATAAGATTCTGATTAAGTTTAATCATTAGTATTATATGAACTCTAAATATGAAATATGGAAAAGATATGAGAAAAGTATGTAAGGGCCAAGATAGTAAGAATCAATCATGATGAATGGATTATATAATCGAGTACAATGTTTTTATGTACTCCAAAGCAAAGGGAAAATAGAAGAAAAGAGTTAAGTATTTGATAAGTACATAGAAGTGAAGAGTCTTTAGAAAAGTTAAAGTGAAGAGAACTATATGAGCATGTAAATCATAAAACTAGGATAAGAAACTTAGTTGAAACAAAGAGCAATGTTGAAAATAATGAGCTTGATTAAGGAATGAGAGTTATGATATAATTGAGACATGAAATGTATACCTTTATTGTGAAGTTAATACATTCATCCTACTGCCTTTGGATTCTAAGTCTCTATAGAACAACAAACTAATTTCTAAAAGAAGAACAAAAGTGTAGCTTAACCAATGAATAAGTCATACAAAGGTAGACTATATTCAAGAGGTAAAAACTTGATTAAAAGAGATACTAAGTTTGAACCATGCATGAGTCGTTTGATTTAAAATGAATGATATGTAATGTATTAAACATGAGTTGAAACTAGTAGAGAGATTATAGATTTAGAATTTCAAATTTACATTAGTAGAAGGATAAAAAGAAATATGTGTAAGATGGTATATATGATCATACACCTAAAAGAAGCAACATGATCATAAGAGAAAACTAGAAGTTAAAGATGATATGTGGAATAGCAGTATATGGTAAGGGGATTATGGAAAGTAATGAAAAGGTTTGAAACATGGTGGAGTAATATAGATTATAAAAGAAAGAGGTTGTGAGATTCAAGAAAGTGCTAATTATTCAAGTATCCTTGTTGATAATTAATTAAACCTACATATGATAAATGTATTAATGAATGTTTGAAGATAAGAATTCTAAGTCTCAAAATCATCTTCTCTTTCATATCTTCCTTAATGAAAGCAATGTGGGAATGAAGTGATAAGAAAATGAATCATATCTGATGCATAACCACCATGGTAGAGGCATCTAGTGAATGTAATAATGACATACAATATGATGATGAAACCCTAGCAGGGTAAATTGAGAATGTAATCTATCTGAATGACCAAGTAAGAGATAGGAAATTCAATTGATAAGATAAGGAAGAATTTAGTAAAACTTGTGAGATCCAAAGTTTGACTTTCAAATTAAGGGAGCAAAGTTACACACAACAACATCATACTACTGATAAGGACCAAACCCTAGAATGTTTATAGTTGTAGTAGTTAAAGGGTTGTCACTAGTGATTTGACCTTGAATACTAGCATCTCTATAAAACAAGATCATGAGATTTGCACTATGAGAAGTAAACTGGCACTGATAGTAATCCAGGGTTTAAAGATAGCTAATCTAAAAGGTAGATAAACAATATGGAAATGATTCAGAGTAAAGAGTAAGATATAAATTTGAAATGTAACAAGTGTGTTTTGAATAAAAGGAGAAATACAATATGAGTGAAGTGTGATATAAGATAAATTCTTGCAGTGATAGCAAGAATGATGAATAATCTATTTGTACCTTGTATGTTTTAATTTTAGGGATGTTTAATCTACATGATTCGAATGAGAAGGATAAGTAGCAAAAAGTAAGTAGTAATGAATGAGAAGAGAGATAAGAGAAAACAATGGCTTTTAGTAATATGTGAATTTGTTATAAGAAGTATAATTCGTTGAAGGTATATTAAGGGATGTAAATTGGTTCTACGTATGATTTCAATGTACATGTACAAGCAATATGTTAATTTCAAGTGTCTGATAGTTGTATTCATTCATACCAGTAATCCATCTTAGTATTGTACAATTTTTGTATGGTGATATGGTTCAAATGATGATAAAAGAAATGGAGGGTTACCCTAAATAAGGTAGTCTTACCTATTCACTCATATGAATAGAAGGGATGATAACCATATTGTATTGATATGTAACCCTAATGAGGTATAGCTTGTTATACCTAGCTTTAATATAATTAAGTGATGGTAATTGGGTATGAATAGTCCTTGGATGACCAATACAATCATGGAGTACTTTGTTACTGTTGTTGAAACCCTAGTATTGTATAACCCGATTTGTACACCTTGAATTATGTGTGGGCTCATACTTGAGAATAGTATGGAATGTAATGCTAATGCTTCACGTTATGCATCCATGATCCAATGGGGATGTCGTGAGTAGTATTGTACAATTGTTGTTGAATCTAGTCTTCCAACTCAAGACTATTTTTCTATTTGAGTAGCATAATAGTAAAAATTCAAAACAACATGGTGAACTCTCTTTTGTGATTTAGAGGTAATACATAATAGTAGTACATATTGAGCCGTATGAATTGAGATAGTTGGATCAAATTATCAATGTTGAGGTAACACCTCAAGAGTATAAAAAAATATTGAAATGGTTGTTTCTCTCTCTCTCTCTACTATTATTGATTGTGGCATAGAGAATTTGTTTGTTATCATTGAGAACTGTTTTAACATGTTGTGATTAGAAAAGAAATAAAGGACTTAATGTTAAAAACTACATTCAAGTATGAAATACAAGAATATAATGACATGTAAGATTTTAGAAGCTTAAAATAAACCTTGAAAGTACTTTTCTTGCACATTTATGTTTCGGGGACAAAACCTTTTAAAGGGGGGGGGAGAATTGTTATGACCGTATCTGAGCTTAATTGGTAAACTAGGGTTTACCTGGATGATTATAGGCTTAATTGGATTGATCATTTCTTAAATATAATTAATGATGATAATTCAATTCTGATGTTTTAAACCTAATAAGAATGTTAAGTGTTCTGTTGTTTGAGAAATTATGGTTTGAGAAATATAAACCCTAGTTGGCTGAAATTACAGTTTTGATGGTACATGAGTATGGAATTTGATCAAGATAGTAGTACGGTAAATAATTTATCATATTTTCTATGTAATTTGGATTTAATTGAAATTTGGATATAATATGTATAACTCAATCATGCATTACAGTGAAAAATTTCATAATTTTTGGATGTTCTTTAAAGTCATTCTCAGTCAAGATATATTTCAACCGACAATGCTGACAGAATGTTGTTCAGTAGTATATTGTTTAATTTTTATTTATTTATTGATAAATCCAAATGATCTAAATTTTAAATGGAGATCCGAAAAATAATCATAAAAAACATGTAAAATGTTCATAATTTTTGGATGCATTTAGACCTTATCAGTAGAAGAATTATAATAATTAACATTTCTATAGAATTCTGGATAGCAGTGCACTATTCGATTTTTATTTATTTAATGGAAGCTTGAAATTATCTCAAATTTTAACTAAAGATTTTTAACTCAATTATACATAATATGATAAGTTATCATAATTTTTGGAGGAGTTTTGATCTCTGAAATACACGAATTTATAGAAACCTTTTTATGACAGAAAACATTTGTTGAAATAAGAAAAAGTATAATACGGGGTCAAAGTGAAATTGACCCAAGCAGCTTAATTGCTCTATATGGTCAACCTAACACACAAGGAGCTCTCATAATTCGTGATTCAATCCAAAGAAATGAAATCCTAGAGAGAGAGTTATGGTTTGAGAGGAGAAATTGATGGAGATGATGACCTAGGGTTTTGCGGTCCGAGAAATGATGAAATCATGTAAGTTTAACTTCTTTGGATATAGTTTCATAGTGAATCTTCTTTCACATGTCCAAATTCCGTCCCTCCTCTGATTTGATTCAAAATGGTATCAAAACTTCCCCTTTTCTCACTATTTCTTTATAATCCCTCATTTTAGGGTTTTCGAGTTGAAAGGAAGAAGAATTGGGTGAATTGCTAGGGATTTGATATGAGATCAAGATTTTTAGGGATGAGCTACGTTTTTAAGGTGTTTTAATACCTTAGGGTGAGTGGGAACTTCCTTTAAATAGTATATTGCATGAAAATTGGTTAATTCATCCATAATCTTTAATTGCTAGTATGCGACTACAAACCCTGAATTGTCTATTTGTTCTAAGTTGTTGCAAAATGATATGAAATAGATTCTTCCTCTATTTAGATGAAGTTTAGATGATAAAATCATATTATAAATGTATACAATACATCCTAATGAGAATTCCCTAAGTATTCACAGGGGTTATAAGAGTAAACTGAAATATAGAGAATTTGTCTATGACTTAAATTTGATGTATAAGTAAATAGAGAAAATTGCTTATCTAGATCCCCTTGGTTATGAATGATTGTTTATCTAAATTCATAGTAAATATATGTCAGATACTATCTTGGATTTCGTTCAAAGTGAATAGTGTTTGTTTGATATCTCAGTAAAGAGGGTGAAACCCTTGATGCGAGGAAAGTTGGATATTTGCGAATAGATAACGTGAAATCCATTTGAAGGGATTTTCTTGACATGATATACTTTATTTATTCAATGTTATTATTGATGCATGATATCCTAGTGAATGGTATGGAAACCCAAATTCAACTCAGTTCCAAGGTTTCATACATATATTGATTTTATATGATTTGTTGATAGTAGTCTTTATTCAATGAATGTTTATGTCACATGAAATCTTTATGGGAGCCATGTGAATAAGTTGTTGCCTAGTGAGAGGTGACAAGATGTGTGATGGCCTTGTGAGCCATGAGAATACGTGTAAAATTAGTGAAGTGAATACCTTGGTCTAAGGACATAGAGGTAATGGTTACTTGTTACAGAGGTAACAATGCTATGTGATGATCTAAGGGTTTGAATACCCAGATCTAGTAATCATGATAATGATGTGAAGGGATGAGAATTCCCAGTAATGTGATAAGGGATTTAGATCCCAGGTATCATGTGTTTTAAAGATTTAAAAAGTACATGATAGATGTATTACACCTTTCTTTGTAGCATTTGTGGTGATTAAATGAAACCCTAAGGGTAGGGTGTTCAATGAATCAAGTATTGTGATATCAATGTTCTCAGTTATTATTAATTTCTCTTGTCATGATAAGTAATTAACTCTTAATTGAGTTATGAGATGCACAACTCAAGATTTGGGTTCATATGCACGATTCTAGTGTGTATGTGCCAAGTGGACATGAAATCTATTTACTTAAGAATTTTAGTATTCCTGTGTGTATAGTATGTTGATTACTCAGTATATTATAGTGTTTTGAATATACTACTCTTCCAAGTTTAGAATAATATACATGTTGTATTATAACTTCAAATAAGTAGACACGACACCATAGAGATACCAGAGTCAAGTATAAGTAAGAGAAGGGTACAATGTAGAAAGAGCTTTCTAGGAATAATAAAATAATAGACTTAGGATCCCTGAACACCGTAGAACTCCTATTTGAGGTATGCGCCATAGGAGTGAAATGACCTAACCCTAGTAACGTCTAGTATATAAGGGTCGGAATGTGCTATCAATTGGAACGGGGGACGAAGCCCTAGTGGAAGTATCCTTAAATTATAATTTATAGTGTCCAACATCAACTAGAAGTCCTGGTGGCACTAGAGTACAGAAAATCCAAGAGGTGGCTTGACTCTCCGCCTGTGTGCTCAGGTTAGAGAAGGAGTCTAGTTTAGGCCAGAGAGCCATTTCCCTATTGCAGACTAGGAGAGTAGTCAAACTTAGCATTTCTCGGGTGTGTCCACTAAGTCTTGTACGGTGTGATCGTAGTGCACTACGAGTCTTCATACGTAGAGTACACTGCATATGATCAGGGTATAATAAAATGAATGAGAGGTCAAACAAATGTGTATAGTTATTCAATTATTCTTTGTATGTTTCTAAATTATTAGTTCTCTTTATGATCAATCAAGAATTTCATATATTGATTATCTCTTATAGATATTTAGAGTATCCTGTCATATTTATGATTGTCAATTACTAGACTTTCTAAAGCATTCTTCTGTTATAATTGATATTAATTGCTCAAAAACATATCTGTAATTATATCAGTGCTTTAGACTGTTTCTTTGAAGTACTCATTCACCGAGCGAGTAGGCTCACCCCTCTAATCAAATTTTTTAGGGAAATCACATGCACTTGAAGAAGATATCATTGCATTAGAGTAGATATGCCATAAGAGTTAAGTCTGAGTATAGTTAAATTCAGTCATTCTCTATCACTCTAGGTCCTTGTATAGATCTGAGAGAGAGTTGTAAATGATGTTTTGTATGTTTGTTTCCTTAATAGGAGAGAATGAAAATGATTGTCATGTCATATGTACATGGACGTGTGAGAAACATAATGAATGTATGGATGTGTATCATTAAATGTTGAGATTATATTAGAGAAATGAAAGTTTAATTCTCTTGTAAAGTTAGTTTATGTGGTTCAATGCGAGAAAACAAAGAGTTTGAAAAGGAAGAAAAAGTTAAGGGTGATTTTTGTATTATGTTAAATCCTCAATTTATACCCTAATCTCATGATTAGTGGTAATTGTGAGATTGGGGTGTAACAAAAAAAACTACACTAGCAAGCACACGAGGTCGTGCCATAGTATAGGTGGGCGGCAAGTATAGGGTCAATCCATAGGAAGAAAAGGGGGCACTAGAGCTAGGTTAGTTTTTGGTGCTAGGTTCCTACTGTGGAGACTAGGGTTAAGGGTTTAAAGGTGATTTGATTGTTAAACTAAGTTCAACAAGAAAGCAAATTAAAGACAAGAATGAAATCTAAGTTAACTCTAGATAATGTAGTTCTAATTAAGCAATAAAGGACAAGGCAACCACGAAAAGAGTAATGTACACTAAGAAAAGCAAACAAGGCAACAAAGCAATTAAAGACCTAAACTAGCAAGAACAAATAAAGAACAAGGCAAGAAGCTATCTAAGCAAGAAAAGAGCTAATCAAGCTAACACTAGCTAAGCAAGATGGAAATTAGGGTTTTAAAGCAATTAAGGGGTGTGTGGGTTGTTCAGGGAATGCACTTATCAATTAAGTTGGGGGTGACATATGAACATAATGATTCATTTAGATTATCAAACCAAACAAGAAGTTAGAGTCTAATAAATTAGCCTAAGCTACTAAATGGCCATGGATATGCTAGGTTGTGTATAGGGGAACTAGTCCCTAACACCCCCTACTATCCTTGCGAGGCTCAATTGGGTTAGGGTTTAGGTGTAATTCAATTAGAGTGCAAACAAGTCTAGGTTTCTAGGTTAGATGATCTTAGGATGGTTAGGTGTTGAGGTTAGTAATGGGAGTGGAAGTGAGGTTTTAAGCCTCTCATCACCCACATTCTAACCTTGAGAAAGCTCCATGCTAAACACACCAAATTCATCTAAACTAGCTACTTAGATCTATCAACTAGGGTTAGGAGAATTGATCATAATGTAAGAGGATGAGTGGCTAGCTTGGGATCCATGAATTGGACCTAGGAGCAAATCCCAAAATTCACACATATAAGCAATTTCCCTAAATTCCTAGGTGATTTCAAGCACAAACCAACAAACAATTCATGAAGAGTGAGATAGAAATATAACATAATCATTAGCAAATGAAATTACAATGTTTACATATCATTTCCCCCCAACATGGTATCAAAGTAACATTTTACACCCCAAACAGCCCACCCAAGTTGGCCTAGCTACTCATAGCAATGCAAAATACAAAAAGAAGGGAGAAAGAGATAGAAGAAGCCATGGAGATCAGTGTAGATGAAGAATTCCTCCACTTCTACTACTCCAAGGAATCCCTCCACTCTCCTCCAAGGTGCAACGACATGGGATGATGGTGGAAATGGGTGGAAATAAGAAGAAACTAGGGTTTTGGTGGTGGAAATGGTGAAATGGATTGGAATGGATGTGGAAAAGGAGTGGAACGGCTAAGGGGCAAAGATGGGTAGCTAAAAGGTGGTAGAAGGTAGCTAGCCTCGGCCTCTAGCCACCACCTAGGTATATATAGGTGTGGAGAAAGCAATAGGTCAAGTAGGAGTAGTATGGAAAATGTAGTGAAAAAATAGCTAGGTTTTTTTAGGTAGCACAATCGTGGTAGTCAACACAGCCGTGGTGGGGAGAGGTGAGAACGGACATGGTGGAGTGGAATGACCGTGATGAGAAATGGGAAAAATCACAGGGAATTGGTTGATTTTTTAGTGAAGGTGGCACGACCGTGGTGGGGCTAGGGTAGCACGGCTGTGGTGGTGGTGGCTCAAAATGAACAACCTATTCTTGGCTCCACATCCATTTTGCCTCTGCTGTCAGATGGCCTTGCAAGGTGGCATGGCCGTTCTAGGTTAGTGCACCATGGCCATTCTAAGTGACACGGCCGTGTTGATTCTAGCTTTGCTTGGAGATGGCTCTGTTGATTTGCAAGTGTGCTAGCATGGTCGTGCTGGTCTCTGGATCAACACTTAGACTTGTTTCTTTAAATTTTCTTGGACATCTTTGCTTTAATGGATCTATGGCCACTAGGGGTAGGTCGAGGGAGCATCAAACTTCAGTTTAAGTATCTCCAAGGGTACAGAAACCCTAGGATCACTCCTTCTCTCTCTCTCTTCCATCAAGCGTAGTCCAAATTCCTAAAAAAACATGCAAATGATGTCCATAAGTGCATTTTATAGAAATATGCATATGGAGGGGAATAACATGTAATCTAACAGGTATAGATGTGATTGAAATACAATATGACACAAGATGAATCCCTAAAATAGGGCTGAATCACCACCCCAAACTTAAAACATACTTATCCTCAAGTATGCTCCAACTCAATCTCTCTGCAATTTTTTCACAATCAAGAAATGAAAAATGTAATGCAAAAGGTGATTATTGCTTAATGGGATCAACAATTACTAAGTGCATAAAACACACAACCTAACCGTATTTCTTTCATGTAGTTCTGGGTAGACCGTTTCATGATGGCATTAATCAAGGATGACTAGGAGTGTTGTTTCGCCTTCATACATTCAACCTTATGTTTCAAATGACCCACGTGGCTGCGGAAAGGAAAAAATGAGCTAGGCTTGATGTTTCCTCGCTCAATGGGTATGAAAGTGGTAGAAAGAAATGCGGTAAGCTTTTGGAGTGCTTTTACATGTTCATCTTTTCTTTATTTATATGCTCTTAAATAGGAGCATCTTTTATTTTCTTTTTGCATTTTTTTCTTTTTCTTTTCCCTTGTAGTAGATAGGGCATATGGTGATGAGAGTGAAGCGGTGAGATGTAGATGTGGCCACCCAAACTTATGGAGGTGGCCACAACTGATATGTGCACTTTGACATCCTTTTATGAGGTAGAGGGGTAAGAAGATGGTGAGTGAATATTCAGGTCACTGGCGTGATTTTCAACATAAGGTCTCCTGCATAAAAATTAATCCAACACTTCATCCAACAATTTCACACCACATGAATGAATAACATGAAATCAATACTTCTGTCAAGTGATTTCATAGGCACTAAGCGCTCATAGCTTGCTCAAGTCACAATTCAACCAAAACATTCACAAATATAAGAGAGGTGGTGCGCATGTAAAAATTCAAGAATTAATACCATTTAGCAATAAACAATGACAATTCACTTGCATTTGTCAAATGTCATCATTTTTAATCTAAAGAGCAGAGATTAGGTCGAAACACACTTTTAGGCAAGAAATCTAAAATTTTGGCAAAATTGGCCAAAATAGTGCCAAGTTGCCTTCAATCACATCTAAGCATATATTATTGAACTTAAAGTAGGAAACAAGCAAATCCTAGCTAAAACATGCAAAAATTACCAAAAATCTACATGATATGCAATGCATGGCAACAAGGGCAAAAAGATTGAAAATTACACAAAAATTGCAAGAAAGTAAACTACATAATGTGTAGGTATGAAAAGAAGGTAAATTATAAACTAAAGTAAGAAAAAGCAAATAAAAAAAATGGCAGGTGAAATGCAAAATGAGAGTGAAAATGAGATAAGGGCATGCTGCCCTACCACCCCAAACTTTTGAATCATGTTGTCCTTAGCATGACACTAAAGTCTGGGAATGATTGGGTAGATTATCACTATGATGGTGGTTCTCCTCCCTGTGGTGGATAATGTTGGTAGTAGGAACCCCAGTAGTCTGACTGTGGAGGCAATAGTTGTCCTGAAATGCTAATAGTGAACTCCACCAATCTCCCCCCCATTGGGGGTTCCTCTGGTACTGGCATGCTGGAACTGGTATAAGTGGTTGACATGATAATGCATTTACTGATGGTCTAACCACATGGCATCTTGGGTGTACTGGAAGACCTCATGTGTCTTCAAAATACTCTCCTAGGTGCTTAAAATGTGATCTTGAGTGCTCTGGATGCCCTCCAGCTGCACATGTATGGTGGGCATGTCATATTCATTTGTTGTGGGTTACTACTGCTGTTGTGATGTCTCCACCTCATGTCACCTCACCCTATCATTTTCTCACTCCTCAACTATCCTCCTCCTCTCGATAGCTGCATGTAACTCTCCAAGCCCTTCAAGCAGATCTCTGGGCTACTACTGCCATGTATCTCTAGGGTGCTCCTCTTCCCACCTCTATAATATGTCCAAAAAATCTAGAGATGGACCACATCCCTCTAGGAGAGGTGTGGCATGGTAGGGGAGCTCTAGTGAAACCCCTACATAAGTAGGGTTAACTTGGTAGAAAATCTTCTAATCAATTATTGATATCATCAATGAGTGAGTCAAGTAGTGCAGGTCAACTAGCTTTCCTCCTTCTACTTTTGTGTAGCCAGATACATAATTCCCTAGGGCCAAAGCAATGGAAGTTACAATGCCTCCCATAATAAAAGTATTCTTTCTCTTAGACATGATTGTCTTCATATGATCAATGATAACTGACCCCATATTTACAATCATTCTCTATACCATCCATCCCAACACAAATAGGTCTTTCTTGGTGCAACTACCTTGATTTTCATAATGGGAAAAGATGGTGTTCGCCAAGACATTTTGAATGTATCTTAACAGGAGATTGTGAATCAAAATAGACTTTGATTTACCTGCCACAAAATTGCTTTGCCCTGTAAGATTCTTCCACATTGTAGCATAGTTTGCATTGGTTTCCCTATCAATGCTTCCTTGATCAAGTGATGATGTTCTCTCGAGAGTTGGAGTAAAGATGCCATTCAGAAAGGATGCAGTGACGAGGTAGGTGCTACTCCCCAAGGTGACACTGATGGCATCATGCGAGACCTTCTCTAGTGTTGCAAAGAATTGTTGTGTAAGCTCCACATAGATCTCCTGACTGTAGTCAACACCTTAACTAGCCCAATGGGCTTCAAGATATCCTGGAAAAAAAATTGAAGATACCCAAAGTTCCCATTGTCTCCTAGCATGCATAGCGGGTGGCAATCACTTTGTGTGTCAAGCACTCTGGGTGCATTGGCTTCTTTCTCTGACAGTCAGGTGCTGCCTCATGATGCACTTCAAGTGCATCCTCTTGTTATACATCTGGCATTGCCTCATCTACATCATCTACCAGTAGTCATCGTCATGCTCTTGGTTATGGTTGTAGATGTGGTGTCGTAGATGTCGAAGGTCATGTAGCTGAAAATGGCGGTCAAGCTGTCGAAACTGATGGGCAAGCTTCCAAGACTTATGGTCAGGCTGCTGCCCTACCTCCGCTGGGTTGTCTAGAAAACTCCTCTATCATGGGATCTACCACCGCAACCGCATGGGGTGATTCCCCTTGTGAACCGGAGGCCTCTGTTGGTGTTGGGAGGGAAAGAGATGTTGATGGAGCCAAAGAAGACACATTCTTGGGCATGCATCTATAGGAGATCACATCCATGTTTTTTTCTACATCCTTCTTGGCCATTTGCTTCATTTTGGTATGAAATTGGTGGAGAAAATGGCATTTAGGTTTTCTCTAAAGAACATGGTTGTTGGGGCGGATTGGAGAGAAATGGGGTGTTTTGTGGATGAAAATGGGTGGAATATGGAGATTAAGGTAGTGGAAATAATGAGGAATTGATTGGAGATGGATTGGGGGTGATTTGGTGGTGATTTTAGGGTGGTGGAGTGGTTGGAAGGCACTGCACGGCCGTCATTTGTAAGGAACGGTCGTGATGTTTGTAGAGGTGAAATTAGAACTATTTTTTGCTTTTTGCAAAATTCTAACTTTAGTGCTACAGCAGGCAAGCTGGTGAGTATTCCCACCTTTCACGCGGGTGACCTGGGTTCGATCCCCAAAAATGGTGCCTTGAAAGCTTGGTGTGTTTCTATCAATGGCATTACACACTACTCAAATGGAGTTTGAATAGATGCAACCCCACAGACAGAAGCACACGATGGATTCACTTTCAAAATTTATAAGGAGCTAACTTAACAAACTCTCAAAAACCAAAACACTACACCCGCAAGTGCAGGGGGTTGTGTCGTAGTATAGGAGGGTGCAAGTATAGGGTCGATCCACAGGGAGAAAAGGGGGCACTAGAGCTAGGTTAGTTTTTGGTGCTAGGTTCCTACTGCGGAGACTAGTGTTAAGGGTTTAAAGGTGATTTGATTGTTAAACTAAGTTGAGGAAGAAAGCAAGTTAAAGACAAGAATGAAATCTAAGTTAACCCTAGACAATTTAGTTCTAATTAAGCAATAATGGACAAAGCAAGCAAGAAAATAGCAATCTACATTAAGACAAGCAAACATGGCAAAAGAGAAATTAAAGACCTAAACTAGCAAGAATAAAGCAAGAACAAGGCAAGAAGATATATAAGCAAGAAAAGATCTAATCAAGCTAACACTAGCTAAGAAAGATGGAAATTAGGGTTTTAAAGTAATTCAGGGGTGTGTGGGCTGTTCAGGGAATGCACTTATCAATTAAGTTGGAGGTGACATATGAACATCATGATTTCATTTAGATTATCAAACCAAACAACAAGTTAGAGTCTAATGAATTAGCCTAAGCTAATAAATGGGCATGGATATGCTAGGTTGTGTATAGGAGAACTAGTCCCTAACACCCCCTACTACCCTTGTGAGGCTCAATTGGATTAGGGTTTAGGTGTAATTCAATTAGAGTCCAAACAAGTCTAGGTTTCTAGGTTAGATGATCTTAGGATGGTTAGGGGCTGAGGTTAGTAATGGGAGTGGAAGTGAGGTTTTAGGCCTCCCATCACCCACATTCTAACCTTGAGAAAACTCCATGCTAAACACACCAAATTCAGTTAAACTAGCTACTTAGATCTCTCAACTAGGGTTAGGAGAATTGATTAGAATGTAAAAGGATTAGTGGCTAGCTAGGGATCCATGAATTGGACCTAGGAGCAAATCCCAAAATTCACACATATAAGCAATTTCCCTAAATTCCTATGTGATTTCAAGCACAAACCAACAAAAAATTCATGAAGAGTGAGATAGAAATAGAACATAATCATTAGCAAATGAAATTATAATTGTTACATATCATTTCCCCCCAACATAGTATCAAAGTAACATTTTACACCCAAACAGCCCACCCAAGTGGGCCTAGCTACTAATAGTAATGCAGAATACAAAAAGAAGGGAGAAAGAGATAGAAGAAGCCATGGATCTCGGTGTATATGAAGAATTCCTCCACTTCTGCTGCTGCAGGGCGTCCTTCACTCTCCTCCAAGGTGCAATGGCATGGGATGATGGTGGAAATTGGTGGAAACAAGAAGAAACTAGGGTTTTGGTGGTGGAAATAGTGAAATGGATTGGAATGGATGTGTAAAAGGAGTGGAATGGCTAAGGGGAGAAGATGGAGAGCTAAGAGGTGGTAGATGGTAGCTAACCTCGCCCTCCATCCACCACTTAGGTATATATAGATGTGGGGGAAGCAATAGGTCAAGTAGGGGTATGGGAAATGTAGTGAAAAAATAGCTTGGTTTTTGTAGGTAGCACGACCGTGGTAGTCAACACGACCGTGGTGGGGAGGGGTGAGAATGGTCATGGTGGAGTGGAATGATCATGATGAGAAATGGGAAAAAATCACAAGGAATTGGGTGATTTTGTACTGAAGGTGGCACGACCGCGGTGGTTACCACGACCGTGGTAGGGCTAGGGTAGCACAGCTCAAAATGCACAACCCGTTCTTGGCTCCACTGCCATTCTGCCTCTGATGTCACACATCCATGCAAGGTGGCATGGCTGTTCTGGGTTAGTGCAACACATCCATTCTGAGTGGCACGACCGTGTTGATTCTAGCTTTTCTTGGAGATGTCTTTGTTGATTTGCAAGTGTGCTAGCATGACCGTTCTGTGGTACCACGGTCGCGCTGGTCTCTGGATCAATACTTGGACTTGTTTCTTTGGATTTTCTTAGACATCTTTGCTTCAATAGATCTTTGGCCACTAGGGGTAGGTTGAATGAGCATCGGACCTTGCTTTAGGTCTCTCCAAGGGTAGAGAAACCATAGGATCACTCCTCTCTCTCTTCCATCAAGTGTGGTCCAAATTTTTGAAAAACATACAAATAATGTCCATAAGTGCATTTTATATAAATATACATATTGAGGGGAATAACATGTAATCTAACAGGTTTAGATGTGATTGAAATATAATATGATGAAGCCCTAAAATAGGGCTGAATCACTCCTTCTGCTACCAACTTTTTTCTTTCCATATCAGGCCGCATTAGGAGTAAAGGTACGTGGGACTTCAAGGATCTTGTGTGGTTCAAGGTTGGTTTCCAGATCTTCACAGACATCGGCCTCATCTACCTCGGCAACCCTGATTAGTATATGAACTGAGCATCTTAGAGACCTCCTTAGTGAAGGGGTCAGTACTTCGACCCGCTCAGACTCGTGACAACCCCATTAACACCAGTAAGCTCAAGGTGAAGGGGATCAAGAACAACATGCTAGCCTTGTTCCTGAGTTCTGATTCTTCATCTACGCTACAACCAACTTATTGGATTATCTTGAAAATCTCGTGCCAAAAATAAATCGATGTTTTCCACCACGTTCATCTATGGGTCTTAGACTTCAGGGGGTTTGTTAATTTGTCTATTGTTTAGTGTTGAGGTGGGATTCTTCAGCCTCCAAAAAGTAGTAACTTTTTTAGTCAGGTTAAGTAGAAGAAAAGTATTATAACAGAGTACCAAAGATCAGTCAATCACATCAATTTTCAGACCATATAGAAGCAATGTAACAATTTGTAACTATTAAAGAATACAATCGATGTGCATTCTTTTTTCCTTATGTATAAGCACATGTTTTTTTTAAATTCTTTATTAGCATAGCTAAGTTAAAGGATCATGTTCTAGTGTATCTCACATATTAGCTTGTTTTAGAGAAGTACCATTGACGATCAAATGCTCTATTAATACCCCCAACAAATGGTTGCAGGTCATCCAAATTATGCAAGGCAGAACATGAACAAGTTTTTCTTAACAAAGTCCTTAGACACTGCATGTTTAAGCCATGAATCTGATCCAACTTTTGTTTAAATTGGATGTCAGTCACAAACTTTTTTGCATGACTGAAAAGAGACTATATAAAATACAACTATATATAATAACTAAAATGAGCAACAAAATATAATAGCAGAAACTAGTAATAGAGTTCATCAAAAAGTAAATATGTGGTATAAAATATAGCTATTCGACATGAAAAATAACAATTTGAAATTAAAAGTAACACTGGGTTATAAAAAGTAACATCGAGCTATCAAAAGTAACATATTAAGAAAATGTAAAATACAAAAGAAAGGTTGATTCAATGGAAGAACTCGTCCGTAGTAGTGTAGTGGTCGATGAGAATGTTGAGAAGCCAGTGCAGGTTATCCGCCTGCACCACGATCTGTGAGGCCTCAGTGAACTAAGTATAATAAACTGGAGACAAGGGAAACAATCCCGACTGGCTTACACAGTGCCCATGAGTACAATGTGGATTTGTCATCGTTGAGGACAAGCATCAAAGTGAGATGCATCAGTACCCTGTACGTAGGACTCAACTCGTGACTAAAGAGAGAGAGAGAGATGCTGACAGAATAGAGACCAACTACTATAGAAACACTACTCAGAGATCAATCATCATTGACTTGTATTTCAGAGTGAGCTGCTGAAAAAATAGAGACCCACCACTATGAAAAAACCTACATTTTATTTCAGAAGCAAGGATCTATTATAGTCATACAAAGTTACTACTGAATATAATGATGTAACAATAGAGATATCCATGTTTTGACATATTCATAAACTAATAACAAAATGCATCTGCAATGTGTAGACTTAAATGTAGACTTCAATGTATAGTTGCATCTGACTCTTGGTCGTGATACTTTATTTTTGTTAAAGAATGAATACCCAAATCTTAATATACAAAAGGAGTAGAGGGTTCCTAGAATTATTGAGCATACCCAATTCATAATTACTCCAAACGATACGTGAGAGAATTCATGAACTTAAATATCAACTTATACCATTGATTTTATTAAATTTTGTTAAATGAACATGGTCTCAACCCACATGATGAGGATCAATTTTTTGGAATGTATTTATTTATTAATATAGACTTAACTTGAACATGTATATATTTTGTGTCACATAGTTACTTTTTATGAACAAATATTACTTTTTGTGTCAGAAACTTACTTTTCATGACCAAGTGTTACTTTTTGTGACAAACAGTTACATTTCAAACCATACTCAGAAGTTTCATGCATATTTTATTGCAATATGGTTGGGATAATAAGATTTTCCTTTGTGAGCTTCTTAGTTCTCTAACTACTCTTCTCGTCAATACATGTGTTGCTTTGGTTCCACATATTTAGTATTACCCTTTTATTAGGTCAAGATCCCTAAGTTGTTGATTTGGAACAAAGTCACCTCCATGAACATGCATTATTCTTCTTCATGGGTCATGCATTATTCTTTGCCATTCACTCCATCCATGTCTACTTTCATTCACATATGGAATCACCCATTCACTGCCAATTGATGTAACTGGTATTTGTGTTTAAATAATTTCTTTTTATGATGAAATAATACTTTTTGTTTCTCATAATTACTTTTCATGATCAAATACTATTTTTCGGGTCATATAGTTACTTTTCTTTCCCAAATGTTACTCTTTGTTATAAATATTTATGCTTCAATCCATACAACAAAGTTTCATGATGTGCATTTTCTGTTGCAATATGGTCAGGATGATAAGGTTTGCCTCTGTGAGCTTCTTAGTCCTCTTACTCCTCTTCTCATCAATACATGTGTTGCTTTGACTCCACATATCCAATATTACCCTTTTATTGGGTCAAGCTCCGTAAATTGTTGACTTAGCACAAAGGCACCTTCATTTAGTTACAAACAATTAATATTATTATTAGATGTTACTTTTCATGTCAAATAGTTTCTTTTTATTATTGAATGTTACTTTATACATCATACAGTTACTTTTGATGCCACATAGTTACAATTAGTGTTCTACTGTTACATTCAATGAATTGTAGAAACTTCAATTCAACAAGCGCCAAAATTTATAAACATCATATTGTAACATGAAACTCTAACCATACTTTACAACGGCTTGGTCCACTTCTATATTTATTTGTGTCATTCTGTTCTCACGACCAAATGATAATTGTTACAATTTTTTGTTAAATAATTATTTTTCATGACCAAATGTTACCTAATTGGATTAAATAGTTACATTCCAGTATCAAATATTACTTTATGTGACAAATAGATACTTTTTATTACTAAATGTTACTTTATGTGTTGACCATTTACTTTTCACCACATACTTTGTTGAATCATTTGTACATCCTACCACCATAATTCGTTTTTTGTCTAACTTTGTCCGAAAGCTGGATTCAGAGTAAATGTATTTTAGAATTTGACATACATTTTGAATTTGCATGTTGTATCTCTAGAATTTATTGAAGTATGTTTTACTTGTAGCATACATAGGCAAAATAAATACAAATGAATATAAACTATATGGCCAATTTCTTAGAATATATTATATTATACATATTGTCAGTGAGGATATATTTTAATGGGTTCAATATAAGTGGAAATTTTTTCTATTAGTTACATATGGGATTAGTAATTGATTTTTTATTTTTTATGATCATATATTACCTTTTGTATCACACAATTACTTTTTATACAACATCATTACCTTTCATACAACATCATTACTTTTTATGGCATAATTACTTTTCATACAATATAATTACTCTGAAAAAGCATCGAGATCTTTTTAACATTGACATCCCAGGTACTGCCATCTATTTTGAGTGGTTAGACTGCTATGGTAAGATGATATAAGTATGATCTTTTAAAATTAAAAATCTCTCTTGTTCGGAACACCAAACATGACTATATGGTATATAAAGTAATTATTTGATACATAGTGTAATGTATAGTTATAAAAAATAACCATGTGATGCTGATATTAATATTTAGTATTAAAAGTAATATTTGAAAACTAGAGACACACCATTGGTTTTGATTTCCAACCAAACACCCTAGTGCTTCCTTTTCAAATGCATACGGGATTGGTTTTGATTTCCAACCAAACACCCTAGTGCTTCCTTTTCAAATGCATACCCGTCAGCCACCGCTTAATGTATGAGGTCACCAACCACGTACTTCTTACACATTTTGGTTCATCAAGGACAATGCCTCGTATTCTAATCAAGAGGATGAAGAATAACCATATAGGAGTTGAGGCCGAAAGATTCCGTCATGTCATCCTTCGTGGGAAAATCCATCTATATTTTTGTTTTATTTGATATGATGCTATTATGTTTTGTATCATATCATAGTTTTAGTAAATTTTTATCATACATTCTCACCATTATTGTTGCTATTAGACATATACAAAAACATCCAAATTGGATGCATTTTTATTACTTTTAATAATCGCTTTGTTACATTTACCGATCCAATGTTACTTTTTGTGTCAAATAGTTACTTTCTGTGCCAAATAGTTATTTTTTGTACCACATATTTACTTTTTATACCACAAGTAACCACTGTTAGAAAGTCTAGTCATGTCATTTTGTGATGGCGTACATTCCTCTTTTTAGAACAGTATACGAAAACCAGGTGTTCAGCGAGGCAACCTCCTTTCACGTATACTAACATGGTATTTAGGACCATTGGCATTTTACTTAGGGGAGGCATCGACCACTCCTACTACGTGAACAATCATGCTGCCCGATTACTAGTTTTCACTCCTGGCCTCCTGATTTGTACTCAGCATAATAAACTGTTTTGAGGGAAATCTACATCCCATATCATTCGCTCGTCATAATCAACTATTCAAAGGCACACTTATCAACATCACACATACGCCACACAAATGCCCCTTATCCAGTCACGAACCTAGTCGGACTGACCACCAGGATCCTAAAGGCTAACTCAATACACGATCGAGTGTGAACATCCTTGTCTAGAAGGATGTCGTCAAACTGATAGGATTCATCTTGAACTCAAGACTGAGAAGACTACATTCCTTGTGTTCTTTTAATTTTTCAATGATGAACACCATCATTATGCAAGTGGAAAAAAAGAGTAAATGAGTCAGAAGCCTTAGCAGTTAATCAAACATATCATATTTATAAATCCAAGTAGGATCGAGGTCAGAAAAAAAAAGGTAAAGAGGGAGTGTGATATCGATTCATTACTATTGATGACCTAATCTTACTATCTTTGTCAAATGGTTACTTTTAGTACCAAATAGTTACTTTTAGTATCAAATACTTACTTTTGATACCAAAATAGTTACTTTATGTACCACATATTTACTTTCCAGACCAAATACTTACTTTTCACATCAAATAGTTATTTTCTATTCGAAAGAGTAATTTTCTATAAAAGACATTATTTTTCATCTTTGCAGTGTTATTCTTTTTCATTTCATACGTTCTTTTATCTTTTATTAATTGGTTTTTATGTTTGAGCATTAACTTAATCATTAACATACATTTAGTCTACAAAATGCATTTTTATTATTTTCTTATAACTAGCAGGTTACTTATTGTGACTACAAAAAACATTTGACTTTGTAACCATCCGACTGTGGGAGGTTATAATAAAACATAAATTGGAATTCAAAGTACTATATGTGATATGTTGTGCATCTTTGAAATCAATATCCTTGGGAAACTGTACGTCCTTACATTTCTTATAGTTGAAGAATGCAAATATTTAAGGTCAGTATTTAACTCTACGAGCATCCCACTTTAGGGCAATTCTGTGTGAGTACCGCAAAAAATTGAAATTTATCTCATTTTCAGGTTCTGCTTCAACAAGTGATCATATCGTCAATAAAGAAATGTGATTTAGCAATGTGTCAAGAACGTAACTTTGAATTCTGAAATTGATAATTTATGTACTTCAATCTATCGTTCATTTGACACACTTTAGATATTCCATTCTTTTAAAAGGTACTTCCAGTCGGCCTTCCTTAACAGCCCAACTTTCTTCTTATGCACATTACTACGTATACCTCTAAGACAATATTCTTATGCACATTACTACATATACGTCTAAGACAATATTATCAGTATGAAGTTTTAGACCCTTTCTAATGTATTAAAGCCGGACATGATACAGAAAATGCAGCATGATCTTGTCACTCCAATCAATCTTAGTTACGTTGACCTTGTTTGTATACATTTATACAGGATAATGTGATTTGGGTGACCCCTTTATCGCATGGCACACAGGACATCATGTCGAGGGTGACAAGAAGCTAGTGTGGTGATTAGAATTGCAACACACAGGACGAGGATGGAAAGGAGAAATACAGATAGAAGGGAGAAGGACGAAGAGAGTGAAGGCGGCATTGACTTTATAGACCCTCCAACGAATCGGTGCTAAACGGCATTGACAAAGATGGTCGTTCCCTTTCTCACTGGTGTGACAATGAATTAGGACAATTTTTCCATTGAATCAACTACTAAACATCATAACATGTGTTTCAGTTGTGTTCATTTTCGTCGATATACCGACACGACCGACTTAAAAGCGCAAATTGGGAACTTTCCCTGACATTGCCGATGCCAGACCCTGACGATGGCATCCTGCTGCTGATGAACCCGAGCCCGTTGAGAGCAGCCTCGATCCCGAACCTCACCTATTTTGCCTGGCATGCACCCTCCTATCTTCTTGTGCAGTCAAAAGCCACTGGACCATCCTCTACCTTGGGCACCTGGAGGAGCCGGCGGAGTTGTTTTGCCGTTGATTGCATTGTTAGCCACGGCACTAGCTTGCGCCTAATCCTCGACGAGACAGGGGACCGTCTCTTGCTGCTCTGCTACTACTTATAATGGTGATAAGGCGTAGGCGTCACCAAACGCACAACCACGTCATCGCCGGCGAGGACCACCTCATAGGATTACCGCTCATCCGGGTGTCTCAGGGATTCAGGGATGGGGGAGACTGACGGCAGGGAGGAAACATGCTTCAGGTGTGGAAATTAAGTTGTAAATTGGAAATACATGATATGAGAGGAGGCAGGAGCTTGATTGGCGGCAGCTAGCTTATACTAGGTAGTAGGTAGGATGATTGTCTTCGTCTTTTCAGCAGGCTTGGATGGTCACTGCGTGACATCATCGGAAGCTGAGGCGGAGAAAACTGATGGGCGCATTTACAAATTTGCAACCGTTTCTGTGAACGGGTAGGATTGTTTTTTTTGATAAAGGTCATAGGTTGAAATACATAAGTCACTGTTATGCTGGGAGATGAAAGTGATGTTAAAAGTTTAAGAGGGAGACACCCCTTAATAAGCATCTTGTAACACTAATCCAGAAATTTTACATGCAGCTACTGGACATAATAATATCATTAATTTTGTTGCAGCAAACTAACACTCGTTAATTTTATTGCAGCAAACGGGTAGGATTGTTATATATATACAGTTGGTTTTTGTGAACTCACGTGTGATATCTTTCCACGTGAGGTTGATTTGTGAAATGATTAATTTTTTGTGATTTTTGATAATTTAATTGATTAATTTTCATTTCGTAATTTTATGTTGAGTAATCTCATTTTGTGTGGCGCAGGACATCACACTTAGGGTTCTCCATCAACCCTCTTTTCTACTACAGTAAGTGGCGGAAGAACGCGGGGGCCGGCAGGGGCCGTGCCCCCCCCCCCCCCCCCCAAACCCATATATGCTAAACGTAATTAGCTTTCGGTCAACTTTACTAATCGTACCTGCAATATTATTAATTGAATTCAATTAATACCAGATCGATCGATCGCTTGTTTCCTTTGTGAGATAGTTAATGATGTGTAAATCTTGCTGTAATATCTCGCCACTCACGAAGCTTCATGAACGAGGCGGTTGTTAAATTCCGCTCTTCTTTCCTCAAAACCAGGATGACTGACTAGGGTAGAAATAAGAATTATACCATCCAAATACCAATTATTCTTGTACAATTTTCCTGCACAATCGTTGCTTCTGCACATCGTTTCTTCTGTTTTGCTTCTGACACATCCACTGAGGGGCATAGAGTTCCACCTATAAAGCAGCACGACGAGGTGGTATATATCTATATGGATTTGTTGATTGTGAGCATTGCTTCTTCCGACGTTCTATATAATAGAAGTGGTGAGTCAACCCGTTTGTTTTTATTTTTTTAGATCTAATTGCAGTACTAAACGCCAAAGATCATAAGTGTCCGTTTTTCCTTCATCCCTGGAATTAGTTGTGCAAATGTTACCCCCAACAACTTGTTTTCTTATTTTTTAATGTTATCAACAAGTCTATACAAAAACGCCCAAGAGAGCCGCAAATAGATATCTGTTTCTTTTTGCCATGACGACAAGGTTTTCTTTGCAAAGTTAGATACTGATTTACCTATTATTCCACCAAAAGATATATAACGACTGCATTCAAACTTGCACCACGAAGATTGGTAAACCTTTATATATATAATGCCTCTTTCAATAGCACTTTTTATTCTAACCAGTCAAGACCAAGCATCAATATTAATCATGTTTGTTTCTTTCTTTTTACTAACTGAATAATATTGATACTTCTATCAGAACGGAACTCTAGTAGCAACTTCATAAAATGTGTTCAATTAGGCATTAGGAGTATGTTTGCTTCCATAGTCTTTTTTAGCATTGCTTCCATAGTCTTTTTAAGCATAATTTTAAGTAGCACATCATGTATGCTTGTCCTTAACAATAGTTCTTATTTTTCAGGTTCAATGACATATTTATTGATGTTTTTTTAATCATCTCTTACGAATAGCTATGTATGAAACTTTGAAGTTTGGTATATCAAACGTGAAATAATTATCGATATAGATCTGAACCATGACAAGAAAGAGAATGATTACTCGCCACAAAAAATGGCGACACATATAACGATCTTGATCAAATGCATTGTCCAATACTCTTCATATGGACCTTGTATTATCTTCAATAATCAAATTATTACACAACTTGTATAATCATTTGTAAGCACACATGTGTTTTTTGGTATCAACCTATATAACATTCTAATTTATTTAACAATATTACTTGGCCCCTCCAACATCAGATTCCTGGTTCCGCCCCTGACTACAGTGTCCCCAGTTTCCCCTAGTTTGATCAGACGTCCATCTTCAGGTTGTCTCTTCGGCCTTTATGGCAGAGATGGTCATTTCCCTCCCCAGTTTTCACTGACCTCGAGCTTGCGCATGTTGGGTCCTTCACAACCTTGTGAGCTCATCGAGATTACAATGCATGGGGTGAGGGTGAGCATCGAGGTGAAATGCATGCCCAAGCTATTGATTGCGCCATGGCGTGCGGGTGCAAAAGGGGAACAAGTCCACCTGTGCATTCCCTTCTGAAACCCTCGCAATCTCGCATCATCCTCTTTTGATCGTAGGGCTCGTATGTTCGTTTTCTCTATTATATCTTCTCAATCGCTCAAGGTTTTGATCAGTACGTAAGGACCGATGTGCTCTGTCCCCTCCGGTTAGTAAATAACTGGATGCGAGGGCAAATAGGTCATTTTTTTCAACTTTATTTGTTTATAAATGAGAAATGAATTAATATTGTAGAAATCATAATTAATTTTTTTCTAATCAGAAAAAATAAAAAAAAATTACATTTTTGAAATTAGAAAAATATGACAGATTTAACGGGCTGGCCTTTGAGTCTAGATTCCAACATATCGTGGGGTCGTTTTCTATATAGTGAATTCAATGGAATCTATATTAATTCAATGAATAAATATTATGGCTATATTTGTGACAGTCCTGATCCTGAGCCTAGGAAGTCTCACTGAATACATAGATCTGATCATAAGGTATGCACATCCTCTATTTTATTCTAGGCATTATTTTATTAAAACCTACATTCTTTTAATGAGACATCTCTTGAATTGCTAATTCTTTTAGAAATCTAAATTCTTGGACATTTATAGTTATTGGTAGGAATTTCTTATATCCCTATGGTTATTAAACTATCATGTTTATATGAGTTATTGGACCCAACCTGTTTTGATTGCCTTTTATGAGAAATTGACTATAATGCTAGTCTTGCCACTCTATTTATGCATGGTGTGTGTTTGACTAGAATCAGGGGCGGAATCAGAAATCCACAATATGGGGGGCTAAGTTCACAAAGGGGAGCTGAAAAATAAAATATGAAAACACTAAGATTTGAATTCGCACCACTTGCACAACTAAAGGTGCAAAGTACCACTTTAACTAAACACTATTTTTATAGGGGATACTTTGAAATATATATATATATATATATATATATATATATATATATATATATATATATATATATATATATATATATATATATATATATATATATACACACACACACATGCCGACAAGGAGTGGCTCAAGTGGTCAAGCATAGTGTCTCCTCATGAAGGGACCCGGGTTTGAATTCCAGTTGCCGCCTTGATTTACCACCCTCCCGGGCGTTCGACCTCCGCCACAGGTATGAGAGAGGGGGGAGAAATATTTCTCTCTTAATCCTATATATATATATTTATATTTATATATATAGTGTTAGTATTTTTTATATTTTTATAAACATATTTCATCATTTTTTTGGAGGGGGCTAGATCCCCCCATCCCCCACCTAGTTCCTCCCTGACTATTTTAACTAGAATAGTGGTACTTACATACAACCATACTTATAAAGGGTGTGTGTATTCATTCTTTTCTTTTAGGCCATGATCCTATGGTGTTATGGTCATGTTTTATGTATATTTAGTCTACAATGTTATGCATGTAAATGTTTATTATTTTAAATTAGAATTATGGTAACTATTATGGCAAGACACTTTTATTCTCATATTTGTAGTCTATATGCCTCATTTCTCTTGTGATGATTTGTTTAAACTTACCTAATTGTAACATAGCCCCCTTCTTGTGGGAACATCTCATCTCTATACTTTTAACCCAATATAATGTCTAAAGTATTTATTATATGTACATACTCAACCTTTGCTGACCTACATGCCTTTGCTTCCTATTTTCTGAGTGATGATCCCTTCCACCCAGGCATAGGTACATTAGAAGACAAGGATGCATGAAGACCATATACATGGTTTTAGACCTAAGGATAACTTGGAATGGTCGGGTAGCCCTTTGCAACATGTCTTGCATGTGATTATATTTATTTGAAGTATACCTTTTTTACATTGCTATATCACTTTTTATGGTGAGCAACAATTGCATATGAAATGTCATGTAACTTTGTAATGGTTTTGTTTCCGCTGCTTTACTATTACATGGCTCTTCTATTATACCATTTGAGTGGATCCCCATATCGGGTCCCACTATTTACAAATAGCATGTTTGTGTTCCATTACGAAGATGAGAGAATGAAGGAGTCGTGATACATTAGAAAATTAAATGGATGTGTTGTGTATAGAATCACATATAAGTATTCCAAATATATTCCCATTTAACTAAATAGTGTTGTAAAGAAGTGAAACCACTTCCTTACTAAAAATTTGAACAATAAAACCTCCATTCCAAACACACTCAGAAGGTATGATGGAGTGGGTGTAAAATTTTCAAATCTTTATATAATGGTAATCAAAAGACCAATGTATAGCAGCGGAAGAAAATATTTGACTATTCAATTATAAAACAAAGGGTTACAAACTTACATCATAAGGATCCATGTAGAGGAAATCTAAACCACCTCAAGATTGTCTCCAAGCTTTAACTTCACAATCTAAGTCCAGGTCATCAAACCTTGTCATCCAACTCCTCCACCTAGGGTTGGAAGCATACCCCAGCAAAAGAGAAACAAAAGGAGACATCAGCAAAGGCTGGTATGTGCATACTAAAAAGCAAATTGAGAAATATAAGGAAATAAAGGACATCAAATGTAAAGGCTTCCCATGCAAGAGATAAGTATTACCCAAACGGGCATAAAGAGAATAGAATCATAACAAAAAGGGATACTTGCCATAAAGACAACATAAAAAGGATTGTGCCATAAATAAATCTACTACCATGGTGGGAAACAAAGCACAAGTAGGGCACACACCCCATAATCAATATCATGCATGCATGTGAGATAAGCATAACACTAGAACAATATAAACACAAAGGCGGCCAAGGCTTCACATCCTTGAAAACCTGATAGAGAATGACTCACCGTCAAACTCCCAATATATATATAAAAGTTGAGCCAAGGCTTCACATCCTTGAAACTCGGGTATGGGGCACCACCACCACCATCCCATAAACATAAAGGGCACACACCCAAAAACCATTGTAATTTATACTACTCTAGTGCTACTGAATCACATTGCATGTAAATATAGAGGCAAGTAGAAAAGTATAGTCAGAATTATCAAGGTTGCCATCACACAATGGACAACACGAACATATAAAATCCACATCATAGTGGGCATATATCAACAAGTAAGAATCCACATCACAGTGGGCATATATTATCAAAAGTCCAAATTGCACCAAGGCAACAAGATAAGATTCCAAGAGAATATCTATGATCATAATAACAAATAAGATAGTTCGCATGAACCATGATATCAAAAGATTAGACATAAGTGTAGGTTAAAGTCAAAAGAAAGATAAGATAGGTGAATTTCTCAACAAAGATGAATAGGGGATACAACATACATAAGATATAAGAATTTCTCATATAGAAATAATATGGGATGCAAGCATACCTCAACATCAGAGTTAAATGATCCAAAGATACTTCTAGGTCCAAGCCTAGGCTTCCAAAGCACCTATTATCATATATGTGGAATTAGGGTTAGGTTTCCATTATTATACAGAACCCTAAAAACACCTTTTTATGATTATGTGAATTAAGTTATGAAAACTATTCCATATTTTAGGTTATGCTTTTATGAACTCAAAACATATTTTATTATATTTTTCTGACTTATAAATAATTAGTTATAATTTTTACAAGTTATTATCTTATTTAATTAGATCCATTAAATCATCCTTTTAAAACATCAGATTCAGATGACAAAACCAAGACCATTAGCAAGCCCTTATTTTTATGAATTCAACGACTACCTATTTGTATTTTTCTGAGCTACGAATAATTAGTTGTCAAATTTACAAAACTGACCAATGAAAAACCAAGAAAAATCCATGTTAGAATTTTACATCTGAGAAAGCACGAGAGAGAGGGAGAGGGCACGGTCTGAGTCGACCCAATTAAGGATGGCCAACTCGACCGGCCTCACAGCCGAATCGATCAACTCGTCAAAGCAAGGGAGCCCAGAGAGTAAAAGACAATTATACCCTTTTGGTTAAAAGCAAAGCAAAAGAAGCAGCAAGGACCCAAACGGAAAAACAACTGTGGGTTATCTTCTTCGCTGAACACGCGAGACAGGAACCCCAGAAGCTCAAACCAGTGAATCAAAAACTAAACAAAGGTCCTTTCTTCCCACCACAAAGTTACACATCAGCTTCGAAATTCCAAGTCGAACACAAAGAACCCAGACACGACCCAAAATCTACGGAAGAGACCACCGCAAGAGGTTCTGGTTAAGGACAACAACCGAGAGAAGCAAAAGAGGGGAAAACGAGGCGTACCCTTACAGGAGGAATTGGCGGTGTCGAGGGAAACCTGAGACCTCGAAGAAAGCTGCGAGGTGGTCCCTTAGCCACGCAGACACCAACGGAACCACGGCGACCCGCCGCCACCTCCAAAGCTTCCGGCGGCGCCAGGTGAGGAGGGAGAACAAGCTCGGAGCCAATAGAGCACGAACCAACCCAACCAAAAGAGGCAAGGGAGCACGACGAAGGTGAGGGAACAAATCCCTTGCAGTCCGATCGCAAGAAACAGGGAGGAGCAGGCTCGAAACGGGAAACAGGGGTGCGAACAGAGCAGGTCAGGCGGCGGGTGAGAAACAAGCGCCATTCGCAGAAACACCACTTAAAAAGGGGCCATCAGTGCGGAAAGACTAGGGAAACCTAGAGGTGAAGAAATCAGAGAAGAATAAGGAAAGAAAAGAGAAGGAATCACGAGAAGAAATCGAGGGAAAAAGGAACAGGTTCAAACGGGAAACAAAATCGTGAGAAGAGGGAAAGCGGAGAAAGGAGAAGAAACAGATGTCGCTCGATCAAAATCCAAGGGTCAGAATTGAACCCGAGATATCTAAAATAGGAAAGCAAGCGTGACAATACAAATACGATTAAAACTAAAGTGAGATTAATTTAATGCACATATTTTTCTCTTTCCTCTTTTAAGGGTTCTATACTTATCCAAATTAGACCAAACTTGACACACAAGCTAAATCAAACATGTAGATTCTGAATATAAAATTAGATTTGCCTTTTGGAAACTTTTAATGTGTTAAATAAATCAAATATCATTTTCTCTTTCCTTCTTCATTAATGGCTTTAGGATTATCCAAATTTTATGAAACTTGACCCTCAAGACATATTTAACATGTTGGATATGAATTTGCCATCAATTTTACATATTGGGGTTATTTGAGCTTTTATTAATATTTTGAAGGTTTTGCACACTTTCTCTCTCCTGATTTAACCTTTTAAGCAAACTTTCTCCAAATTGGATGAAAATTCACCCAAAGGATATAATTATTATGTAGATTACAAATCTAAGATTATTTTCCTCTTTTGGAGTCATTTATTATTTTTATTTATTAATTACACCTTTTAGGCAATTTCTCTCTCCTAAATTACCATATTATTTCAAGGTTGTCCAAATTAAATGAAAATTGACATGTAAGCTTATTTTAATGTGTAGATTACGAATTTGAAGTCTATTCTTTATTTTGAGGCTTTATTACATGGATTACATCATATGGCCCATTAGAGGCCCATTAACCATATTATGCATCCAATTAAGTTATTTATCATCTTATTATCACCAAATGAATTATGTGACATATTATTTTACATTTTTCATGCATTAGATTATTAGGATCACTCTAACCTCAACTTTGTTTGGTGTAAGACCAAAAGGTCAAAGTTCTAGGGTAGGGTTTAAGATTCGGTATGTTACAAGTGTGCTCTGGTTATGACTAATTTTAGATAAGCAGAATGAAAACACTTATTTGTCCATTGAAGTTTAGGGTGAATCCAACATCAAGCATAGAAAAATCATCAATGTTCCAACCCTTAGATTACTCCTTGGTTAGGAGAATGAAGTTTAGGGAGGACAATAGATAACATGTATGTGATGATCTTTGTGATTATCTTGTACAACAAGGAGCAACATGCAATAGGGTGAAAGTTGTAGGTGTTGAAACAATCACTTTCTTTGGGATAAGAACCAAGAACACACGGTTAATCTCAGCTAACTGTGCTTCATCCTTCAAAGAACGGTTGGATAGCTTTGAATAGTTGATAGTTTCCCCATTATGCCTATAGAAAAACAATTGATGCCAAAACCCGTGGCAAAACATCTAAAAAAAACTCTCTCCTCTCTAGAAACATATTAACGACTCACGACACATCATTTGACACAGTATTAAGATCCCTCCTATTTGTGGTCATCACATATCATTTCAGTTTTATCCATGGACTATAGGTTCCAATATTATTAATATGAAAATAGATCTGGATATCCCCAATAACATCCACAAAATATTTACGGAAAAGCCTTGGTCATCCTTAATTTGCATAGAAGGAACACCTTCTGTAGATTTCTCACTAAAACCTCTCTAAAGATGAAATTGGGAATATAAATCACATTCTAGAGTACGACACACGATATAATGTTGCTTATAAATGGGCCAACAAAATATACACCAAAATCCAAATATGATTTCTTTAATGAAAATGGCTATAGATGTCCATACAAGAAGATATAGAAAATCAAGTGTCCCACCAAACACATCATCCTCATCTAGTCTATAGGACATAAAAAAATCTTGACTAGACAAAATTGGCAGGAAAGGGGTTTATATGGTCTAATCATGTGCATTTTTTTTTTGTGACGAGGGAACCACTCCCGCACGAGCACCACTTTGTGACCCCCGTAGGCAGCGTAAACCCCCGGATAGACACCCCTGACCCGTACGGGGACCCACCAATAACCACATCGTTGGCCGGCTGACGTGACAGACGAGTTATGGATTCTGGGGAATGTTGGGATTCAAACCCGTGCCCCCTCGCAAGGGGCTTGCGAGTCGCACCACCCGAGCTATTCCCCACCGGCACCATGTGCATATTATGTAGAAATGATGTCAAAAACAATGAACACATCTTTAACCAATGTAGATTTACTGGTAGATTTGGAAAAATAACATTCATATCCCTTATCTTACAAATGATATTGAAAGTGATACTATCTAGTGCATCACCAAAATGAAACCTAAGTCTCTTCAGACCACTAATTCAGATGTTCTAACAACAATGGTTATTGGGACAAAATTGAAAGAAAGAAATTATGTGATATTTGAAAATAAAATACACAATTTTACTAATACCCACAACATTATCAGAGACTCATACAATAACATATTGTTATCATGTATCTGATGCAGGTATTGGAGCCATTATCAGAGAAGCCAAAGTCACACACTTGTTGAGCTTTAGAGACGTGAACTTTTTTCACAATAGTTTCTGCTTGGAGAACATTTTGAATGACAACATTCACATATAAATTGAGTTTACCTACATGTTTAATGATTTCTACATTATCACCCTTTCTAGATGTAGGAGGTTTGTTATTTGGGTGACTCCCATTATTTTACTCTTATTTTCTTTCTTGTGTTACTATGTTGTTGTGTTATTAGATCACCTCTGATAACTTTAGTAACACACAATATGGTATCTATTTTTATTACATAATTGATTTTGAGGTTTTGAACTTAGTCTTTCCCTATCAATATAAATTCTTTATAAAAAATGCAATTGAACTCGTTCTGAATTAGGATTTTCTCCATTCTCATGCTCCAATGTGAATCTTTGAATTCAACCTTCACTTCCTTTCGATATATTTTGTCCATAAGTATGTTTCATCCATCATAGTCTGTGATTATGTGATGAAATTTATTGTATTTAGGGAATCCACATGTCTTATGATTTAGCTATGATTCAACAATGATTTACTTGTTCTCAGTATCACAACAAAAATTCTGACCTTGTGCCCGATTAATGTTTCTCATAAATGAATCACTTTACATAATTATGATATTACAAAATTTATTAACAATAATGAATATCTCATCAATTGATAACTCAATTTTGATTGAGTATGCTTCCCTAAATTAAAGTTGAGCATTTAAAACTTTTTAAAGCATGGAAAAATGGGCTAAATTAGGTATCTTTGATCTCTTTTTCTAATCCAAGCATGGGCCTATCCTTTCATTACTTCAGCCAAAAAGAACATGATACATTTGTAGGGTGTACATAGGGATATTAGGGGGTAAAAGATTTGTACATTCAAAAATAATAGCTAAACACATAAGAAAGTAGTGAAGTCTTTGTGGTTATTCCCAAAAAATGAGGCAATATGCATAGACTAGTTGCTAAATCATTGAGTACATATGTGCTAAATCATTGAGTACATCTTTCATCCCATATTTTTGAGATCACAAGGGAATGTAGACAATAGATTGGTGAAAGAACATGATACAATCTAGAATTTTATTAGGAAAGGTCAATTAAAGAAAGTAAAGAGAAGATGATCAACATTTTCATCATGTTCAAAATAGAATTAACATCTCAAAGGAAAACTAAAACCAATATTTTTTATATAATTCTGAATAGTATCTCTACCTAGAAAAAACTTCCACATCACTAAGAAATCATCCTATAGACTTTACCCACTGGAGACATTTGACCCAATGATATTCATGATTACCATATGCAATTAATGTCCAGGAAGGCTTAGTTGTAAGCAAGGAACTTCCTATGATCAATATAATCAACTAGAGGATACCACAATTTGAAGTGATAAGAACCCCTGAAATTGGGAAATCTCCAAATACCATTATCATTCAGGTTGCTAATATTAGAAGAAAAAATTCTCCTAAAATCCATAGAAGTATATTATTGCCAAACAATTCCATAAGATTTTTCTTCCCCGGGCACCATGGGTTAAACCGCATAATAAATTTAGCCCCATCAGATAGATGAACACTGGTGTGCCCACTAAGTGTAGATCTCATATCAACAATCCTCCTTGACAAGTAAAATTCCAATTGTGTGTTGCCAAAATTTTGGATGGATGATCCAGAGAGGCATCTCTCATCAATCCATTTGACTCACATAGACTTTTAACTTGTATTAACATGCAAGTTAGAAATAATTGGAATTCCAATTGTGAATCGATTCACATCCATTAATTATTGTAGTATGTAATTCATTCAATTAATAGATCACTCAAGAATGTAGAAAATCTCATGTAGAAGTTGTAACAACAACATGAAATCATAATTACCCACTATTTTGAGTTATATTCATTAATAATGGTAGCAATGTTTAATTTACTCACCCACTAAATTTAGAACTTCGGTGAAAAAAATAGATTACAACTCCAAAACTCAAACTTTCTAGAAATATGAAGTTTTCTCCCAAATAAGATGCTCATGACTAATAGACTAGTAATACAAGTCACTACTAGGAAGGAATAAAGAAAGTAAATGGAAAAATATCTAATCAAGAGGTCTAGTTAGGGATTCATCAGTTTCATATGTGTATAAAGGAAGACAAATAAATCTAGACACCAAACACTAATGAGGAGTGACATAATTCAAAATACAATATCCTTGTTCCTCCCTTTTTTTCCTAAATGCTCCAAATCACTATAAAATCTCTAGTCCTCAACAATTACCACTGAGAAGAGGTAAAACATAGTATGATATGCCTAAAACCCATATTGTATAGGCCAAATCAAAGATATATCAGTTTATTGTTTGTAACCCTTCTAGGTCAAACTCTATGATCAATGCTAGAAAGGTTAGTAAACCTTTTAACATATTGATCAACTTGCAAGTACCAAAAACCTACCACATTGACCAAAACTGGTGCCTTCTCTAGTAAACCCAGGTTGATTCTCTAAACATGGATGACCATCAACTTGCTTCAGATCATTACCAACCCATGCCACCAATGGGTTGGTCAATTATAACTCGAACCCATCATTTTTTATGTCACCATGAACTACAACTCGAGCCCATCATTTTTAATGCATCATGAACCAACGTGTAAATGGACTTCTTAACTAATCAATACTATATACCATTTCCATGATTGGGTCACCATCGATCTCTCTAGGTCAATACCAACCCACACCCATAACAAACTACTCAAATAACATCTCTATGTGCTTTAGTCCACTCACTTCCAAATCACTTTTTTTTCTAAAATGTTATCATGGATTTGTAACATATTCTTACAATTACTATGTTTTAAACATTTTGAAAACATACTATTTGTACTTTATCTGGGATTTATGAACTTTTATTCACTAAATAACTCTTATATTTCTCAATCTATTTCATCCATTTCTTTCCATCTTTTACGATACATGAGTATCCACATAGAATGAGGGTTTTCTAAATACATCTCTCAAACATCACATAGTTTCTATCCTTGTGGTCAAGGTTTTTCAACTAGTCCTTTGACATAAAAAGCATCTTCTTGAAGGTACATTGGTTAGTCATCGAGGATCTCTTAGTGTTAGGTTTACACTTCTTAAAACACATGGAACATGCCATGCATATTGGATTTGTTGTGTGGAAACTCTAAATAGTATACCATTGGTTCAATCATGTAATGGATATGTCATGATCCAATATACTTAAATACAACTTTTCACTCTTACCAAACCTATAACTCCCTTTCAACATTTTAGGTAAACCTTATCTCTAACCATAAAGTCTAGCAGTCTATGTTGTTGTTCAACATGGTTGTTTTGTTGAACTTGGGATTCTTTTAGCTAATACATGGTCACCTTATTTCTTAACTATCATTTCTAAGATAGCAGGGCCCAAAAGCTTCCTATCCAACTTTCTACTAGAAACTAATAAATACATATTTATCACGCTTCATTGCAATTTCTAGACCAATTTTACATGTCTTAGTTATCATTTGCATCATGTTTTGTTGTGTTGTATTTGTTCTTAACTATTAGGATTTTGATTAGACTTCTTTCTCTTATGTAGAAGAAAGCATCAGATTCATGTGTCAAATTTTGGAAGGAATGGCAAGGCCAATTGAAGCTTTTTATCACAATTCAGGCGAGTTGATTGGGCCACCAGACTCTCTGATCGGCTGATCAAGCGGCCCATCCAAAGAAACTCCAAGTCAAGTATCATGTTTTTTGATATACATCACTAATTGGTCAATCAAAAAGACATTCCTAATGTCAGTAAAATCTATCAAATTTTGGGACCAAACAATTTGTCGTTCCATTCTCTTGGTCGACAGATGCCCCTATAATAGAGAGCCTCAAAGACGAGTGTTATTGACCGATCCATGTCATTGGTCATCCAACTAGAATACACACCTCCAAAGTTAGAAACCAACAACAACTTCGAACATGTACTTGATTGGCCGATCCACCCCACAGATAGATCTATTCACTCACTCTCTAGAGGACATTTGGAATGATGATTGACTGATCAGCCTCACTGGTCAGCGGAATGGAATCCATCATATGCACTGCCAAGTAATTGATTAACTAATTGGCATCACTAGTCAGCTAATAAGTCCATCAAAGTGTTTCCATGTGGTTGATCGACCAACCTGACCACCTAGTTTCCTGACTAGCACACTAGACAAATAAAAATATACAACAACCAACCAAAGGCTACATTGGAACTAAAAAGGGGTGTGACATGATCATCATCTAGCTCATTCATTCTCAGTCTCTTACATGGTTTTCGAGTGATGAACCAGAGGAGAAATAAGGAAGAATATTGTCTTGACAAATTTCTGAAGACTTGTTGATGCCAGAGTCAATTGTGGTAGTTAAAGACCTCTAGATTTCCTCTCTCTTCTCTTTAGTGGCACACTTTCTCCTCTCTCATTATTTTTGCTTATACCATGACTATGAGCGAGTGGAATTTCTTGTTAGGTCATGGGGCGATATACCTCATCTCCTCAGGGCATAAGTGTGATTGTAAATATGTAATCAGCCATGTAGCGTATTTGCTTAAGGATCAAATACGGAAAACACTGGTTGATGTTCACTTCTTTTATACATCTTAAATGGATAGATGTTATACATGTTCTTCATATTCATTATAAAGTGAATAGATGATTTATTTCTCTATCATATATAGTTGTAATGCTTCAAAGGATGAGATTTCTCTATTCTGCTTATAAACAGTGACTAATCTTGATTATTAATCTAAAAGAACCTCTGCTCAGTTTTATACTATTTACCTATGTTAATAACATTGTTGGTGGAGAGTTATATCTCTCACTGGGAAAATTGTCTCACCCTATGGGATCCACAATTTTTAGGTGGACATGCACGGGGAGGTAGAGACTGTGCTACAGAGGGAGAACAACAACAACAAGGGCAGCAATAACAGCTCAGGTTGAGTGCACTATTTGTTATGTCTTGTAGATAGAAGTCCTATGTGTCGTCTCTATACTCTCAAGTCCTTGGAGTCAGTACGCAATGGTTTTATGAACGATCTGAGATTTTGTCTTGTATGCCTCGAGGTTTTATGTTGATTATGTATATGTTTGGAAAAAGCAACTATTATATGATATCCTCGAGATGAGATGGTACAAATGTATGTAAAATGTGAACCACGATGTATATAAAGTTTTGGTTCTTTCTTTAAGAGTTTCCTGGAAATGGATCTCTTTGAAAAATGGTTTTAATTTTTAGTGATTTTTTTAATCCGTTGCTTATGGTTATTCCACAATTATTATTGGTGGTGATTTGTCTTGATTCGATGTCAGGTCATCACAAAGTTTTGGTATCAGAGCCTAAGGTTCATTGAGTCTATAGAGACATAGGACTAAGGTTTTGAGTCTATTCTAGTGTCCTCTAGTATATCTTATAGTGACTTATGCTTATGCAGAAGATAGAGTAAAGCTTAAAGATGTCTGGAGAACACGAGGAACACATTGTTGAGAGCAATGATGTTGCACCAGGAGAAGGTGCAAGGGATCGGGCGAGAGAAGAACGACTGTCTGAGAATCCCCAGGTTGATCCAGCCATGATAGAGAACCCTACTTTTAATGCTCTCATTGGACTGGTTATGACAACATTGACACATATAGAGGATCAGATACTAGCAATACAACCTAGATTACCAGTCCCCAATGATGAAATTTTGGGCTCTAGCAGGATTTCTGATCGACATAGTTATGTTGGAGCAGTAGAAAATGTCAAAAGGATTAGGATACGACACGAAATCAGAGTCTACTACAAGTGTAGGAAAGCAGGACATTTTATAAAGGATTGTCCAGTAAAGGATCATGAGGTAGAAATTAAGAAAAGATTTTCCCAAACTCGGGAACAGATGCCTAGTAGATCTAAAAATGGGAAGTTTTTGGTGCCATCAATGCAATAAACTCCTAGTGCACCAGGGCAATGGCTACCAAGAAAGGGAGAAGGACCTAAAGTTCCACCAGTTAGAACTCTTCATTTAGCTTCTACATCGGTAATAAGGCCGACAAGACCAAGGAGTGCATTTAAGACATGTCATAGATGTGGACAAGTTGGGCATATTAGATCCTTTGTTCAGAAAAGAAAGGAGGGAATGACCCAACTACCAAGGCAGAGTCTACAAGGCTCTCAAATGAAATAGTTTAGCAGTGGCACACGAGGACTTGGATAGGCGTCCCAAGCAGGTTCATCTGCACCAAACAATAGAGCACGATGTTGGGAATAGATAACGACAAGATTCTATGCAATGAATCAGCCAGAGACAGTAATCGATCCACGAGTCGAGACAGGTTAGGTGAAATTGTTTCATTTTGATATGTCTTCTCCTGATTTTATCTATTAGTTATAAGAAAAGTAGTTTTTGTTGTTGAGCTTCCTTTGATTAGTCCTATGAGGACATAAGGAAGAGATAAAAAAAGGATGAGAACTTACATTATGTTCAATAATCTTTAAAATGTTTTATAATTGCTTTTATCTGTATAAAAGAGGATGAGGTGTAAGAGAGATGCCTAGAGAAATCCAGGGATACTAAGTCATATGGTATGAATGATATGAAAAGTAAAGTATATGATATAAAACAAAGTGCATACTACCTAATCTCACTACATGTATACCCTATCCAGGTATTCATCTATTGAAGGAAAGGTAAGTATGAGACTCTTAGATTGCTAACTTTCTAATTACTCTGATCAAGTAGTCATTTGGAGATAATCTAAAGAGCATAATGAAATTGAAAATATGGCATGGATATTTCTATCACATCCTAACTGCAATGAAATAGAAACTGAGTTTACCTCAAACCAATCTGTGAGTGTGAGAAAGTAAAAATTACAATTCTCATGATAAGAGAAAGGGAACAAGGAAGATGATCCATGTTCAATAAAGAATATGTGAAGAATAAAGATCTTTTCCATGATGTGAATATAAATAAAATCAGAAAATGTTCATGAACATACTAGACAATAACAAAGAAAGCAATGATGACATGTAATCATATTTATATTTCCTATGCTGATGGAAAGGAACCTAAGATGAAACAAGATTGAATGATACATGAATAGTTAAAAGTTCATGCAATAATCAAATAAGGTGATAATCTCTTTTCTTTGATAAACAACCCTTGATGATGATGGGGTGATATAAAGGAATATGTTTCCTTGTTTTCTTTCCTTGTAGGGACATGACAATTAAGTAAGTCTTATGACACTTGATGAACAAGGATTAGAAGTAATCTATAGATGGGTACTTTGAAAAGTATCAGCTAGTCTAGGATTTTGGTTCCAAGGAAAAAATTATATGTGATAAGTAATGTCCCAAGATGAAAGAAATGTACTACTATATGTTTGGCTTTGGTAATAACAACAGAGAGATGGAAATGATGAGGATGTGATGTGTTTTTGGCACATGTAATGGATACCAAGGTATAGAATCCTAGTAACCAAGAACTTTCAATAGTATGAGAAAATGAGAACATGACTCCTAATAAGACGATTAATGTTTTGTTACCTAGAAGGGCCAACTTTGAGATAACTATAGTGTGGATATCATATGTTAGGGGTTTATGCTCTGCATAAACATCACAGCGATAAGGATGTATTAATTGAAGGGATAGTGATAGGATCATCTTTGGAAAATCTTATCAAGCTAAGTATAATTCCTTAGAATATCCCTATCTAGATCTGTTGAGGAAGCTTATACAAATAACATCTAGAGATACCTCTGAGATAGTTTTTCTTTGATAAGTAGCCTCTCCTTATGACAAGAAGATAAATAGATAACAGGGTGGTTGAAACAATTCATAAGTAAGTTAGTGTTGTGTCAGTAGATTAGAATGGAACAACAGAAGTATGATAAGACTTGTAGTCCCAAATGGGTGACAGAATGTAACTATTGTCTTTCCTTGGAGGAGAAATGCTAAACTAAGTGAGGGGTATGGAAGACTCCCAAAGTCAAGAATTTTATTACATAAAAGATGTAAGTTGGGAAGGTGACAAATCAATGAGGTTAAACACCTAAATTATTTGAAGTATGAATAGTACTTCTCTGACTTAGAAAGTGTTACCTGACATAGAATTGACACTGTAATCATTAATGAAAAGAACAGTTGAGTATGTGTCTTGTATGACAGAGATTCTATGATGACCCTGAATGGAAGGACTTTGTACTGGTCAAATTTCTATGGCATCTCCATGACATCAATATGTTATGTGGAGGCTTGATGATGTGATGCATGAATAACAATTGTTTCCCTTCATCTGGGATTTTGGGGATGAAATCCTTGTTAGGGGTTTATAACTTGTAATATCCCTGACATGGGTTTAGGACTAACCCTATTTGTTTGGCTTAAATAAGTTTCTTATAACTTTAATATAATTCTATAAAGTGTTTTGATATCAGGTGACAAACTTATGTTTCAAGTTTGGTCATGTTTGAATGATGTTTGAGCAATGTTCTCTTATTTTGGACCAAAATGAAATTTACCCAAGATATGGGGTTATATTGTAATATGTCACATGTTGAATGTGCCTCATGTGTTTTAGCATCATAAGATAGAGAATGATTCTAGGTGGTGGCTAATGGAACGCCTAAATTCCAAGTTTGAGCTTGTTTGAATAATGTTAGTACCTTGTGTACCAATTTTGGTTCAAATTTGTAATTTACCCATAATGTAGGGTTGATATGCAAATTACCACCTCTATAGTGTCCCTACTCCCTCCTAGTATCATCTAGAGGAGATAGAAAGAAGTAGGCACCATGTTTGAATCCTCTTTGAATAATGGTACTATTGGTGATGAAAAGACCAAGAGATGATGTATAGTTTAAGCCCTTACATGAGTTGTATCAGGTTGTAGAGTCCATATGAGAGTGCCTATCGTCCAAAGAGCCATAGAGGGAAACTCATATCAGTTTTTGAACTCTTGGCCTTGTCCATGACGGGCTAAGAACCTCAAGGAGGTGAAGTGTATCAGTTTACAACTTCCTTGAAAAAGTTGTATCGGGTTGTGTATAAAGTGGTGATTGAGTTGATATATCTTATTCAAAGTGATAAGTGATGGCCGAGATATAATATCTAGATTATCCTAAAGTGTTTTGCATGTGAATATAAATAAGAGTGCATGCATGTACATGTGTCAACCATGCATGGACACGTGGCACCTAGTAGCTTAAAGTGATGACACCTTATATTCACTCTTTTTCATGAACCTCAACTATATATACCACTCCTTTCACCTATTAGTGAAGTTTTTCACCCTATTTCTCTTAGATACCATGCATAGAGTCTTTGTATCATGCATAAGTGAAGTGGTATTGTTCATAGAGTGATATCGGCCATGGCAAGGTGATATTGGCCATAGCAAGGTGATATTGGCCAAGTGAAGTGATATTGGCCACAAGTGAAGTAATATCGGCCACAAGTGAGGGGATATCGTGTATGAGAGGTGAGATATCATGCATGGTGATAAGGATCAAGAAGGATCTCAAGTCTTAACCCTAAGGTGAGGCCATGATCATCTTCAACCTTGGATTCAAGCATGGATCTAGGGTTGAGATCTTCATATCTTTTCTTCTTCACCAAATACTTATCCATGGTGATTCTTTACATATATAGGAGTTGTGAAGCTCATCTTCAAACTTAGGAACATGAAGCTTTGGATCTTGGAGCTTTGAAGTTGTTCTTGATGTGGGTTATATAACTTGAACCCTATTATGTTATTATTCACCTTCAATTCTGTTATACTTGTTGATCTACTTTTAATTTCAAATTCTCTTGAATAATTGATGATCTTATGAGTTCTAAAAAGTTGTTTAGACTATTGTTCATGAACTAGAACAGTAAGAGCAAGTTTCTAGAGATTTATGATGATGAAATCATCAAGGTACAACCCAATATCGGGTTGAAGCACCTCTAAACCCGAGATGATGAGAAACCCTACATTATGAGTAGCCCGATATAGGTGATCCAAGCACCCACCTCAAACACGATATGGTGATGAGTTATACCTCATGGACGATATGAGTGACACATACACTCACCTTGTGCACGATATTGGGTCAAGCACTCACCTTGAACACGATATAGTGTCAAGTAGATACCCTAACCCGATATGGTAACCCGATATGGTGAAGTGAGCATATCCCTAACACGATATAACGATGAAGTATATACCTTATGTACGATATGATGATGAATTGCACACCTTGTGCATGATATGGTATTAAGCATATACCTTATACACAATATGGGGTCAAGCACTCACCCTACACACGATATGGTGCTAAGTACCTCTAACTTGAGATGACAAACCCTAAATTATGAGTAACCTGATATGAAGTGATCTAAGTGCCCACCTCAAACACGAGTTAGTAATGAGTTTGTACCTCATGGGAAATATGAGTAATACATATATACACATTGAGCACGATATGGGGTCAAGCATTCACCTTGAACACGATATGGTGTCAAGTAGATACCCTAATCTGATATGGTGTTGAGACCTAACATGGAATGTGAAACCCGATATACATTGGAACCCCAAATCCTATTGGCTTGTACATATGGTTTGGATTAGACTAACCTGATATCTAGCCTATAACTTATCACATGATGAAGGGTAGGGTGATACCATGAAGGTTTGATGGGATATAAGCATAAGGATTTTACTCGATATGCAAACCCTAATGATGAAGCAACTCAATATAGGAGCATCATATGGTGATGAGGATATACCTCAAACACGATATGAAAGCATGATATGGTGTCAAATACATATAAACTCCTATGACTGATATAGTAGGAGCACCTCAATCTAATATACTTGATTGATTAGCACATGTAGTGTGCTATGTCAAATGATACATTAAGATGTAAAGAGCTCAATGCACTTTGATTAAGTATGCCAATGTACCTTGAACAAAGGGTTGAGCCAACCAAATAAAGTATGATGTAATCAACTTCCTAGTGAGGATGAGAAAGAAACTCATACTTGTGTGATATTCATGTATTGGGCATACATTAATACTCCTAATATGAGTGGAGTATGAATCAGGGTTCGATTCTTGATTATATGATCTTGAAACCCTAATTGGTTAATAAGGGGAAATCCTAACCCTAATGAAGGGTGATAATATGGTTTGAAACCCTAACGATAATAAATGGTGATGATATGTACTTCAAACCCTAATCGATTAAAATGGGAAACCCTAGCCCTAATAATGGGAAGGTTGTATTTCTCTTATATTGCATGGTGATGTTATGTACTTGATATTGTTTTTATCATGAAGTGCTAACCCTGCAGGAATCATGAAATGATGAGCATAGCCACCTATAAGCTATGATGTTTTCATATAATACATATTTAAATAGGCCTTGTGAGCCATGTTAAATAGTTGTACAACGAGTATAATGCTTATAAGGTCTGATGACCTAAAAAGATAATTGTTTCCTAGTGAGAACTGACAAGATATTTGAATGGGCCTTGTAAGCCATGTGAAATACTTGTGCAACAAGTATAATGTAAACCTTGGTCTGAGGACCTAGAGGTAACAGTTATCTGATGAGAGGTGACAATGTTCAGTGATGAACTAAGGGTTTGAATACCCATATCTAGTAATCATGATGGTGATAATGCTATGGGAAAAGAATCCATAGTAATGTGATAAGGGACTAAGATCCTAAATGTTATACATTCAATGTGTTTCAAAGATCATGAAAGTACTTGATAAATGTATTACATCTTTCTTTGTAGCATCTATTATAATTCATGTTTGTAACTTGGTTGATGCTAAAAGATACTTTAATGCACCTAATTAATCAAGTGGAATATCATCATGTAGCTGCCCTGACCATAGATCCATTCAGTGTCAGAATTTGTTGAATGGTGAAATGAGTTTAACTCGGAGAGCATATTTTTGAATATGTGGGGGTGAAGGATGAATATATATCCATACGTACTAATGAAGAATTGAAGTAGCACCTTCCTTATTTATTTTATATCGGGATGATGTTAATCTCCCGACCAAATGAGGAATTGATGTGTACATTCTTCTTCATTAAGTGTATCAAGATTGATGAGAATTTCCTGACCAAATGAGGAATTGATGTATAATCTTCCTTATTTATTATAATATGGGGATGTATAATTGAAATTTCCCTAAAGAGAGTGCATGTTGCAGCTGTAGCTCTATAGCAAAGATACCAGTATACCCTAGTAAGCTAATTGTAGTTGACACAAGATGTCCTGCCAGTTGTCTCGTACTAACTAAGACGGGTGAGGTCTTGGCAGCTGGCTCTTCCATTGACCTTGTATGGTACCGATTTCAACTAAGTGGTGGTCGGTTGGAGTATGAGTAGTATACCTCATCTCCTCAGGACATAAGTGTGATTGTAAATATGTAATCAGTTGTGTAGCATATTTTCTTAAGGATCGAATATGGAAAACACTAGTTGATGTTCACTTCTTTTACACATCTTAAATGGATAGATGTTATACATGTTCTTCATATTCATTATAAAGTGAATAGATGATTTATTGATCTATCATAGATAGCTGCAATGCTTCAAAGGTTGATATTGCTTTGCTCTGCTTATAAACAGTGATTAATCTTGATTATTAATCTAAAAGAACCTCTGCTCAGTTTTATACTATTTACTTGTGTTAATAAAATTGTTAGCAGAGAGTTATATCTCTCATTGGGACAATTGTCTCACCACGTGGGATCCAAAATTTTTAGGTGGACGTGCATGAGGAGGTAGAGACTGTGCTGCAAAGGGAGAACAACAATAATAGGGGCAGTAGTAATAACTCAGGTTGAGTGCATTGTATGTTGTGTCTTGTAGATAGAAGTCTTATGTGTCGTCTCTATACTCTTAGGTCCTTGGAGTCAGTACATAATGGTTTTATGAATGATCTGAGATTTTGGCTTGTATGCCTCAAGGTTTTATGTTTCTTATGTATATGTTTGGACAAAGAAATGGTTATATGATATCCTTGAGATGAGATGGTACAATGTATGTACAATGTGAACCACGATGTATATAAAGTTTTGGTTCTTTCTTTAAGAGTTTCCTGGAAATGGATCTCTTTGCAAAATGGTTTTAATTTTTAGTGATTTTGTTAACTTTTTGCTTATGGTTATTCTGCAATTATTACTAGTGGCGATTTGGCTTGATTTGATGTCGGGTCGTCACATAACTCCTCTTAATATTTCATTAATATATGACTTCTTATATCTTTTATATCTTACCTTCATGTCTTCATTAGCCTTCTTCATTTCCTCAAGGTCTCTAGGGGTACCAACATTTTTAGAGTAATATCATCCTAATTCATTTAGGAAGTACCTCTCACATTCACCCCTTGGACCTCATGAACTCATGAAGGTGGGTAATCTCTTGATTCATGAGCCTCAGTCAAACATAGATGTTACCTCCCGACCATATGGACTTATGCATTCAGGGCACAATCATCTCCTAATCTCATTGGTATTATGTACCTTTAATCCTTCCTACTTGACCTTAGGATTGACTAAGGGATCTACTTCACTGGGTTCCTTTGAGATGTTATCATTCCATTGTATTTCCAAGCACAACATATCCTTAAAAATTCTTTCACCCAAATTTCCTTCATCTCTCAAGGCACACATAGTTTAATTTATGTCCCTTCATTGGGCTCATGGAGACCTTCCTGTCTGGGCTTGGTCCCACACTATCGGTAACATCCATAGTGACTTTTTCTCATGTCCCTTAGAGATGGCATACATGGGTCTAAAGAATCATACTTAATATATGTGCATGCATGCTTCATGCACTTAACCTATGAATCTCTAAGTGACATTTAAGGTTACCTCAATTCTTAAACTAATTGATCAACTCACTCCCTTTAGGGAAGGTCCTAACCTCGGGTGTCTTCTTGACTCATAGAAGGAGGTTAGGCTCTCTTAGCCACAACCTGACCCCATGGGTTTAGGGTCTTGCCTCTTCCCTAGGTCCTTTTCCCACTCTTGGGTTGACCCATCCCAGGTTCAGACTCACATCCTAAGAGTTGAATTGATAGTTTAATATTTTTGAATGTACATTTTCTGTTACAACTTCTCAACCCTTATCATTTTTCTCTCACGGTGAGCCCTCTCTTTAGGAGAGACTATTTATGGGGAACCCTCTCTTAATGGTATTAGTCCCTATTGTGGACGTTCATAACCTTCCCTCATCTGGGCTTGGTTTTTTTTCATAGGCCTTCCTTTCTGGGCTTTGCCAGAGGTGATCTTCCTTTTTGGGTCTGATGACCTGTCATTCCCATAATGATTTTCTTTCACCGCATGCTCTCTAACTCAACAGAGGTATCTTTTTTAGGGTATGAGCAAGTTATATCCATAAACTGAGTTGTTCATAGTTTACTTATGTTTCTTAAACTTTTCTCATTAATTCCTTATTCCACATGCACACATGCATGGGAGACAGGGCCACCTAACTCATTTTTATCTTTCTTATTCCTTTTTCACCCTAGTTAGGGTTCTGATGGGTAGGATTTCTATCTCACCCATACTACTCTCATTCCTAGGGTTATAGACTACACCCTACATTTTGGGATTTCTATGTCCCTTGACCTAGTAGGGTTTTCCCAAACCAACCATAGTTCCATCTAGGGTTGCCCTCACAAGGAAAAACCCATAACACATTTTCTTTTCTTTATCATTATTTCCACATTACATGTATATTATAACTTCCACATTACAACCTTAATTAGCGTAGAATGCTTTAACCCTACTTATTCTCAAAAACCCTAACTTGAGATGAAGAGGGAAGTATCATTTTAGGGTTTATTAAGGAAGAGGATGAGAAGTGGAGATGAGAAGAAAACCTATAAAGGTATTTTAATTCGGGAAAAATCTTCTGATTTTGGCCAGGCAGGATGCATGGGCTCGTGAGTCCTTTTAATCCAATTATTGGTGAGGAGGAAAGTTTTTCTAGTCGTGGTCCCTTCTTGACACCATCGTCTTTAGGAAATGCTCTAATAATTGTTGGTAAATATTGGCACAGAGCATAGCAGCAGAAACAACAAATTTATCTATCTGCATTCCCATAACAGTAAGATTGTGTCAACTACTATGAAATAGGAAGGATGGTTTTAGCGAGTTATACCTAGTCCTGGAGCAAGTCCAGTGACAAAACTCACTTCTTTGCAACTTCTGATAAGTTTCTCTTGGAGGTGGTTGTGTAGCTTATGGTCTTCACCACAAACAATGACTGTGCAACCTCTACAACGACTCCAGTGGTCTCACCATGGATTGTATGTTGACTTTGCTCTCCGAGCAGCAGCTAAAGGACTCCTTCCTCTAGAGTAGTCCACACGGACCAACTAGAACTTCTGTCGTTCACCAAGAATGGATAGGAAGGAGTTGTCCTCCCCATTGGTGTACTAGTCACCAACCTGCTCTCCCACAATGACAACTTCTCAGTTTTTCTCTCCTGTTGGCTATCCCTCCTTTTCGGGTAGGACTTTCCCAAGTTGTCTTGGTTACCACAACCAGAGAGGACAACAATTTATATGTTGTGTTTTTGTTCTCTGAAAGCCCCCAATACCCCTCTATATATAGCACATGTAGGGTCAAGGTTCCCAATTGCTATCTGGTATGGGATAAAGGTGAGGGAGTGGAAAGAACTAAAAGATCTTGAATTTTCACAACTTGCAACAGTCGAAACGGCCATTTTGCACACCCAGACGGTCATCGGGTGTGCTTGACAATCGTCTCCCACTACTAAATGGCCGTTTGGTAGTTCCCAATATAAAATGAATTTGGCTATTTTGAATTAATATCTCATATTAATTTCCTTGTTCCTCAAGTAAAGAACAATCAAAACTATTCAGGAAACATCCTGAACCTTTGTTCAACCCAACTGGGCCGTCTCACCTAAGAAAGACACACGTCTCACTCACCTAAATGGACGTCTAGTGAGTTGAGTCGATTCAATTGGTTCAATCACATTGAACTGGTCAGTTCAAGGGTAGAACTTAGCCAAATCAATCTCTGATCAACCTGACCCCCAAATGGCTGTCTCAACTACTTGAGACGCATGTCTGGCTACCCAAACGGCCGTCTCACCCAATGATATGGTCGTTTGGAAGACTTGGTCAGCCAATCAAGCAATCAGTTGTGTGAATTGAATACTAAACACTTTAGTAATTAATCTAATCATCATTCAAGATCAAACTCCACTTCTAGATGAGTTCCTATGTGTGTGACCCTATAGGTCCCATATCACATTAGAAGTCAATGTCCATAACTAGCTTATGACATCACAAGAAAAATGTGTTGCCTAGTCGCACATCAATGCTACCTAAGTGAAATGGAAAGTTGGAGAACAACTTCAACCTACAATCTATGTAAGGTGTTGCAGTGAGTGTATAATTCCTTTATCTCTAATATACATCATGAACTCGAGGCATGGTTGATCATCCTCTCAACATTCAATCCATGTTTCTTGAACCAAGAGTAGACTTTCTGAGATAATGTGTCCTCAATGTCATATATTGATTCACATATGCATGTGCATGTGTTTCTCAGTCTCGCTAATAAAGTGGCTAGGGTATCATACTCCCGTAGGAGGGAAAAATCCCATATCTATCACTCACAATCTATCCCCATGTGTCAAAGTCATTCAATCATCACCATTATAACAACCCATGTTTCCGGACTGCATTTGATGATTTCAAAGAGTACCCAATGACATGTGACGAGTGTAGTGATTTCAGGTCTAAGAATCACAATCACCACAATCACTATGAGAGATGACTTTGACCACAAAACCATGTTTCACTCTCAAGGTGGTTCTGTCTGATACATTGTTCTCTAACATGTATCTATGTGCTTGGTTTGATATTTCCATATCATGACTAATGAGATTTAGTCATCAACCAACCTAAACTTTGATCTTATGTGTTATTGTTGTCTATCAACCATCTACAATAACAATCGACCATGGACATAATGAGAATATGTATATGTACTCTTAACATTTGTATGATCTCATAACAAGGGTAGGAACTCGACAACATACGTCATTGAGTAATATAATTTTCTAGACATTCACTATGTATCCTCATTATCCCATAATTGAGTGAAACAGATGAATCAGAAGCTTGCCTTCATATATGTTATTATTAATCAAATCCTTTTAGGTAATTATGCCATGTAAATCATCATAGGCATACCTTACCAACAGACTCCCACTTGCACTTAGAGCCAATCACCAATGGATCTCATCCTTTAGTGATCTAAATATATCCAACATGCTTCTACTGTGCTAGTGTTGATTTAGCGGGTTAGCAACAGTTTGCTTGTAGTCAGTATATTGCATGTTTCTTATCTCTTCGCTCTGAGATGAAATCGCCATAGTATGGTGTCTGATATTCCATGCCTAACAATTAGCTCCATTGTTGTCACAACATCTCTACTAAGTCATCAATGGTCGAAACATCTATAAATTCATCCTATGAACCTTTAGATTCCAAATAGTATCATTATGTGTTCATAACACAAATATACTCAATTTTTATTATAGATTAGCATTAATTTCTATTAGTCTGGAACCTTTCCAATTAATTATCACTTATTCTTTCAAATCAAACATATTTTAATTTTACAATCACTTTTGTCATTTATGGAAGTTTGCATCGATGCAACTCTTTACATCCAACTCTTCCTTTTATTGCTATCATCATTGACTAGCAATCTATCCTCAGTCACTTCTCAAGTACTAATGGATATCTTTAATGACATTCCAATAACCTTTATTGGAATTTATATCATCTTGTCATGTCAAATACATACAAGATTATAAGGGATAAGCTTGTTAATAGCTTACATGATAGATCCACTATTGGACTGGCCCATGTAATCTTATTCATGATACTTCCATTCTTCACAAGAATTGGAATATAGGGTTCATGAGAGACAAATCTGAATTCTCTCTCAATAAATCTTTCCATGTTGAACTCTTTCAACGTATTGCTATTGTACACAAACTTCCATGTGAAACATTCAAGAACTATCTCATAGGTATTGGTCCTTTATCTCATAAGATGTTCCACCTTATCCTTCATTGTTGAAGGAGTTTTCATACCACTTCTCAATATTCACAATATTGAGGTGTTATTCCTCATCATATGTGGAATATTCATATATGTTCCCACTAAATCTTTTGTAAACATAGATTTCATCTTTTGTCTTGACTTAATTCAAACTCTTTGACCTTCTTATCAAGTCAAAAGATCCCATTTTGAGTACCTTGTTTCAATCCCAGATTGAACGTTGTAGCTTATAGACTTAATATGCATTCATGAAGTTATGAAACCTTTTAGGTTGTGTCACATACATATCCTCCAATGTATTCCCTTAAGGAATCTGATTTCATCTTCATATGTCAAATCTCTTAGTCTATTTTAACTACAACAGCAATCCAGACAATTGGTAAAGGAATTTCTATCATGTCCAACAATTTGAACTTGATTTATTCAACCAATTTGTTCTTTATGTTATCCATGTAGGTCTTGATTGTAAGACCCTATTGAGCCTTTTGGGTATTACCATTTTAGGTGGCGCTATCAAGGTCTTACCTTATTAGTTTTCATGGATCCCATATCACTCAGAAATAACTTCTAGTTGACTAGTTGGCTCATCTTTTATGACCAATCCATCTGAATTGTTGGATTCACAATCCTCCAATCTCAGATGTGTTTTACTAGAGCTATTTTGTTCTATGTTATATGATGAACCTGAGAATCCACAACAACTTGTGATTCTTATTGTTCTCATTGTACCTATATTTTTGATCTCAAACACTTTGAGTATTACTTTTACTCCCACTGAATCTTTTAAGAACTTAGTTATCCAATTAATAAAACAATTATGTTATTGGATTGAGATTAATAGTAATGTTCAATGATCACGGTTTATGGATAGACCTTCTCAAGAAACTACTTTCTCATGGTGGGTTTCAATCCTTTAGTTGGGACATTCCCAAATCATATCACATATGATGTCCTTTTAAACCATTTAGATGGTACATTATTTAGTGATAGGTATATATATTTATGAGGATGTGAGAAGATTAGATTAATTAAAATTATATCATAATTCATCATGGTATAAATCCTTTATTCTGACACATCATCATCTTTAGATAGATTGTCATGTGATACATTATCACATTTCATTCTTGAAGGTACCCAAGATATTGATATGAAGTATTGCAACATTTGATCATATCAAAGTATCTTAATACTTTCATCAATGGTATACTTCATTTACAATCTCCTTGAACATTTTTAAGATATTGATGCTTTCATTTCATTTGGTACATATCATCATATTACCGGTAAATCAAAATGAAGTATACATTATTTATCTATAGCATCCATTCCATAAGATCTTCATGCATCATATGTATGAGGTCTAATGTAATACTTATCCTCCCACTATATCTAGTGAATAACATCATGTCATATTGTGTGTAAGTAAGACTTTGCATGTTTCCTTAGCTTCAATAACCAAGGGAATCTAGATCGATATCAATATGTATTCTAGACATGCATTTCTCATCATCACACAAGATGACCAATGCTAATGATAATCTTGTGTTATCAATCATAATCTTGTGGTGTAAACATTATAAACATTCATCTTTGGATCATTTCACATAAATACCACAAGATGTTTTAGGGCCAACCCCATGCAAGATCATATCTTTGAAATAGAAGCACTAATAATTCTTTATTGATAATCACCCTTGTCCATACAAGATGCATAAAGAAAATGTTTCTATTAAAATGGCATAAGTGAAATAGTAGTTCTAATAACTCTATTACATGCACATTGACCTAAGATAAATTTAAACAGACTATGGCTTCCGCAAAACTTGCTCCACCTTGTCAATCTTTGACCTTCTATGAAGCCTTTTACTTTTTATCGGATCCTGTACATCAGTATGTCAGATTTCTTATATGGTATCATATAACAAAATTTAAGAAGTAATTAAATTTATCTTGTGTTGTTTATACCTGAAGTGGAGGCCTCAGTGCCATCCTTCTTCTTCTTTAGTTCCTCTAACCGGAGTGGGCAATTTCTCTTCTGATGTCCAGGCTGGTGACAATGGTGACAATCGCCTCTTTGTTTCTTTACTCCACATTTAGTCTTGAGATCTGAAGACTTGGGCTTCTGGCTAGCTTTAGAACTCTTCTTAGCTTTGCCTTTTCCTTTAGACTTCCCCTTTGTCTTGTTGATCATCATCATAGACTTGGGCTTGTCTTTCTTTATTTGTATCTAGGTTGTTCTCAACATGCCTAACAACTCTTTCAATAGCTTGTCAAAGTCATTTATGTTGTAGTTCATGACAAACTGATTATATGACTCTGGAAGAGACTATAGAATCACGTCAGTGGCCAACTCTTGGCCCAAGGGGAATCCCAGTCTGGTTAGGTTCTCCACATACCCAATTCTCTTGAGTACATGAGGACCTACTGGATTTCCTTCAGCCATGTGACATTCGAACAGTGCCTTGGAGACATCAAACCTATCTTGTCTTGCCTGGTCTTCATACATGGTCTTGAGATGTGTGACCATCTCAATCACCCCCATGTTCTCATGTTGCCTTTGCAACTCATGGTTCATTGAACAAAGCATCAGACATTTAACATCCAAAGTGTCCTCAGTATGCTTCTTATAAGCATCCTTGTCAGCCCTTGGAGCATTTTAGGGAGGTTCCTTTGGTTCTGGTATTTCCAGGACATAGTGCTTGCGGTCCTGCATGAGAATAATTATCAGTGTCCTGAACCAGTCATGGAAGTTGTTCCCAACAAGTTTGTCCTTCTCAACAACCGATCGCAGGGAAAAGTGATTGTTTGGTGTGGTCATTTGATTCTACAAAAGAATTTGCAATTTTGTCAAAAACTCAACTTTGATTTGATTTGATTAAAATTTGGATGATAACAATTAGGTCTTTAATTAATTATCATTCTCATTCTTTTTTCAAATTGACAACCCTCAAGTAATCAGAAAAATGTAGCGGATAATTTTTTAATGAGACGAGATCCATATTTCATCAAGTCATGAGTCAGCTTTTGACGGTCGCCCACAACTTGACTATTTAGGTAGGTCAACTTGCCAATTGCATCATATGCAATTCTTGGATAGATGATATGCGCAACACCTTGCCATGATCATTTGCATGCCTCTGGGCCTGGGCTCTTCAGGTCACCAATTAAGCCCAAACCAATATATAGTATGATAGATATACACTATGCTTTGTGCAAATCTACATATCTACCATCACACTTCCGCGAGATAGATGGTGCACCATGCTTTGTGTAAATATACACTTGGTCGATCAAGTTTTTCATGTGTATTATTATTGGAAAGTAGCTTAGACTTAATATGTTTGATTGAGGGGTTTATATATATATATATATATATATATGTGTGTGTGTGTGTGTGTGTGTGTGTGTGTGTGTGTGTACTGTATCCAATCACCACATATATAGTATGTATCATATACATGCTATATCCCACAACATAAACATGCAATACAAAACAAAAAGTGATGGTTATGTCCGTGTCTACTTGTAATTCCTTAGAGCCACAAGGAATTACTACCACCTAGGTCAACCATCACATCACATGTATGAACTTGTGGTTGATGTAGATCTATGCTTGCCAATCTGAGTAGATCAGTTCAACCTTTGAATCAGTCATCTTGCCTCTTGGATGGTCGGTTGGTCCTCCTATCTAATTGATTTTTGGACTCCTTCTAAATGGTCAGTTGGGTCTTCAGGGATGTTTGTCTGGCCTCCTATCCAACCGATGTCTGGACTCCTTCCAGACAGTTAGTTGGGCCCACCAGGCAGTCGTCTGGTTCCATCGTCCTCTTTCTATGATCCTCCAGACGGTCAGCTCGTCTAACGAACTGGTCGTATCAACCGGCGATGAACATCTTCAATGTCGTTGCATGAAAAGAAATGATCCTATTGCTACTTTATTACATTGAATAAGAGAAACCTCGAGTTATATTTGAGGGAAGCAAAGATAGGAAAGCATTAACTTTACATTGGGAAGAAAGAGGTAGAGACTCAGTACGCAGACCGAGATAAAAGGAACCAAACCATCCAACCACACATAGATAAAGGGTATTGGCCATAACCATGCTACACATCCACCATCAAAACCACTTTTAGGGTGACATGTATAAATTGCATATATATACATATACATACATATACATCTATATATACATATATATACATATATATATACATATATATGTATATATATGTATGTATATATATATATATATATATTGGTTTGGGATTATGTGGTTTTGATTGGATACGCTTATGAGAGAAGTTTAAATATTCACATAATATGCAATAAATAAATGATAAAACCAAAAATATGATTGTATTGATTATCCTAAAACACAATAAATTGGCGTGGCTCTGATACCACACTACTACAGAAACAACATTCAGTGTCACTTTTTTGGGCGTCGGTTATTTACGAACACCGATGCCTATAATATTAGACGTCGGTTATTTAGGCAAATCGACGTCTATATTTGAAGATCATCCAGACACGGGTACCACTTTGTAATCAGCGTCGACTGGGTATAACAGAATGACACCTAAAATCGCCCGTGAAATCCAATTTTCTAGTGAAAAAATTTGCGTCACCTACATCGTCGATTTTTTAGCTATTCACCGACGCCGATTTAAGATGAAAATTTGCGTGAAAAGTCCCACTTTCAGTGTCAGTTATCCTTTGATAACCGACACTGATAATGGTTCCCGCCAAATAATTTAGGTCAAAGATTGTCTAATTGGACGTCAATTTTTTACTATCAACCGACGCTGAAGAGTAATAGGCGTCGGTTTTGTAGATAACCGACGTCGTTGACCAACTTAATAGCCCCGATCACCCAGCTCTTCCCCCATTCTTCCTGTTTCATCGAGATATTTCTCCTGTCCTGCTGCTCACCACCGCTCTCCCAAAATCGCCCGACCACCCCCGCTGCTGCTCACCGCCGCTGTTGCTGGTGCTCTTTTGCTTGCCGCCGCCCGCCACTGCTGTTGGTGCACCTCTGCTCACTGCCGCCGCTGCTACTGGTGTGTCGCTGCTCTACTTTTCTCCCAGTGCCAGTGTTGTTCGCCGCCCGTCCCTCTGCTTCTTCGCCTGCTCACCGCCACTACTGTCTCTGCTCACCGCCACTCTTCTCCATGCTAGCTCCAGGTAGCCCTAGCCTCTTTGCTTCCTTCTCCCTAGCTCCTTACTAACAGCAAGCACGACCATGGCTGTGTTGGCCTACCATGGCCATGGCTGCTTTGTCCTACCACGGCCGTGTTGGACAGCACGGTCATGGTAAGCCAACACAGCCATGACCGTGCTTGCTGTTGGTAAGGATATGAACAAATTTTTATGTAATGCTTTATGTAAATCCTAGGATATGAACAAATCTTTTTCTTGCATATATTTGTGCTTCTAATCGTAATCTTTGACCTAATTCAGTAAATTTAGATGCATGTTGAAATAAGATTTAAACTTGTCAATTCTAGCATCCTAATTTGATTTGATTAAACCTAACATTGATGAAACCCTAACACCAATTGTGATGAAACCCTAACACGTACATATCTATTATTGTGTTTGTTGGCCTAGAAACCCGTCCAAGATTTACTCATTAGGATTAAATCTTGGATAGTCCCCGGTTTGGGACTGTTCTTGAACACCTAATCTCTATTAGGATGTAATTATATAATGTGTATTGGGTTTTCGAGAAAATTTCGGTAGCGTTTCCCCATTTGTTCTCTAATTACATATGTACTTAGAGAACAGTGGGGAAATGATGTCGAAATTTTCTTGAAAACCCAATACACATTATACACTTACTAGTGAGATTAGGTGTTCAAGGATGGGATAGGTGGTACACATTTATTATATATAAGAATGACATCACATGTGTTTGTTGGCCTAGAAACCCGTCCAAGATTTACTCATTAGGAGTAAATCTTGGATAGTCCCCGGTTTGGGACTGTTCTTGAACACCTAATCTCACTTAGGATGTAAGTGTATAATGTGTATTGGGTTTTTGAGAAAATTGTGGTAGCATTTCTCCGTTTGTTCTCTAAGTACATATGTACTTAGAGAAAAGTGGGGAAATGCTGTCGAAATTTTCTTGAAAACCCAATACACATTATACACTTACTAGTGAGATTAGGTGTTCAAGGATGGTATAGGTGGTACACATGTGTTTGTTAACCGTAGACCCTAATCTTGTCCTAATATATACTTGTTTTATCTTTGATCATAGAATGGATAGATCATGGATGTCCATTCACAATCGCTACACCCCAGAGTTTACATCTGGTCTTGATCAGTTTATTAGATTTGCCGAGGAACATAGGAAAGAACCTGGAGATAGGTTCTACTGTCCATGTAGGCATTGCGGTAACAACTTGAAAGTCAGCACTGGTGATGAAATCAAAAGTCATGTCATGTGCAATGGGATTGTACAAGGCTATACAGAATGGCACTGGCATGGAGAGATTTCAACTCGAAACCAGTGGATGTCGATAGCAGTGCTTGGGTGGAAGAAATATTGCCTGTGGCAATTCGATCTATATTGCCGAAGCATGTAAGTTTTGCAATCACCAGACTTTGTTTCTTTTTCAACAGTCTATGCAACAAAGTTATTGACCCTGATACTCTCGATAATTTGCAAAGAGAAGTGGTTGTTACCCTATGTCAGCTTGAGATGTATTTCCCTCCTTCGTTCTTTGATATCATGGTACATCTTGTTGTCCACTTGACTAGGGAAGTGAAAATGTTGGGACCAGTTTTCTTGCATTGGATGTATCCCTTTGAACGATACATGAGCATTTTTAAAGGTGATGTTCGAAACCATTATCGGCCTGAAGGGAGTATTATTGAAGGTTATGTGGCGAGAGAGGTTATGGATTTTTGCAATGACTTTCTGAGTGGTAATAATACTCATGTTAATGACAAGAATATTGAGGAGGGCAAAGGAATTTTGGGATAACGGGTGAAAGTAATCAGCCATGAGTAGTTGGAACAAGCTCACTTGTATATTTTACACAACATGGATGAAGTGAGTGTTTATATCGAGGAACATACCAATTTCATCAAGAGACAACATCCTCGAGCAAGTTCAATGTGGCTTGCTAGAGAGCATAACAAGACTTTTACTAAGTGGTTTGAAGATAAAGTCTTACATCAACTATCTCAAACAACAAATGATATTACGGAAACTATCAAATGCCTCACCTTTAAACCAAAACCGAATGTTATGTCTTATGAAGGTTTTGACATTAATGGGTTCACATATTACACAAAGCGCCAAGATGATAAGAGTGTCGTCCAAAACAATGGGGTCACTCTTCAAGTGTCGACTATGTATTTTGAAAGTGCAAAGGATAAGAGTCCATGTGAAGCTAAAATGTCATATTACGGTGTCATTGAAGACATCTGGGAGTTTGACTACATAGATTTCAGAATTCCACTCTTTAAATGTAATTGGGTTGATAACACCAAAGGAGTTATAGTGGATGAATTGGGTTTCACTTTAGTGAACTTTGAAAAGATTGGCGAGAAGGGTGAACCATTCATATTGGCATCACAAGCGAAACAAGTATTCTATATCGATGATCCTGCAAATGATAAATGGTCGGTTGTTCTTCATGGTAAAAGACAGTTCATTGAAGATCCTATAGATGAAGAAGAGTACTATGATAAGTATGATGACTCCAGTCCATTCTCAGTTGGGTTGCCAACTCCACAAAATATTAAAGCTAATGATGACTTATATGTCCGCGGAGATCACAATGAAGGATTGTTAATTGATAAAAGATCACAATTTTAGAGGCATGCATGTTTATATTTTTTTATTGAAGCTAAATGTTTGCTTTTTTAATATCAATATCATTTTCAGATTTGATGTCTCATTATCTTGTAGTTAATACAAATGCTAAATGTTTGCCTTTTTAATGACATTTACAGATGGCTGACCATGATGAGCGTGATGTCCATGATGAGCATGTTTTCCATGATGAGCATGGTGAGGATACCAATGTAAGTTTTAAAAACATATCCTGTATTTCTATAAAATTCATTATCTTCTAGTTATGTCATATATCCTATATTTCTATATTGGGCTAATTTAGTGTGTTTATTTTTGTCAAATTTTAGGTTGATGTACCCACTGAAGCACTGGAGGAACTTGATGCGCATCACCAAACACTTAACAAGAATAGGGGCATCACTTCTTTGAAGAAGTTGATAGCTCTAAGTGGCAGTGGATCCAGATTGGCTGTGGAGTTTGATAATGGAGGAAATCCAATTGGAGTGAACCGCAATAATTTTGTAAACTATCTTGGGGTTGTCACTCGAAGCCATTATGGTGTTAAGTATGATAATTGGCATAAAGTTCCTCAGGAGAAGAAAGACATGATATGGAAGGATTTATGCATGAGTTATTATTATTTGCAATTCTATTTTGTAGATTACAAATTCTATTATTTGCAATTCTATTTTTGGATACTAGTTAATAACAATTCTATTTTACAGAATCTGTTTGCATTTGATGAGAAGCTGCATCGTAAAAGTGTGATGCAACACGTTGGAAAGATGCTAAGGAACTATAGGACAAATCTCAATAGAGAATACATAAAAGATGGTGATAAGAAGAAGAAGTCAGCCCTTGAACAGTGGAACTTCTTGGACAAAGAAGATTGGGACATGTTTGTTGCTTTAAGAAAATCTGAAGAATTCAAGGTATTAGGCGTCACTCCCAATTTAATTAATATATGTTGTATTAACATTTAGTGCTACTAACCAAATCATTAATGTGCATACTAACTAGGCCCTCAGTGAGGCGCAAAAAGCAAGGCGTGCACTGAATGTGCATGACCACACTATGGGTCCAAAGGGCTATGCAAGAGTTCATCAAAGACTACAGGTGGAGTCTGTTGCTACTCAGGAGTCTGCCACACCCATGCCTCGCCATGATGTCTGAATAGCTGGGAGGAAAAACAAGAAGGGTGAAATAAAGAAGCCCGTAACTGCTGAGGCGGCTGTGAAAATGGTAAAATATAACTCTTAGAACAATCATTTGAATATTGATTATTTGTGGTGTTAACTTACCAATTTCTGTTGATGGTGATTAGCGGGAGCTGCACGAGAAGAGGAAACAAGGCACATTCATCCCTCAGGGCACAAGGGATGAATTGACAGTTGCTCTGGGTAACCCAGAGCAACCTGGACGTGTTAGGGGTGCAGGCGCTGGTGTGGGAATCAAAGCATTCTTTGGGCCATCCCAGTGCAAACCCAGAGCGGGACTTTCACAAGAAGAGGTAACCTATTCTTTTTTTAGAATATTACTGCAAAAGGGAATTCGATAATAAGAAGCTAATGTTTCTTGTATCCATGTATAGGAGAATAAAAGAGTCGAGGATATAGTTGCTAAGAAGGTCAGGGAAGAAATGATGCGGTGGCAGGCATCGCAGGCTTCCAATCAGCCTATGGCGACCCACTCTTCTCCTGATGTACAGACTGAGAGTAATCATGTAGACCCACCACCACCTAACACGTCTGCTATAAGTATTGTTTATGACATTTTAGATAGTCTTTTCAAGATGATATGTTTTCAATATGATATGTATATATGTATAACATTCTTTACGTAAATTTGTAGGTGTTGAAGCCATGCCGCTTAAGAATACAAGACTATGTTGTTGTAGAGGCGCAGGCTTACCTGTCCCTTCATGGGGCAACGTTTCACATGACTCCAATGCCACAGGGATACATTCATGTGAGCCTGATACGTGTATTCCCTGATTGGAGGGAAGCTACATTGCCATATGCCCACCCGGATATTGATACACTTGTTGAGGCAAAAGGCGGGGTGATATTGTGGCCTAAAGCAAATGTCGTCTACACTACTGAAATTGTAAGATAAATTTACATTACTTTAGATTGTTAATGTGTATATATGAGGTCAATTGATCTGAAATTATATATACAGGTTAAAAAGAAGACACCCGAAGCATCTAGGCCTCCACCTCCACTTCTTGCATTACCAAGTTGGGTTCCAACTGACCTAAAATTCCCGTTAGGTCCTGCTTGTAGGGGAATGGCATGTTGGCTACAGGCACATAATATACATTGCCCTATAATTGTTTCTTTAGAAGCAAATTATGCAGGTCAATCATACGAAAGCTCTTTATTTATACAAGATATTATTGAGTTGTTTCTATATGATTGGCTAAATACATCAATGATAGAGACATGGATAAGGTGAGATCTTGTTTATACATCGATATACCTTGTATAAGATCTGGTGATCTGGTTTCTTATATATTAATGCATACGTAATACATGTTTTGCAGCTACTTAGTCGAAAATCAATGTAAACAATTTGCATTTGACCATGTGGGATTTTTTATTCCATCATTGATTAGTATGGTAGCTAAAGACCTCGATAGTGTTCAACAATACTGTATAGATGCTTTTACAGTTTTTGGTCAGCAAAATAAGACGATAATAATAGCTCCATTCAATGTCAAGTAAGTTTACTTTACTTATAATTTGGACTTAAGAAAATTACATTTTTATTGTGGATTTTGAGTTATTAATTTTTAACTTTTTTACCTCTAGCGGTAGGCATTGGGAGTTACTAGTTATTGTCCCCGGGACATTCATTGTTTATTATCTAGATCCTGTGGGGAGTACATTGAATACTAAAATTGGACACGTAATGAGATTGCCATTATTCTGGTGAGAAATATTTCATTTTTTAGAACCGTTAACATATGTTATTACAATACTATTTAATTATGCAATTTACTGTGTTACATTAACATGTAGGGGTTTAGATGCATTCAAAAATGTTGGAGGAAAGGTCCCAATGAAAAAGAACCAGCCAATAATTTGGGAGAACGTAAAAGTAAGTTCCCAATTCCAATTTATATATTATTTATGTGAAGTGTGCTTAGTTGTATTTTTTAATATTTTGTATGTTTCAATTTATAGTGCGCTACACAAGACAACGGTTGGGCATGCACATACTATGTGATGTGATTTATGCAGATGATTATCCAATATGCCAGATTGGACATCAATACCATACATGAGGTATTATATATAGTCTCATTAGTTAGTATGAAATATATCAATCTTATTTTGATATTATTACTTATATATATACATCATTCTCTTTGCAGGTATTTAAAACTGACCACACTATAGGTAAATGCTTAAAAGATGTACATGCTCCATATACGATGGAAGTATTAAATGAAGTAAGAGAAGAATGGGCAAGAGCCATACAAGCAGTGGTGATTGTAAGATATAATTAGGATGTTGATAGCGATGTTGAATGATATTTTGTAAATGAATATTTATGAATGTTTATACATGTCTGAATGTTTCTACATGTATTTGAATGTTTCTACATGTGTGAATGTGAGAATTGAATTGATGTCTGAATGTATCTACTTGTGTGAAAAGTAAATTTGTTGATTTTACAGGTTTGTGGCATGTTTGTAGGCTGATATCAATGGATGTCGTAAACCTGTAGTTCAAAAAATTGAACTAAAGGTTCTCATCCTGCTGACCAGCCACAGCAGGCCTGCAAACTGATAAGAAAAAAACATAGACGTCGGTTATTTATAGAACACCGTCATCAAAGACTTACAGCGTCGGTTATTGGATAAAACCGTTGCCTAATATGATAAACAACCCGACCGTACAGGAAAGCATGGCCGTGGCGGTAAATGGTGTCAGTTATTAGTATAAAACCGACACCTATAGTACTAAATACGGCCGTGTAGGGAAGCACGACCGTGGCGTCTGGAAATATGGCATCGGTTTTTTAGTTGTAAACCGAAGCAAAAAGTGTCCTAGGTGGTGCCTTTTTTGTGGCACGAACCCTTTTGGCGTCGGCGTACTATACATAACCGATGCCGATAGGTGTGTTGTTGGTGCTTTTTCGGTGGCGCGAACCCTTTTGGCATCGGTTATAAAATCGACGCTGAAGAGTTCGACCTTTAGCGGCGCCCACATAGGAGTTGCTTGAGAACCGTCGCTAAAAGGGCATAAACAACTGTCGCTAAATCCCTGTTCTGTAGTAGTACCACTGTTGGGAAATACGGGCACAGAGTATAGTAGTGGAAATAAAAAAAATTATCTATCTGTATTCCCATAACAGCAAGATCACGTCAAGTACTATGAAATAGAAAGGATGGTTTTATCAAGTTATACCTAGTACTGGAGCAAGTCCAGTGACAAAACTCACTTCTTTGCAATTGTTGATAAGTTGCTCTTAGATGATGGTTGTCAGCTCCTGGTCTTCACTACAAACAACATCTCAACCTCTACAGCGACTCCAGTGGTCTCACCACAGACTATAGGTTGACTTTGCTCTCCGAGAAGCAGCCAAAGGACTCCTGCCTCTAGAGTAGTCCACACAGACCAACTAGAACTCCTGTCGTTCACCAAGAATGGATAGGAAGGGGTTGTCCTCCCTGTTGGTGTACTAATCACCAACCTACTCTCCCACAATGACAACTTCTCAGTTTTTCTCTCCTGTTGGCTATCCCTCCTTTTCAATAGGACTTGTCTAGGCTCTCTTGGTTACCACAACCAGAGAGGAAAATAGTTTTCAGAGGAACTGATTCTTAGTTGTTTGTGTTGTGTTTTTGTGCTCTAGGAAGCCCCCAATACCCCTCTATATATAGCATATGCCAGGGTCAAGGTTCCCAGTTGCTATTTGATGTGGGATAAAGGTGCGGGAGTAAAAATAACTAGAAGATCTTGAATTTTTGCAACCTGCAACAGACAAAATGGTCGTTTCACACACCCATACAGTCATCTATTACATGAGACAGTCATCTCGCACTGCCAAATGACCGTTTGGCAGTTCCCAATCTGAAACGAATTTGACTATTTTGAATTCGATTAATATCTCATATTAATTTCCTTGTTCCTCAAGTAAAGAACAATTGAAACTATTTGGGAAACATCCCAAAGCTTTTTTTGACCCAACTGGTCTGTCTCGCCCAAGTGAGACTCTCGTCCCACTCACCTAGACGGCCTTCTGGTGAGTTGAATCGAGTCGGTTGGTTCAATAAAATTAAATAGGTTGGTTCAAGGGTAGAACTTAGCCAAATCAATCTCTGATCAACTTGACCCCCAAACGACCGTCTCAACTACTTGAGACATCTGTCTAGCTACACAAATGGTCGTCACCTAGTGAGATAGTTGTTTGGCAGACCTGGTCATCCAATCAAGTAATATGTTGTGTGAATTGAATACCTAAACACTTTAATAATCAATCTAATCATCATTCAAGATTGAACTCCTCTTCTAGATGAGTTCCTATGTGTGTGACCCTATAGGTCCCATATGACATTGGTAGTGACTGTCCATAACTAGGTTATGACATCACAAGCAAAAAGTGGTGCCTAGTCACACATCCGTGCTACCCAAGCGAAATGGAAAGTTGGAGAACAACTTCAACCTACAATCTGTGTAAGGTGTTGTAGTGATTGTATATTCCTTTCTCTCTGATATACATGATGAACTCGAGGCATGGTTGGTCATCCTCTCAACATTCAATCCATGTTTCGTGAACCAAGAGCAGACTGCCTGAGATAATGTGACCTCAATATCATATATTGATTCACATGTGCATCCACATGCATTTCTCAATCTCGCTAATCAAGTGGCCAGGGTATTATACTTCTGTAGGAGTGACAAATCCCATATCTATCACTCACAGTTTATCCCCATGTGTTAAAGTCACCCAATCATCGTTGTTATAACAACCCGTGTTTTAGGACTGCATTTGATGATGTCAAAGCATAACCAACGACATGTGACGAGCGTAAGTGATTTCAGATCTAAGAATCACAATCACCACCTTCACTGTGAGAGATGACTTTGACCACAAAACCATGTGTCACTCTCAAGGTGGGTCTGTCCGATACACTATTCTCTAACATATATCTGCGTGCTTGGTTTGATATTGCCATATCATGACTAATGAGATTTAGTCATCAACCAACTCACACTCTGATCATATGTGTTATTGTGGTCTATCAACCTTCCACAATGAGAAACGATCATGGACATAATGAGAATATGTATATGTACTCTTAAGAAACGTATGATCTCATCACGAGGGTAGGAACTTGACTACATATGTCATTGAGTAATATAATTCTCTAAACATTCACTATGTACCCTCATTATCCCATAACTGAGTGAAATAGATGAATTGGAAGCTTGCCTTCATATATATTATTATTAATCAAATCATTTTAGGTACTTATTCCATGTCAATCATCATATGTTTTTCCCTATGGGCATACCTTACCAACAATAATTCCATCATGTTTCTATAGATTGCTTAAAATTATAAATTATTAAATTTATTTGAAAATTTTGTGAGTCTGATACCAAATGTATTGACCTCACTTTTCAGCGTCCCCCAATTAAGGAAAGACCCAAAAAGTTGAGAGCCATTACCTAAAATTCCCAAGGATCCAAATTTTTACCAAATAATAAATAATAGCAAATAATTTCCATTAATTCAAAATTTATTCACAACATGCTCCTCCAAGGAGTTACATGAATTTCTATCACCAGAACTGTACAAATGAGAAGAACATTTTCCTAATCCTCCTTACAAGTTAACTTTAATGCCTTCAAGTAATTTCATATGTCCATGATATCTTGATATCTTCATATTTAGAAAGTACCTAAAAAGTGTGAAATAAAAATGCGGCTTAACATACCAAAATATATTGTGTACGTCGGGTGCATGCAAAAGTGTGTAAGTACATAACAACATATATCCAATAAATTACTTGCAAATAAGAATTGGCATTTTATTCACATAATATTTCTTTATGTGATAATCATAGTGGAATTATAATTGAATGTAATGTAAATAAACATTCAATAGTTTAATGGTTCAATCCTTGAGAAACACTCAGAAAACATCGAAAAACTATTACGGATAGACATAATCATAACCAGGTACCTCAATGGTGAGCCATGTAGATTAGACAATTATACTTCAAATAGATTCAATCAATCAAATCAACATATCCAAGCAATCAAATTTAAGTTGCATGTATGTAAATCCTAAAGTGTCACCATCTCAATAATCACATTAAACCTCACTCGGGTTCTAATCTAGGATTTAAATCATAATTCTTTATTTGCATGATTATTCACATTAGAAACTCTAATTACCATCATTAAGATCCTAATCATGTTAAATTTCCATTATATTCAATGTTATTATCTTACATATCAAAGAATCATATTAACATTATTAACAACATATTTATCAAAATTAGGGTTTATATGCACTAATCACCTTTTTAACACAAATTTACAATAATTTTAGAATTTCAATCATAATTATATCTCAATTATATTTTATTTTTATTCATATCATTTTTATAACAATGATATAGAATATCACTATATTTGGATAATCATATCAATTTCTACAATTTTCACAAGGTAAACATGATTTCAAGAATTTATTGAACAATTATACCTTCCTTAGGGTGATGTGGCATGTCTTGATTGGTCCATTTCTCCCACTCCACATCCAGGATATGTGACCTTCCGAACCAGGTTTTATCTCATGAATCAGTAAAATTGGTTGGTTCCTTCTCTGATGCAAACTGGTTTGACTTTGGGGGGAAATCGACCGCTTCCTCATTGAGAGAAGTAGGATGCTCTGCATTTGTCTCCTTCACAACACACCACCTCCGCATTCAGTACGGTCAATGAGGGAAGAAAGGTTGAGTGTTGGTGCTCTTGGGAAGAAGAGGCATCTCACACCATTTCCAGGGCTCTCCCAGGCTCCCTCATCCTACACAGCCCTAGTGGAATGAGTCGTCATGGATCAAAACTGACGAGGGTCCTAAGGGAGCGACTGGCGACGTGGTCAGAACTAGAGGTAGAAGACAAAAGAGAAGTTGTTGATTTCCATATCAATGGTTTGGACGGGTCTGACGCATCAATAGGGGTGTGGGTCATCACAGTAAAGTGGGATTATTCAATCAATATTCCAAAAATGGAAAAATATGCATTGGTTGCAACTAAAACCCTCCTTCTTCTTGGATTTTTCTAGGCCACTAGGAACACCCTTTTGATCTCAAATTTGGAGGGAAACTAACTAATGAATTTTCCAACCATTATCTAATTTTTGGTATTTTGTGGAATAACTTATATAGTCAAAACATGCTCTTTTGGTATATCCTTATATTAATTACTCAGACCACAAGGGAAGTCTTTTTTCCTCCAAATTCTAGAATTATCTTATATTTGTTATTATCTTAAATTATACCAAAAGTTGGGCACGATATTCTTGTTCGATGCTCCAAATATTATGTTGCCATTTTTAGCTAGATAATTACTCTTTTGATTATCTAAAACACCTCATATCTTATTTTCTTTGGGAAACGTGTATATTATTTTATATTTCAATTGTCCAATGATTAATAAAGTGACCATTCTTTATTTATGTAGGAAATCTCTTATTTTCTTGACTTTTTCCACAAGAGCCTATTTGCAAAGCAAATAGTTTTGTGGACCTTTATATGGGCCATGGGTTGCACTCATGCCATAAAGGTGACATTGTTATTCCATCAATAATTCCATTACGGAACTTACTTATTAATTCATACCTTTATTTATAAAATTCAATTTTACCTAAATTGAGGATATTACAAAGATTGTCACAAATAGATTATATCATTCACTACAATAATAAAAACAACTTTACACAGGATATAAATACATTGATTCTCATAAATATTCTTTTTTTGCAAAACTTACAAGTTACAACAAGGAACATGATACATGATATAACTGGTAAATTGGTTACATCTCCTTGGATCTTTTAGATGGAACCCCACCAGGTCCTGAAGTTGTACATATGTCTACCTTTAGAGGTCTATCCCATGCTATAGACAACCTATGTGCATCTACACATAGCCACACGTTCGACAAACCATTTGTAAATGGTTGGGTTCAGCAAATATATTATCATAGCCTAAATAAGCTTAAAATTGATATGAACTTGACTAAACATTTATAATGGATTCAAGATGCATTTTTAACTTCATTAAGCATTTTCATTACAGCACATACTCAATGAACATAATCTGACCTGATCTCACAACACACACGAGGTGTGAAGGCTTTTGAACACATTGAAAGTGAACATGATTGGCCTTGAACATAATAAATGTAAACATCATTGAAGATACTAAATGTGAACATGCTTGGGCTTGAACCCATAAAGTGAAGGGGCATCATGAGGAACCAACAATCCATAAAAATGTTCATGAGTAGGGCCTAATTACTTGTTTCTTATTTTGATCTGATCTGATTTGATATGATCTTATCTTATCTTACTTAGGGTTTTCACATGTAACTGCATTATTGATATTAAACATGAAGAGGTATGTTCTTTTCATTGATCTAATCTTACATATAATATATATACAATAAATCCTAATAAGAAGTGCATATATAAATACCTCTTGAAACATTAAGATGCTCACATGATATCATATATAACATGAACTTTAAACATGATTAAGTGAGTACAACTGAATGATGCAGTATAATGAAACCCAAGGCATGGACCATAAACCCAATTTTAGTGGGAAAAATTGCTCCTAGATTCCATGATATTATCTCTTGGTCAACCTATGATAATCACCCAAAGTTTCTTAATTAGGTTTCTAAACCCTAATTATGATAACTCTAAAACTTTGTGTAAACAAAGTCAAATCATGACTTGTCACCTAGCCCATTGGTTAGATCTTAAAAAATTGATCAAATTCATATATAATTTGACCCCATATGACATACGAATAAAAAGATATCAATTATCTTTCATTGGCTAATGAAAATTTAGTTAAATTCATTAATCTTAATCTAAGATCTGATAAAACATAATAGAATGAACCATATGCCCATGTCTCCAAATCTCGATCATAGGTGTGACATGGGGTGATTTTTTCAAAATTTGATCTCCAGTCAAAGTGAGGATGTTGACCTAAAGAAACTCAAAACTTGAAAAAATCCCTAGTTGGGATCACACTAAAATCATATTCCGAGGGAAAAAGATGAAACTAATCATCCAGAGTTCTTCTAGACCAGGTCGTGGCATGACTAGGCTCCCTGAGGTATAAATCTCCAAACCAAACTCTAGTCCAAACTATCTTTAGAAAATATCATAGGCGACGACCTTCTTCCCCACCCTTCACCGACCTTGGAAACCCCGGGTGCAAATTGTCAGGCAACTGGAAACTCAAACATGGAGTCCTATTGTGGATGCCAAGTTGGAGGGTCCAAGGTGGTCAAAGAGCCAAAAAAGACCCAACCTAGATGGTGGGGAGTTTTGACTCATCCCAAATAATCCAAAGGAGATGAACTTCGATAAAAATGGCAACCAAAAACCTACACCAGTCTTTGAATTTCAAAGGACCGACGAATAAAAAGAAAAAGGAGAAAATATCTATACCTCAAATCTCAGTGTAACAGTTGTATATGAAGCTTACTGGGTGAGGCTGGATCTCCCATGACTTCCCCTGGAGATGGAGAGGGACAAAGATACTCCACCAAAGGTGACCTTAATGGAGGGTACTCATAGAGTAAAGGAGATGGGAACTAGGGTGCTAGATAGCAAAGGGGTATTGGGATTTGGTTCCTTGATCTCTGAGGAAAGTTTTCAGGGACCCCCTTTATAACTTTCTGGGTCTGAGGGTTTGGGTCTCTTGCTCAGGTCAGAATAGGGGATAGTTAATGTGGCTCCAAGATTCTAAAGGGTTTTTGGTACTAGAATCCCACAAATAAGGGATGGTTAGCTTCAGAAGAGAGAGATAGTGTCTATTCAGAGATCTTTTTGGACTGAGACCTCATAGAGAGAGAACATGGAGGAGGAGGTCCACAACTAATGTTATGAGAATGGGAGTCCTAATCGAACTTTGATGAGTGGTATAGAATTCTTCACATTTATTGGATAAGTCCACAAACAAGAGAGAGAGAAAAATGAACTATTCCATTTAGTCTAGGGAAACAAGGTCCACGTGATAGTGAGAACCATAGGAAAATTGCAATATTGTTGGTTTGACAAAGAAATCAGAATTTAAATAATACAAAACTATATCCCATACACATTTCAACTTACATTTAGACATTATCTTTTCTGATTAAATTTGTGGTAGTTAGGATTATCCAATTAACATCAAATTGGTACCCAAGCTCAATGAGACCCAAGGAATATGTTTTTGGAGTTAGATTTCACTTTCATAATTTTCTTGTATGAGTTCCACTAGATTTTTGGTTCGAATCTTATGTCTGATATTAACTCCTATACATCAAATTAATTATCAGTATCTAGGATTTAGAATCAAATTTTCTATGTCTTAGTTTTGCTAAGGCTATAAGATATTATTTTACACAAATTGTGATATTTTACTCATAGAGTTCATTATCTTAATTATTTCAATAAGAACTGTTATAAAACACATTAGTTATCTTTACTTATATTAAACATTCTGTTATTATCACACTACATCTCTTAGTCACATTGTTGTCTGTATGAAACATTCACTCATATTCATACACATCCAATTACTAATTGTACTCATTTAAGCCATTACATGTGTATTGATGAACAAGATGACATATTCTACATATATTACGAACCCATTTACCTACCTAACCATGGTTAGGTTCATTAGTCCCCTTACCATACTCTCATTAGGAAGAACTACATTAAGGTTAAAATTGGGTATGGAGTTTGGGATGTTACAACTCTACTCACCTTATATTTTTCCTTAAAATTCAGATGGTATACCCACCTTACAATTTCACATACTCTATGTGCATTACTATAGCATTATCCCAAAGGTTCATTAACACATTCAAGGTGTGATATTCTTGCACTAAAAGGTCTATGTCTAATCAACATGTACATATACAACTGATGAAGCTTGAGATATATCTCACATTATCATTATCTAACATAGTAAGGAATGTAGCTTGCTTCTTTTCAGTAGGATTTCTGAATATGTCATCTAAATGTGTCATGTTTATTATAATTATTTAAAAATTGTACTAGTGCACATGCCCCATACAATATGCACTCAAAAGGCAAAACAAGCTTCATAAGTATGCTTATATCTACATAACATCACCTTTAAAACTAATCTAGTGCTTTAAGACTATTGGGAAAGATTTTTCCTTGTAAACTAAAAAATACATGTTAACTTCTATCTCATGGGTCATTATCATTAGCATGATCTTGTAACTTACAGTTTCTGAGTTAACCAAAGTGATATCTCCCCATAAACTTGCACTGGAGTGTTCATTGATCCCAAAAGCTAATTACACCCAAGTGCTCATTGCATTAGGTGATCATTGACCTTGGAGGATCGCTAAGTTAACAATCCTTTATTAACATTACTCTTAATCAATTTTTCCATCATACCATGGAGCTCTTAGCAAAGCTACTAGGATTACTAATGAAATATTGATCGGCCACTTTTTATAGGCTCTACCTTGTATCAACATCATGAAGAACCTCATATTATTGGGATCCTAGACCATTGATCCATAACAACCACTTAAGGTTGCTCATGTTTAACTTTAAAAGGAATCATGGTTACTCCTAGTCATTTCCATACTATTATGTTACAAACTTACCCTCATAGAATTAACATGATTCATATTTCCCTAAATACTTCTGAATAAAAATAAATTATGATTCAACCAATGAGAATATTAATCCTTAAAAACTAAGATTTAAACTCATTGAGATTTTGATTTTTTATCATACTATATCATTTCAAACCTACACTTGGTATTTAAACACCATTATACTACTACTTTACAAACCTAAAATTAGGGCACAACATTATTCAAGAGTCTTCAAATATTCTCGAAAAAGATTCACTTGTGTCATAAGTTCCTCCTAGGAACCATGGCTATAGGGTATCCTTATTCTCTTGATATGTATTGCATGAAAAAAAATACTTGACTTATCTCCAATCATTAATCGAGAAATCCAACCAAATGTGAGATATACTGCTTAAAAAGTATGGCTCTAAAATATCACAAAATTTAGCATTTCCTCACTTATCATTCTTAATATAACTTTCACTACTAGACAAAGAAACCTCTTTCACCATGGTTCATTAATTAGATTCAATGATTTATTTTCTTATTAATCAATCATTACATGAATTATATGGTGGACATATATACCTGGAACTGATAGGATCTGATACACAACATGGTGCACATAAACATAGGTTGGTCTCCATCCTATGATATGAGCTACCTTAAAAATATGTTGCTATATCCCCAGTAACCCCACCACATAGTTCAGCAACTAAAATCCTTTGTAGAGTCCTACTACAATTTTCTCAGGTTAAAAAGTAAGTTTTATAGAACAGCTATACGACCAACCATGCTCTATGGGAGTGAATGTTGGGCGGTGAAGAAACAAGGTCTCAACAAGATGAACGTGGCTGAAATGCGTATGCTGAGATGGATGTGTGGGAAGACAAGAAAAGATCATTTGAGAAATGACTATATCAGGAATAAAGTGGGGGTGGCGAGCATTGAGGACAAGTTGCGTGAGGGCCGACTCAGATGGTACGGACATGTGCAACGCAGGCCTACTAGTGCGCCTATACGAAGCAATGCTATTGAGCCAAACACTATAAATAGAAGAAGAGGAAGGCCTAAATTAACATGGGATGAGCTTATAAAGAGAGATTTTGAATCTCTACATCTCAATCAGAATATGACCCATGATAGAGCTGAATGGAAACGAAGGATCCATGTAGCCGACCCCAACATAGTTGGGATTGAGGCTTAGATGATGATGATGATGATGACTTAGACTTTAGGATTTTCGTCAACATAAGCATTTATGTTCATAAATCATCATCTCGACGCATGATACACCTATTTGATCTGAAACTTTAAATATGTGCACAAACATGTTTATTTAATTAAAAACATTCATTTTCTTTAGAGGTTAATTATCTTAACGAGTTCAATGATAAAAATAGACCTACTTTGAATAAGTAGGAAACTAAATCATGTTTGAAATTAACTCATTTCCACACCTTAAATCTCCTTACACAAAAGTATTGGGTTACTCCTCCTTAAGAAAATATTATATCTTTTTTTTGAGTTTAGGCGTCATCGGTATCAAAAATAAGTCCTTGATGTACTCATGGACGTAAAAGCTTAATGTCTCATTTAAAAAGAAATCCTTAGGATAATATGTCATTGATTACTATACTTACACATGCTCCCTTACTTGTCAATGGATATATTTTAGTTTTCTTTTCATGAATTACTTAATTCTCAATATTCCTCAACCATTTCTAGATAACCTAGAACATGCATTACTAGATGAACATATATACTAAGGGATCTTATATTGCAACTTTGGGGTATCCCCAAGCAAGTTACTATTATAATCCCATTATTCTATTCTTTATACCAAAAAATATAATACCATCCATGATTTGTTAACTTTTATGTAGTTCTAGTACCATCAAGTTCAAGAGACACATATATGGGTTCCAAGCATTAACACTTGATGTTGTCTCTTGAAACAATGAATATATGTATCTAGAGATGATAGATCATATCATACTCATACCCAACATCTTCTAGTATAGGTGTTCCATACCACAAGCACTAGAATGATGGATATTATTATAACAAGATTATGTGGCTCATAATATATCCTCTAAGGTTCTCAGTTTATCTACGTCCATTACCACAAACTATTGAGAAAGAAAGAGGACATGCTATGAGATATGAAGTCATCACTCAAAACCCATTACAAAAAGACACTTAAACCTAGTGTTACTTGTCCCTCTTTGGCTCTTGCATTATATATGTAACAACCTTGATTTTTAAACTTGAAATCTCGATGAAAAAAATTCTTTGATTCCTTCTTTCAAGAAAGTTTGAGAATAGAGGCTTCATGAAAAACTTGAACACTTTATAATATAATACTTGTAAGAAAATATTATTTTCCTTTATTTCTGATCAAAACCAAAGCGCTCAAGATAAATTCTAAAACCATCATGAAATGTGGATCCCAAATCATTATTCGTGAAGACTAAAATCGATAGTTGTACATTAATGCTAGCCATGTATCAAAAGTGAGGGATTTTTACCTAAATAAGATGAACCTCATCAAGTCAATAGTTATTCCATCATCCATCATCATCAATTGTAACTTATTAGATATTTCATCCTACTTGATTAATACTTAATCATATTCTTAGAAAGGTAGACCACTAGTCTAGGGTATAACAACCCTACGAGTTAGGGTATTCTATATCCTCAAACTACCATGATTCATTGAAGTTGGGGATTATGATAACACAACCTATATCCTTATTAGGATCTTATTACTAATACTTGGTTTGATTTCACTAAGTACTATACTTAGGACTTGTCTAAGAGGTGAAGTTTATAAGAATGTGAGAATCTTTCCTGGTGGCCATATATATTATTGCTCTAATACCACTTTTGTAACAACTTCCAAGTATAATCCATATATAGAAACATTGGAAGCATGGATCCTCAATATTACACTCATAGATTGTCATAAATTGATTATGTCATTCACTACAATAATAAAAACAACTTTACACTAGAATATATTGACTCTAGTACAAATTCTTTTTTTTGCAAAACTTACAACAAGGAACATGATACATGATATAATTGGTATATTGAATACACCTCCTTGGACCTTATAGATGGCACCCAACAAAGTCCTAAACGTGTACGCATGTCCACCTCCAGAGGGAGATACCATGCTTTAGACAACCTATGTGCATCCACACATAGCCATGCATTTGACAAATTGTTTGTAAGTGGTCGGGCTCGATAAATATACGAACATAATATAAATAAGTTTAAAACTAATATGAACTTGCATAAACAAAAAATCATGGACTAAGGATGCATTCTTAACCAGATTAAGAATTCTTATTAGGGCACCTACTCAATGAACATTATCTGATATGATCTCACAACACATACGAGGTGTGAAGGCTTCTGAACACACTGAAATCGAACATGATTGGGTTTGAACCCAATAAACACATACATCACTGAACACACTAAAAGGGAATAGGCTAGGGCTTCAACCCAAAAAGTAAAGGGGCTCATGAGGCACCAACCTTCCATAAAAATGTTCATGAGTAGATCCTAATTACTTATTTCTTATTCTAATCTAATCTTATCTTATCCTATCTTACTTAGGGTTTTCAACCATAACTACATTACTAATCTTAAACATGAAGACTTATGTTCTTTTTACTGGTCTGATCTGACCTATAACATGTATGCAGTAAATCTTAATAAGATGTGCATATATAAATACCTCTTAAAACATAAAGCTTCTCACATGATATCATATATTATAAGAACTTTAAACATGATTAAGCATTCCAAATTGAATGATGTAGTATAATGAAACCCAAGGCATGGATGACTTACCTAATTTTAGTAGGAACAATCGCTCCTCAATTCCCAGATTTTATCTCTTAGTCAGCTTGTGATAATAACCCAAAGTTTCATAATTAGGTTTTAAACCCTAAATATGTTAACTCTGAAAATTCATGAAATCAAAGTCAGATCCTGACTTAAAACCTAGACCATTGGCTAGATCTCAAAAAACTGATCAAAATCTATATATAACTCAAACCCAAACGACATACCAAATAAAAAGATATTAATTATCTTGCATTGGGCAATCGGATTTTAAATAAATCCATTTATCTTAATATGGGATTGGATTAAAAAATAGAATGATTGACATGTCCATCGCTCCAAATTCTAATCATAGGCATGATAGGGGAAAATTCTCCAAAATATTATCTTCATTCAAAGTGCAGTTGTTGACTTAAAGAAACTCAAAACTCGAAAAAGCCCTATGTTGGCATCACACTAAAAATCATATTGCAAGGGCAAAAGATAAAATTGATCATCTATGCTTCTTTGATACCAGACCTTGGTGTGACTAGGCTTCCTAGAGCATGAATCTCTAAACCAAACTCTGGTCATAACCATATCTAGACAAAATCAGAAGCGAAGACCTTCTTCCCCACCTTTCACCAGCCTTGGCAAGACCAGGTATGAGCCGGTGGGCAATCAAAAACTCAAACATGGAGTTTTGTCGTGGGTTCCAGGTCAGAGGGCTCCAAGGTGGTAAAAGAGCCAAAAATAGTTCCAACCAAGATGGTGGGGAGGTTCGACTCATCCCGACAAAGCGAAAGGACATGAGCTTCAATAAAAATGGCAACCAAAAACCTACATCAGTATGTCGATTTAAAAGCACCATAGATCAAGAGGAAAAAGGGCAAATAATCCATACCTCAAATCTCAATGAGTGCTAATGGTCTATGGTGACCTCCTTCTTCACTGTGGCAGTGATGGCAATAAAGATGGTTGCTCTAGCCATCCTTCTTCTCCCAAATAGGGTTGTCAGAGCTGATGGAATGGTTGGGCGACCATGGAGGACCTTAGACTCTTGTCCTTGGTCTCTGATTATCGATGGTGAGTATGCAGTTAGACACCACTTCATGGAGTAGTTGAAGGAACTTTCAATGGAGGTTGTGCACCTCTATTTATAGTTGACCTTGGCGTACCCAAGGCTCCTGGGTGTTGGGTACCTTGATTGCACCCCAAGTCTAAATGCACGCACCATAAAGCATGTGATTACTAATCGTTATGGATGGTATACTTAGCAAAGACTTCTCAGGCTCAAAGCATAACAACATCTTCATCGTTTGAATGTTCATTACTAAACCACTGGTGGGTTTCTGGCACAATAAACAATGTTGAGTGCAAGCCAAGTATCAAGGCCTTATAGGTCAAATTTCAGGTTCATCTACTCAACCATTGGGCAAAGTTCTATTGATGGGGGCTAAGCATTGGCATCAACGGGTTTGAGGAATATCCCATGATGGGCGTTGTTCTCTGACCAATCATCAGTGTTGGACAATGTAGGATTGCAATTGGTGCATGGTCGATGGCTACCTCGAAACTCATTCCTTGTCAATGTTGAGTAATTGAGGGAGATTCTGCCAATGGATGATTGATGGTTTTCCTGGAAGAATCCCTCAATGCTGACTTCAGCTATCTAATTAGTCAATGCGCTTTGGTTGATGGTAATCATGGGTGTTAGCCATTTTTCCTACAAAACATGTAAAACTATACGTATGGAGGGAAGTATTCATAAAGTGTAAATGAAAATGAGATTTATCAAGATAAAACATGGGATGCTAAGAGAAATGAGGATAATATAGGCATGTAACATCCAAAAAATTGGATGTTATCAGTACTCTAAAAATATCTTGGGAGTGGGTTTCTCCCTAAAACACCCTTGTGAGATATTTATTACCAAGTTCTATCATAGTGCCTTAGTATTACACATTAGGGCCTTATAATTTGCAAGAAATAAAGGCATCCAAGTCATTTATCATGATGATCAAACAATTAGGGAAAAATCATGCATTCCAAAAGCACAACTATAATGATTATTCATAGTTAACTCATTTACCTAATTTAGGGGAAAAGATGTGTCCACATCTGTTCAAGTAGTAAGTCTGACCATGAATTAATCTAAAATCAATATATACATGCATGTCTTAAAGACCTCTCAATTAGAGTTTCGAGGCCTAATATAGAGCTTCAATTAACAATAGAGTTTGGTTCAACATATCCCTAATATAGCATTTAGAAATCTTAAATCATCATGTTGAACCTTGAGTCCCATTAATCATGCTTTCATTGTTCATGCTAAGGGAAACATACGTTAGTATTGGGGATATTATCATTTGTTCATGTGGTTAGTCTTGATGGAATTATACTTGGTTTGATCACTTGATCCAGACACAAGGCACATTAGTCTCATTTAGTTCTTGATTCATATATCATATTGTATTAGATCATCACCTTTAGGATTTATCAAAATTAGTCTTCCATTAGGGACACTTTTGAAGGGTGATAATTAGGTTCTTGAACCATGTTATGTATGTATATCTCATAATTCTGAATAAAATGATATATAATTTGCTACAATTAGAGGTTCCTAGCATTTTTTTAGCATTTCAAATTTTTACCCTTTAATATGTTGTTTGAGTCCAAGATTTGGGCCTTAAAACTGGGCACAGCCCATCATCTAGTGCATGTGTGGTCCCATCACGTTAGTCCATGGCTCGGGCTAAGGCGATGCATGATCCACTCATTTCCTTCTAGTCGGACAAGAGAGGGAGGGAGAAAGTCCAACTTCTTTGACTCAACTATTGAATTTGGTAAAATGATGACTGAAAATGATCTGATGGTCATTTCCCCTTGCCTCCACTTCATACAAGGAGAGAGGGGAAAGGCATACGATGGTGGTTGATCTCCATATTTGTAGTAAGAAAGGGAATGGAGGGTATAAGGCACCTTGAAAAAGGATTAGTTGGGTCTGGAAGAACCTCACAATGTGGAATGCATCCTCGCCTTTGTCCATGGACTCTAGAGTTGAGGATGTCATGTGGGACTTCTCAATGCTTCTACATGGCTGATGTAGAGAGGTGCAAGGAGAGAGGGGTATCCGTGCTTGAAAATGTACTAAAGGGTGTTTGATGGGTCCCTAGAGGAGTAACAGTTCTTTAGGGTGGAATTAAAGGATAAAGGGAGTCTGAAACTAGGTTAGGGTTTCTAGTTTCTCTATGTGGAGATAGGGAGAGGACTAAATATTTGTTCTCTAAGACTAGGGCCTCAAACTAGGTTTTTCTAAGATGGATTGGAGAGATAGAGCGACTAGTGGGATCTCTGTGGAATGAGGGTGATTTGTGGGAAAGGGATAGGTGGTCAGATGTGAGAGAAACAATTGGACATTGTTTCCATATTGGTCGAGAGGTTGAAAACAACCTATGCACTATATATCATAGATCCAAGGGTCACCCTGAGTGTGAACAAGTAATAGGGGCCGATCTAGCTCCCCATAGTCTGCTTGGCATATTAAATTCCACACTTGATTTGACCAATCCAACAACTATGGTTCAACTTTACGATTTAGCCTTTATGTATGAAAATTGATAAGTCATTGATGGTAACTCCAATGGACACGAAAATTTGAATTTCTTCTTCCTTATGATTCAATATTAGTTTTGACCAAGTTTTATCTCATTAAAGAAGAAAAAAATTGATTGCCCAACTAAATCATTAAAGCATTAATATACATATATGGCCCATATTAGATAATTAATGCATTGGGCCAGTTGGGAAGTATATATGACTTGAAATTTTGAGATATTATTTATATCTATCTCATTTTTATACTATTAGAATATGGTAATTAAATTTTTTATTTAATTTCCTTTTTCGGTATTCAAGTCACCTTTACATCAAGTTCAATTAAAGTCTCCAAAACACATATAATCTCATGAAGTGTTCAAAATTTGGATACAAATTTCTAAGGCAATATTACTTCCAAAAAGATCATAAGTAAATTACATTTATTAAATTGAACTAACAATTATTTAATTAGTTTCCCAAAGGACTAAAGAGTTAATTTGAAAAATAATATTATTTATTTATGTAATTATATTTATTAATACTTTTTCAATACAACTTCTATTTAAAAGGAGGGAAAAACTAAGTCCCTTCTGTCTTTATGTGTCTATATTTATAGAAAAAGCTTCCCCTTTTTGTTATGTTGTTAAATAACATTGTTAATTTCCTTCCTTCTTTAATTAATTTTCATTCTTAATTATTATTAGTGCCACTTTACTTTTGAACCTATAACAAATTTATTTTTTTCTTACCACAATTGTGAATTCATATTCCCCATATCCACCAGATAATTCTTTTACCTTTTTCCTTCATGGTCTATTAACAGAGTAGATTTAAACCCCTACTTTCCTTTTACCCAAAGGCAACCTCATTTCCTTTTTCTTTTTTTTTAGTATCTTTTTTCATGAGACACCGATTAGCTTTCCATTTTTCCAGTTAGCAGTTTTTTTGCAAATTCATTGTCCAACGTCATATTAACTTCTAGTTTATTTTCTCTTCATTTTCTTTCATTTTTCCTATGCACCTATCAATTTGTATTTCTTCCTCTCCTTTCATTTTTTTCCTTTTCATCTTTATTCATGTTTCCCAGCCTCCCCTTCCACTAATATTGCCCTCTCTTCTTTCATTATACATAAGCCCAACTTCCATTTTTTCAATTTCTTAGTACCTAACTTGTTTCCTGATTCTGTCCCCAACCCACTTTCCTCTTTTTCAATTAATCTCCATCACCTCATATTTCCCCTCGACTTTGTTCACATGTCTTGCATCATGCACCTCTTCATCTGTTACAACCCCAATTTTCAGTTCATATGGTTGGAAATGTAATTTCCCCAATAAATGTATGATTATGGGAATTTGTATGAATTATATGTATTGGATGGATTCCCCTTGCAATATTTTATTTGTGCATGTGATTTTGTGGAACATAAGATTTTAATGAGTCCTATATGATTAAAAGGAAAAGAAGAAATCAAATAATGCATAAATAAGAAAAAAATTGAGATAATGATGAAAATATGAGAAATATGTGGAAATATGGATAATGGAATCATCATGGATGAGATTTTGAGTCCACATGATTTCTAATGGTAAAAGGAATCCAAATAAAGAAAATGAAAGATTAAGAGAGAGAAAGTATGTATAAAATATGCCTTATTAAGAGATAACTTGCATATGAAGAAAAGTCCCTCATACTTCTGAGTTTGATTCCCAAACTTTTCACACAAGTAAATTAAGTCATTATGGACTTTCCTATTCAATTTGGTATTAATAGGACATACGTTTTGGGAGATATGAATTTTTAAAGTTTCCTAAAGTAAAGAGGATTGAATTAAATGTCACGATTTTAATTGAATTAGAATTTCGTTTTATCTGGGTGCATGCAATGTGGATCGTTGGATATGAGATCCAACGGTGAACAATCATCCCCTTCCTTCAGTTGTATAAGGAAATGAGACTACAGTAATTGGAATCTTCCTCAGCACTGTTCTTCCTCTCCGCTTCTTCTTTTTCATTGATTCTTTTCCCATTGGATTCGGGAGTACAAATTGGACCTGGTGACCCCATGGATGTTCCTATTTTGGTGCACAGTTTGGAGTATCCCCAAAGTGCCACTGGAGTCATACTCCATTAGGGACTGTCTAGACAACCACACCTATATAAGCCCTTAGCACCCGTTTGAAAGATCGATAGTGCGCCGAGGAGTCACAATATTCAAGAAACCCTTTTCACAAGGTCTGAAAATCACTCACGAGATGCAGTTCTTTCCTTGCTTCTTTGTTTTGTTACATGGAGCTGGTGCAAGAAGATGTGTCGCGGTCTTCCTTGGAATCCCTAGAGGACAGGGACGCGTCGAGGAGAAACTTCAATCTCAGCCGGATGCCGAGGCTTGCTTCTCGGCATCGACCTGCTAGTTTCCCCTCGGCCCGGACAGAGCAGCGAGCTGCTCTATTTCCGTTCAGGCGAGGGCTAGTGGAGAGGATGACCTCGACCACCAGAGTAGGTGGGAAGAGTTGCTTTGGGTTCACAGAGGGAAGGCAAAGAGCAGGAGTCTCTCGCCTGCATGCTTGGATTGCCGGAAAGGGGAGGTCAACTCAGTGGTTGACCGTCGGAAAAGACCTCCTTGCCCCCAATTCCTATAAAGGAAAGGAAGGGGTAAAGCAGACTTTCAACCATGTATTTTTACTTAAACCTTGCTGGAGTGAGCCGCTGAAGTGGTGGCATCCTATTAGCTCAGGTAATATAATCTTGCAAAAATCATAGTAATTACTAGATTGCTCAGAACAAGGCATGTCATATATGAAAATTTATTAGAAAAATGCAAGGAATACAGTAAAAAAAGTGTATAAAGTTATCATCTTTAATGGTTTAATTAATGAAAAACCCTTAGAATTTGATGATAATTGGATCTAATGATGTTCTTTGGATAATTTAAGTCAATATTAACCTTTTGTTAATAAAATTGAGAATTAGATCTAAAAAGATGATCTTTTTTACATAATGGGCTTAATTAAGGGTTCCATGTAGATGAAAATGCATTAATGGGCTAAGAAACCCTAATTTATATAATTATGGCTTTTAATGGTTTTAATTGTTCAAATCCATGATTAAATAGAGATACGATGATCCTAAGCCAATATGAGTATAAAAGATCCTTAATGTGGATAGTTTAAGCAATTAGGGTTTTTATGAGTAGAAAATCTATTTTAGGGTTTGTTGACCCAAAAAGGATAAAGTTTGAGAAATTGATCTAAGAAACCCTAATGCATCTTAATGAGACCTAGAAACCTTGGAAAGGTGTCCCAAGCCAATAAGGACTTGTTTGGGATATGTTTGTGATAATTAGACATTATACATGTTTTCAGGATCAATGTTTGCTTGATTGATTGATTGGCTTGCTTGATTGGACATCTAGTTGGATTTGGATATATTTCTTCTTTGTGATCTCCAAAATAGGTATGTGGTTATGCTTATGGATAAATCATTTTAGTTTCCCGGTGATTCCCGAAGTTTTATTGATTGCTTGGAATAACTGCTTGATTGCCTTTTATTTCATGCAATTATAAAGTGATTATGACTATCACCATAATTATATGTACATAACTAGCTCAGATCCTGGTCCTCCTCTGTAGCTCTGATGTTGATGAGATAGATGACCTAGTACATGGTCTACCAGTGAGGTAGGACCATCAAGTTAGTATGAGTCAGTGATTGGACTACCTTTGGGTAGCGCCATGCGACTCCACAACCCTATGTATTGATCTACATGTAAGGTAGGATCATGGGGGTTAGTTAAGATCTGCCATATGAAAGGTAGTATCTATGTCCACTGTAGAGACAACACAGAGGTGAGGGTATGTAAGGATTGAGTAGTCATGTTTAAAATATAAAGTTTCCTTGTTAAACTATAATTGCTTGCAATATGTTGTTACACTTAAATGCAAGATTATTGTTTCCCCTACATACCAGTATAATTCGTTATACTGATTGTCATTTTGTTTGTCGGGATTTTAGGTTTATTAAGAAAATGGATATTCCTTTAAAGTGACAATGAGGGAATAAATTTTAATAAATATGAGAGGATTTTGGATAGATAGATGTTATATGGGTTAAAAGCCCCTCAACTCCTATATTTTGTAAGGTATAAGAAAAGAAAAATTTTATTCTAGTTTTCAATTTAGTCTTTAATATAATTTATTAATTATTTTTTATTATTTGCAAAATCACTGATCCTATTTTGGGATAATGCCTCTGACTTCTTAGTCTCCCTTAATTGGGGGTTACCGGGAAGCTGGGTCATTACAATTGGTATCAGAGCCATAATTTTCCATTTAATCTCTAATAATTATTAAATTTTACAAACTCTTTAGAGCACAAGGGAGTCATTAGAGGATTTTCCAATGATAGAGGTGTCTAGAAAAGGATCACGATCTGGGGGATGGCAATATCTTCCTCTACCCCTGTAGTCGGTCTACCAGGACTCCCAGATCTGTGTGACTATCTGGCCAAAATCAAAGGATTTGACTCGAAATGAGATACATCTAGGTCTTCTCATCAAATTTTGTCCCTTCTTTACCTCTTATTTCTAGAGAAACATTAAGTTCTTAGGGTATTCTCTCTCTCCACCACCCTCATGTGCTTGGGATAAGATTAATAAGGATTAAGGAATCCTCCACCAAATAATGAAAAGCATGTAAACAAGATATCATGGACATAAGTTTAATAGTTTAAGCGTAAACTAAAGATTAGTTACATGCTTAAGGTTGCATGGCATGTCTTGTCATGACCTCAGGAGAGATGTGAGGCTAGGCCTTCTTGTAGGAGGATGAGGAGAGAGTTAGCCTTAGAGGAAGATGCCCCAGGAAGAGGAAGAGACCTAACGCATCCTCTAAGGATGATGCTAACCCTAACCCTAAGTGGTAGTTAGAGAAAGAGAATACACGATGAGTTGGATATCATAGTTGACCATGAATACACGTACGTGGGTTAGACATGCATGTTGTGTAGAGGTTTTGAGTATCCATGAGAAACATGAACCATGTGTAGTTTGTCCCTAGTGCCTTGTGGCAACCCAACCTTGGGAGGGTCGTGCCTATTAGGGTGAGGGATAGTGCCCTCATTGAGGAGGTTAGTGGTAATCATATAGGAACCCTAACAGTTGTATATGAGTAAAGAAGAGGCATGCACTTACATAAAAGAGAATGTAAGCAAGGCTGACATCAGGTTTTAGACCTAGACCCGAAAGGTTATACCTGATGTTCATGATATGAGCATGCATAGCTCTGGATAATCTTGGTTGGACATAGATTTTGAATCATGCTTTTCATCCCGGTAGGTGTAGACATGTAACCTTAAGATCTTGAACCATCTTTTGGGAGAGAACTTCCAGTGGAAGGACCAGTTGTAGGGTTAGCTCTAGAGGAAGGGTGAGACCCAATGAAGGAGTTTGGAGACCTTGACTCTGAGACACGAGGAATAAGGTGAAGTTGGGTATGATATGACCTAGTTTTGACGACCCTATGTAGATAGTTGAGATTGCCTCATGCATGATCCTTGGAGGCTTGTTGTACCTTGGATACCTTTAGAGGAACCAAACCCTAGAATGAGAAAGAGGCTTCATGAACAAATGTACAGATGATATGAATGCCTACCTTTTAGGAGCATGAAGAAGAGTTTCTTAGACCCTGAAAAGAGTATGGTAACAAGTTGAGAGGCATCGTACCCAGTGGATGCTAAAGGTTGTTCACATATAAGAGTGTTATGATGTGTATGCTATACTTGGCATAGGTTCGGTTCATGTTTGAACAACTAAGCATGCAGCTAGATAGTCGATGTATAAGAGGTGAACCTAGGTTCCTAGACCAAAGAGGGGAAGTAACAGTACCTGGTGCACATGATGTTCATGCTGATTGAGTTTGTAGCATTTGAGTATGGCACCCCTCATGTGTGACAACAAAAGGAAACCCACTCGAGCTAAGATATATGTTTAATGAACCACTCACACAAGTTGGTGACGTATGCATATATGATCTTGATACAACCTTGAGGAATGATGAATATGTATGACATACCAAGGAATTCAACATAGATTAGTAGGTTGTCTTCTTGCTAGATATGCACATAAGTATCATGATAGGATCTAAGCATATACATGATGATATAAACCCTAAAGGTAAGGGCGTTTTTGACCTTTTTTGCTATCCAGAGATGGTTTTCTCCCGTCCTGGGAAGGAACCCTTTACATAGGGTGAGCACCAACTCTTGTTTAGGTTTGAAGTAACCTTAAGAGGACACTTATAAGACCTTTATAAGCTAAGTAGAGAGCACATAATATGAGCATGAATCTATAGACCCATGTATGACCATCTCTAAGGGGTAGGAAGATATGTTGCCATGGAGGTAACTTGTATGGGGCCAGACCGAGGTAGGCAGGTTGCCATGATCCCTTTGAGGGATGTCAAGCTAGCCATGTATGCCCAAAGAGAGGATGGAGATTTAGGTAAGGATTCAAGGATGAGATGTGCATGAGTATCAACACAAAAATCACGAGCTACGGTTGAATCCTAACTCAACACTAAGGTCAAGTAGGGATAAGACCGATTGGAGTAGGAGTTGTATATTCCCTGAATGCATAAGACCATAGGGTAGAGAGGTAACAGCTACCTTTGCCTGAGGCTCATGGGTTATGATGTTGGCCATCTTCATGAGTTCATGGGGCCTAAGGGGTAAATCTGAGAGGCACTCCCTAGATGCGTAAGGGTCAGATCACTCCAAAAGTGCCAGCACCCTAGAGACCTTGAGGTAATGACTAAGGACTATACATGATAGATATTATAAGATCCAGAGGTGATGGGGACAGTATTCCCATGGGTGTAGACCCATAATGGATATGTTCATGGTGTGGAGACATATGATGTACGTTTCAACTTAGATTGGAAAGTGTGATGGCGATGTGTGATGCACCATCTCTACTCTTGGAATAGGTTGAACTCTGTATTTGGACTGCAGCCAAATGCTTATTTCATCTTGTTATGGGTTTGAGAGATAGGACAAAACGCATGCCATACTGAGGATAAAGGTGATATGAGTTGAAACCTTTCTACTATGTTTGAGGAAGTACCACACCTTTTGAGAGTACGTTGAATATGTGGTTTGGAAACATGAAGAGGACAAAGGTAATCATCATATGAGGACGTTCCTGTCAAGAGCAGTTTGGATCCTAAGAGTTGCATCTTGGGTATGGTAATTGAGATGATGAGCTCGAAGTTTTCTTGACTCAGTTAGACTTAAACCCGAGATGAGGGTAATGAGTGGGGTATATGAAGGTTATGTTTTCACCATCACCTAGATACATAAGGAATTAATGTGGTAACAGATGCTCTTAGTTGAGACACAGTCATCTTGTTTAGTCGGTAGAGAGGCTAGAAGAGGTTGTTAGGTGAACCATAAGTTTGTGAGACATGTAGGGCTAACACTCAAATACAACGAGACCCGTTGGCCGAGTTTGTGGTTCCTTGGTTAGCCAGCCTGGAACATGATGAGATAAAAGGATGGTTGTAAGAACCTCAGATACACCTCTCTAGAAAAGAAGGTGATGAAACTCGCTACTAGAGTGTTTTAGCGTTTCTGAGGAGTTGACCTTGAGGAATCTTGACATGCATGAGATCATGATTATAAGTTTGGAATATACCGTGGTACTACTAAGATAATAAAAGTGTGCTTTGAGTACCTAAGATGAAGAAGTATATAGAGTGCATGTGGCTTGTCGCCATGCATGCTAAGAGGTGACACCAGTAATCCAGTGAGTTGCTACAGATAGTGAAGAGTCCCCAAGAGGGAATAAGAGTAGCTCACCATAGATGTTGAGGTGAGTCTCCCCTAGACCAAGAGAGGTCAGGATGCAATATGGCTTATGTTAGATCGCCTTCCCAAGTTGACCTAATCCCCTTGCCTAAGAGAGATCATTGTTAGTATGACAGTTTTGGTTGAACTGTGTAGATGAGAGAGAAATAGTTCAACTACACCAGGATTCAAGTTCAAATGGTCTTGAGTATGGCCTTAAGTTCGGTTCCATATTGTGGAAGTAGGTGTAAGAAGAACTCGATGCTAGTTGAGTACAACATATCACCCTGATTGATGGACAGTCAAGAGAGTATGATCCAGACTTTAGAGGGTCTAATGAGAGCATATGTGCTCGTTTAGGGTGATACATGGGAACAGTTCCTGGCCCTAGCAGAAATTGCTTGTTATGATAGCCACCATAGCCAGTATCATGATGTATGAAGCTCTGTGAGGGAGGATGTGTCGGTCACCACTTCACTTGGATGATGTCAGTGAGAGGACCTTATGAAGGTCAAAGAGACCATAGTGTATGCAAATGAAGACGCTTCGATCGAGAAATGGCTGAGAAAGCCCAGGATTAACATGAGTCATGAGCTGATGTGAAGCAGACTGACATGTAGTTCATTGTGGGTGGACATGAGTTATGAAAACCCGACCCCTTTGAGATATAGCTAAGAAATTTGAGTCCCCGATACATGGGTCCATTTGAGATGGATTGGTGGAGTTGCTTATGTTTATCCTTACCCCACAGGATAATATGATGTATGATGAGTTCCATGTGTCCAATCTACTATGTGAGGTACCCGAGCCATGTGTGAGCATTGAACCTATTGAACTCTAAGGGAGGCTAACTTACCCTGAGTCGCCTATGAGGGTATAAGATACTGAGGTGAGAGAAAGCTCAGGAGTAAAGAATAGAAGATGATAAAGGTTTTTTGGAAGCAACATGGATAGGATGAAGCCACATGAGAGCCAATGATGGACATGGGAAGGTCTTATCCTGAATTGTTTGTATGCTTGATGGAATTTTGAGGACAAAATTCTTATAAGAATGGAAGGATGTTACAACCCCAATTTTGGGTTCATATGGTTGGAAATGTAATTTCCCTAATAAATGTATGATTTTGGGAATTTGTATGAATTATATGTATTGGATGGATTCCCTTTGCAAAATTTTATTTATGCTTGTGATTTCGTGGACCATAAGATTTTAATGAGTCCAATATGATTAAAAGGAAAAGAAGAAATCAAATAATGCATAAATAAGAAAAAAATTAAGATAATGATGAAAATATAAGAAATATGTGGAAATATGGATAACGGAATCATCATAGATGAGATTTTGAGTCTGCATGGTTTCTAATGGTAAAAGGAATACAAATAAAGAAAATAAAAGATTAAGAGAGAGAGAAAGTATGTATAAAATATGCCTTATTAAGAGATAACTTGCATGTGAAGAAAATTCTCTCATACTTTCAAGTTTGTGTCCCAAACTCACACACGTAATTTAAGTCATTATAGACTTTCCTTTCAAATTTGGTATTAATAGGACATATGGTTTGCAAGATATGAATTTTTAAAGTTTCCTAAAGTAAAGAGGATTGAATTAAATGTCACGATTTTAATTGAATTAGAATTCCATTTTATCTGGGTGCATGCAATGTGGATCGTTGGATCTGAGATCCAAAGACGCAGAGTCATCTCCTTCCTTCAGTTGTATAAGGAAATGAGACTATCTTCCTCAGCATCATTCTCACTCTCCGCTTCTCCTTTTTCATTGATTATTTTCCCATTGGATTCGGGAGTACAAATCGGACCTGATGATCCCTAGATGTTCCTATTTTGGTGCACGGTTTGCAGTTTCCCCAAAGTGCCACCAGAGACATACCCCATTAGGGACTGGCTAGGCAACAATACCTATATAAGCCCTTAGCACCCGTTTGAAAGATCGATAGTGCGCCGAGGAGTCTCAATATTCAAGAAACCCTCTTAACGAGGTCTGAAAATCACTCACGAGATGTGTTTCTTTCCTTGCTTCTCTATTCTCTTACATGGAACTGGCACAAGTAGATGTGTCACGGTCTTCCTGGGAGTCTCTAAAGGATAGGGACTCATCGAGGAGAAGCTTCAAGCTCATCCAGATGTCGAGGCTTGCTTCTCGTCGTCGACCTACCAGTTTCCCCTCGGCCCGGACGGAGCAGTGAGTTGCTCTATTTCCGTCCAGGTGACGGTTGGTGGAGCGAATGACCTCGACCACCAGAGGAGGTGGGAGGAGTTGCTTCAGGTTTACGGAGGGAAGGCAGAGGGCAAGGATCTCTCGCCTGCGTGCTTGGACTGCCGGAAAGGGGAGATCAACTTTGTGGTTGCCCGTCGGGCGAGGCTGGGTGGCGCAGGGGCATCGCACGAGGTAGGGGGTGAAATAGGAGGAAAATACATCCTTGCCTCCAATGCCCGTGACGGAAAGGAAGGGGTAAAGCAGTCTTTCAACCATGTTTTTTTACTTAAACCTTACTGGAGCGAGTCACTGACGTGGCGGCATCCTATCGGCTCATGTAATCTAATCTTGCAAAAATCATAGTAATTGCTAGACTACTCAGAATAAGGCATGTCATATATGAAAATTTATTCGAAAAATGCAAGGAATGCGGTAAAAATATAATTGAATTCTAATTTTGGTTGAAATCCCAAAAGTGTATAAATTTATCACCTTTAATGGTTTAATAAATGAAAAACCCTTAGAATTTGAAGATAATTGGATCTAATGACGTTCTTTGGATAATTTAAGTCAATATTAACATGTTGTTAATAAAAGTGAGAATTGGATCTAAAAAGATGATATTTTTACATAATGGGCGTAATTAAGAGTTCCATGTAGATGAAAATGCATTAATGGGTTAAGAAACCCTAATTTATATAATTATGGCTTTTAATGGTTTTAATTGTTCAAATCCATGAATAAAATAGAGATATGATGATCCTAAGCCAATATGAGTATAAAAGATCATGAATGTAGATAGTTTGAGCAATTAGGGTTTTTATGAGTAGAAAAGCTATTTTAGGGTTTGTTGACCTAAAAAGGATAAAGTTTGAGAAATTGATCAAAGAAACCCTAATGCATCTTAATGAGACCTAGAAACCTTGGAAATGTGTCCCAAGTCAATAAGGAGTTGTTTGGGATATGTTTGTGATAATTAGACATTATACATGTTTTCAGGATCAATGTTTGCTTGATTGATTGATTGGCTTGCTTGATTGGACATCTAGTTGGATTTGGATATATTGCTACTTTGCGATCTCCAAAATAGGTATGTGGTTACTCTTATGGATAAATTGTTTTAGTTTCCCAATGATTCCCAAAGTTTTATCAATTGCTTGGAATAACTACTTGATTGCATTTTATTTCATGAAATTATAAAGTGACTATGATTATCACCATAATTATATGTACATAACTAGCTCAAATCCTGGTCCTCCTCTGTAGCTCTGATGTTGATGAGATAGATGACCTAGTACATGGTCTACCCGTGAGGTAGGACCATCAGGTTATCACCAGTCAGTGATTGGACTACCTTTATGTAGGGTCATGCGACTCCACAACCCTATGTATTGATCTACCTATAAGGTAGGATCATGGGGGTTAGTTAAGATATGCCATATGAAAGGTAGTATCTATGCCCACTGCAGGGATAGCACAGAGGCTAGGGTATGTAAGGATTGAGTAGTCATGTTTAAAATGTAAAGTTTGCTTGTTAAACCATAATTTCTTGCAATATGTTGTTACACTTAAATGCAAGATTATTGTTTCCCCCACATACCAGTATAACTCATTATACTGACCGTCATTTTGTTTGTCGGCATTTTAGGTTTATTAAGAAAATGGTATTCCTATAAAGTTACAATGAGGGAATAAAGCTTAATAAAGATTGGAGGATTTTAGATAAATAGATGTTATATGGGCTAAAAGTCCCTCAACTCCTATATTTTGCAAGGTATGAGAAAAGAAAAATTTTATTCTAGTTTTCAGTTTAGTCTTTAATAGAATTTATTAATTATTTTTTATTATTTGAAAAACCACTGATCCTATTTTGGGATAATGCCTTTGACTTCTTGGTCTCCCTTAATTGGGGGTTACCGAAAAGCTGGGTCGTTACATCATCTCTCTCTATTACTTCTTTATGTCTCTCTAACTGTCGTCCCTTATTTCAGCTCACTAGTTTGAACTTGCCGCCGCCCAACATCCGACTATTGTTGTGAGGATTTCCATAATGTCTAGTAGTTTTCCGCCCCCTCCCTTCCTTGTAGAATGGAGAATCTCATTCCCTAGCTCTCTCACATTTCTGACTCCTCGTCACTGCCTTCCCCATCACCATCCATGTAGCATCAATACTAGTTCATGACCCCACTCCACCTCAGACATTAATTGCTACGGTCTACTCAATATTGGGACTTTCCAATCTTATTCTTCCTCAACATCCATGTCATTCTCTATAAAGATAGTCTCTAAACTTCCCAATCATCTTCTCCTCAAAGTTTATGTCATCCTTTAGCAAGAAGGTTTAGTTGCATCTACTCTAGTCGTGACATCCTAGGTAAGGTGGCATCACCAACTACCACCACAACGGTCAGTAGAGCTAGAACCAGATAGTGTAGCAGCATCATGGGTAGAATACAAAATGAGTGATCTTTTGTATGGGCTATATATATATATATATATATATATATATATATATATATATATATATATATATATATATATATATATATATATATATATATATATATATATATATATATATATATATATATATATATATATATATATATATATATATATATATATATATAGTTGGCCTTTCTATCTGGACACGTGCTTCACACATACTCTGACTTGAGAGTGGATGTGTTAGAGGTCCGAGTTTAGTCCCACATTGATGAGTATAGGAGTGCTACCCAAATGTGGCATGTTGTTTTTCAATCAAATATGGGTGTGTGTATAGACGTGTTGTGTTTGCAATTGCCAGCTATGGACATTTCCTTTCAAGATCATGGCCCTATTTGCTAATAATGGTCTACCATTTTAAGATATACAATGCAATGTCAGCTATGATCTAGGAAGGGTGTGTTTGTGTCTTTGTGTGTCTAGAAACTCAATTCTCTATTTCTTTAATGGGTATGTATATCATGGGTATTCTCTCTCTAAAGTTGTTTATCTCTAACACAACCCCAAATATGATATGGGTTTCCTTCGAGTCTCAAATGTACGAGGCAAGAAGGAAATTGGCACACCATTTTCATCAAGTTCAATCATTTTGTTGCCTTTATTAGTTGGAAAAGGGACCAAATGAACCATGTTATATATGTTTATCTCATTTTTCTAATTAGAATTATATATAATGTGCTACAATGAGGTCCCTAACATTAGTTAGAGTATTTAGAATATTTACTGTTTAATATGACATTGAGTCCAAGATTTGGTCCTTGAAACCAGGTGCAGCCCATCATCTCGTGTGTGTGTGGTCCCATCACGATGGTCCATGGCTCAGACCAAGGCACCTCCTGATCCACTCGTCTCCTTCAGATTGGGTGAGAGAGAGATATACTCCTTTGACTCAACTAATGGATTTGGGTAAACGATGATTGGATCCAATCTGACTCATCTCCCCTTGCCTCCACATTGCACAAAGAGAGAGGGGAAAGGTCTACGATGGTGGTTTCTTGCCATATCTGCAATGGCAAAGGAAAGGGAGGGTGCAAAGCACCTTAGAAAAGGATCGACTGGTTGTGGCAAGACCTCATTGGGTAGAATGCATCCTTGCCTTTATCCATGGGGTATCGATCTGAGGGTCCTCTATGGGACTTCTTAGTGTTTGAAGTAGAGAGGTGCAAGGAGGGAGAGGTATTGGTGCTTAAAAACATGATAAAGGGTATTGAATGTGTCCCTAGAGGAGTGGAGGCTCTTGAGGAGGATTTTAAAGGGATAAAGGGGGGTGAAACTAGGGTTGGGTTTTCAAGTTTCTTTGTGGTGAAATGGGGAGACGCTTTAAGATTTGTTCTCTAAGATCAAGGCCTCAAACTAGGTCATACCAGCCATCATTAAGGATGGAGTGACTTGTGGGATCTCTATGGAGTGAGGGTGATTGGAGAGACAGAGTGACTGGTGGGATTTCTATGGAATGAGGGTGATTGGAGAGAGTGGGAGAGGTGGTTAGAGTTGAGAGGGAAGATTGGTCATTTATTACATATTAGTCGAGCGGTAGAAGACAACCTTTGGGCCATATACCATGGATCCAATGGTCACCTTGCGCGTGACCAAGTAAAAGGGGTTGATCTTTCTCCCAATCGCCAGCATGACATATTAAATGTGACACTTTATTTGATCATTAAAACAACTATAGTCCACTTTATGACATAGTCTCTACATTTAAATTTGAGAAGTAAGCAATGGAAACTCCAACGGCCATGAAATTTCATTTCTTATTCCTTACCATTTAGTATCATTTTTTACCAACTTTCATCTCATTAGAAAAATATTTGATTGCCCAACTAAACCATTAAGGCATGCATAAACATAAATGGCTCATAATAAATGCATCAAGCTACTAGAAAAGTCTCACTTGCTAGAAATTTTGGGTTATTTATCACATATCTTTCATTTTCTACTATAAAAATATGGCAATGAAATTTTCTAGTTTCAAATGTTTTTTTAATCTTCAAGTCACTCTTATTTTAAGTTCAATTACAGTCTCCAAAGCACATATAATCTCATAAAGTGTTCAAAACTTGTGTATAACTTTCTAAGACAATATTATTGTTGAAAAGATCACAAGTAAGTGATATTTACTGAATTGAATCACCAATTATACAATTTGTTCCATAAAGGATTCAAAAGTCAGTCTAAACAATGAACTTATTTATTTAGATTATTATATTTATTAATCCTATTTTGATTAAAACTTCTACACAAAAGGAGGAAAAAACCAAGTCCATTTTTCCTTTATCTTTATCCAACTACAAAAACAACTTTCCCTTTTCTTTGTTTAATAACATTGTTAGTTTCTATCCTTCCTTATCAAATTTCATTCTTAACTATTAGTAGTGTCACTTTACTCTTAAACCTATCATAAGTCTCTTTTCTTTCATATCAAGATCCCTCTTTCCTTTATCCCAATATCACCCTAGCTAATTCTTTTACACTTTCCTTCATGGTCTACTAACAGAGCATATTTAAACCCCACCTTTCCTTTTCACCCCTAAAGGCAACATTGATTCCTTTTTCTTTCTTATTTTTTCATGAAACTTTGGTTACCTTTTTATTTTTTTCTTGTTGCCTTTTTTGATTGAATTCTTTGTCCAACATCACATTAGTTTCTAGTTGGTTTTTTTTCTTTCATTTTTTCCAACGCACCCATCAATTTTCATTTCTTCCACTCCTTTTGTTTTCTTTTTTATTTTCACCATTTTTCACACTTCCCAATATCCCATGCCCCACAAAATGCTACCCTTTCATCTCTGCTAATCCAATTGTACAACTTCCTTTTTATCAATTGCTTGGCACCTTGCTTGTATCCTTATTACATCCCCATCCTCCTTTCCTCTTTTTTGGTCAATCTCCATCACCTCCTATTTCCCCTCCACTTTATCCACATGTCTTTCTTCCTTCACCTCTGTCTCCTATTTCCCCATCCTCTTATTCTTGATGTTGCATTGACCCCAACTCACACCATCACAATAGCCAACAGAGCTAGAGCTAGAGCAAGATAGTGAAGCAACATCATGGGAAGAATACTATAATGAGTGATCTTTTGAATGGACTTAGTGTCAAGCCCTCTCTTTTGATTATCATAAATTCAAAACATTACAGAGAAACCTTAAAGTTAAACCTATATTAGAAGAAGAAAAAAAGCTAATTCTCCACAAATGTGATTTAAATAATATACAAAAATCATAGATTAATTTTCCATTTTTCTTTCTCATAAAATATTGTAAACCAATGTCGCATCAAGTTCAACATGTTCATTTATCTTGAATTGTATTCAACTCCATTAAACCTGAATCACAATCTTGTTGCTCATATGCAATTCAATTTACATCACTTAGATATACATAAAAGAACCAAAATCGATATACTAACAATCCCATGAAAGAAGGAAAAGATGTACATTCTAGTCTACATTATTATATTTACATGTTATTTGTCACAACCTCTCTTTTGGATAGCATTATACTAGAAAAACATTCAAAACAACCTCATAAGACTCATATATAGTCCTAGTGAGTGGACACATCCACTCAAACTAAGTACATGCATAAAAATTAGATTAAGTATATTGAACGCGCAAGAAACTTGTACATAATACTAAGTCTAACATGTAATTTTATCATTTAACACATCCATTTTATGAAAGTAATCTAATCAATCGGATAAGATATTCACTAGTCCAATCACAACTTTAAAACATCTTCAAGATCATATATATGAGAAGATCAGTAGATTTTAATTACTACAAAATGACAATCGGATTGGAGGAGTGACAGATCAAGATCAAAATAATTATAATCAAGAAATAACAAAACAATCACTTAGTGACACCTCACCAGCCAGACCAGAAACACATCATGCAGTAATCAAGCTAAAGTACACATAAGACATATCTACCAACCAGGACTCTTCAAATGAGAAGTAAATCCAAATTATATTGAGAATTGAAATTCAATCCTAGCATCAACCACTTAAAAACATTTAAGATCAAGTTCCAAACCAAATAAATAAGAATATGGTAACATATTGTCTCCAAATAATTATTAATTCCCACACTAAGATACATCTTCAATAACAACATGTTTATCAGCTAACAGTATAAGGCATGTAACAAACATCCAATTCATATGCTACACAACTTGTGATCTTTTATTCATTTTCCTTGAGACTACTTTAGTTGTACTTCACCAAGTAGAAGTCATCACACCTCATTATTATGTCAATGATTCACCATCACTATCTCAGGGTTTAGTCGGCCACCCTAAGACATCAAACTATGGTCCACCATAGGGTTGCATAAAGAGGCTCATGTCCTCATATTGGGTACATAAGATAGGAACCAACAAAGCAAAATATTATGTATCATCATATCGCATGTTTCACAATTCTCATTTCATAAGAGTTTATTCCTCATGGGCATAGACTTTCATACAAAAGTATATAAGGGTAGATTCGCACTAGATGGCTCACTCCTAAATCATGATGGCTTGACCTTTAATATCTCATTCCACACTCTAAAAATCCTTCTCATTATTCTCTAATTACTACAAGGATATATTTTTCATTTCCCCATTACAAACCTCAGGGAAAACTCACCTGTTCAGGGCACCTAACTAGATGTGTCATCATTTCATTTTTTTTGTTATTTATCCTATTTACACAACTTAAAAAAGATTCAAATCATCATTTATCATATGTGAATATCCTTTGTGCAACTATTATGATATAAATCCTATTAGGTTTAACATTAAAGACGAGCATTATATATGGAATGAAAACAATCTATGATTTACAAGATTCATGTTTCTTTCCAATTTCCATGTCAAATCTTTGATTCATCATCAGTGGGCTATCAGCCAAAGACATAAGCTCATTATCCATTATTTACCCTAAATAGGAATTTTCAAATGTAACCAATGCATGTTAATTCAATATCAAAATATTTCTGATCAATGCATTCCATATCACAGTTCTCATCAAGTATTAATAGCAGGAAAAATTAGTACTAGCAATAATATAAGTATATAGATGTCTTATGTCATCCATTATGTTCAAAATAGGTTAATCATAGAACATATAATTATTCCATCCAATTTGAATAGATGTAACTAAATCTCAAAGCATAAACATGCATAACTCACTCAATCACCTATTTTAATGTTTACCATTCTTTAGTTAGGTTTGCTATTCAACACATATGTGATATCATTTGAAATACATGAGATTAAACCATTCTCAAAATATAAGTGTCATATAGACTATTACAATCCAAATATATATCTGTATGAATTACATTGCAACCTCGAACTCATCTTGTAATTGAATTAGAATATAATTATGTACATCCCTTAATCCATTTTTAGTGTATTATTCATTACAATCACATAGCTCATCACATTAGGTTACAGTTAGGTTCTAAGATCCAACTATCAATTTTATTCATTTTTTATTCAATTCATATTCATTAATCATAACTTCATTGATATCATATTCACTACTACTCTTAAAATTTTGTGATTCTAAATTTACTAAATGCATAAGGTTTCTCTCTCATTTAAATTCTTCATAGTCTGATATTAATGTGTTTCATTCAATTTTATTTAAACCACATGTGATTTAAAATAAATAGACTATATACTTCATCATACTCATTTCATTAATTTCATTTGTAACTTGTCATTTCCATTCAATTCATTCTTGTCCATTTTCTTTCTTGTATTTAGATGAGTGTGTCATGCCATTTACTTCCAATTGCATTCTCAAAATTAGCAATGATCATTCAGTTCCTTATAATACTACTCACTTTTGATAAAAATAATGAATTAGGGTTACTTCTTTCTCCTTATTCTTTATTCATCTCTGAATTCATCATCACATGACTTGTATAAAAGTCTAGAATTCATGTAGGATTTACTCAGATTCTAGATATTATACTAGAATGCATGCATTAGTCTTATATCATCTTAATAAGACTTATCACAATCATTTAAAGTAATAACACCTAAAAATGAGCATCTTTTCACATTCATGGGATTATATATGAGTTTGGCTTTATCTCTCATATTCGTATTAGTAATAGATTTCTAGGGTTGTAAGAAGTCATCCTAGTTCAACACATCATAAAAATCATATTATTCATCAGGGTGTACAAATACTCATTCAGTCTATTCAAGACACATGGAAACCCAAGTCTTCGTTCCACAAAATCAACCAATCATTTACAAGCATACAATGATTCATTAACTCATTTGAGTCAGTCCCACCCCTACACATGGAATTCCCCATATCTAACCATCATATATTGATCCTCGTGTGCATAACATATTCAATTCAAGTAAATATTCAAAATTTTAGTTGAGGAACTCATGCTTATTGAGTTCAAATATGATTACATACAAATCAATTAAATTTCCAAGCATATTGCCCATTGGCCTGATTTTTAAGCAAAATTGGTGTAAAATGACATAGTTCTCTATCCATAAGACTTTCCATGCAACTTGAACCAATACATTAGGAACTAATTAAATGCAAATCAATGAGAAATAATCCAAATTAGTAGCATTTGATTCCCTAAAACTATTCCCAATTGGTTACCCAATTGCATACAAATAAAAATAAGTATTTTAATTAATTTAGTGAGATAAAATTAGGCTTTCCACAATATTACAAAGCTTGAGATGGAGATAGGCACTCACTTAAAGTTCCAAAAACCTTTAAAAAATTGCATATAACATGAATCTCTAGAAATCAATCAAAGTTATAGCCATCGACTATTTTTCTTCCTCCTTCCAACGTGCATAGGAGAGAAAAAAAGGGCAATTTGGTATCATTTTGATCTAAATCAGAGGAAGAACAAAATATTTATATGAAAGAGTATATTCATCATGAAAACATATCTAAAGAATGTAAACTTACTTGCTTTAATCGTTCCTAATACAAGAAAACCCTAGATTGTCGAGGGAGTGGTAGCTCAATGGTAGAGGTCTGGGCTCCCAGAGTAGGCAGCCAAGTTCAAAGCCTCTTGATGGTGTAGTTCAGCCAGCCCTATCCCGTCATAGTATCTCAACCTTTTTATGATTTAAATGCCCCACTCCATTGTGTGGGTAGCGTGTGGGGGTAGGGGTTTAAATTGTCAGGGGTTTCGATTGCAGCCACCTATCTCTGAGGATGGTTTCTGTGTATCAAAAAAAGTTGAAACCCTAGATCACATTCTCCACCTCTTTCTCCTTCCAAACCCTAACTCTCCCTCTCTCTCTAGGATTTTGTATATCTTAAATGAATCACTAAATATGGGAGCTACTAGGGTCTAGGTTGTCCGTATACAATAAAATTAAGGTGATCGGGACATTTGCAAATTAGACTCACATTTACATTTTCTTTAATTTAGCCAAATTTTCTATTATTGATTGTTTACTAAAACATTATTTGAACAATTAAATATCCTCTAAAAATTATGAAACCTTAATATGTTGTCTGACATAAGGTTTCAAAGTTGCAATATAAATTTTAACTCATTAGTAGTTACCAATAAATAACTAAAAATTAAACATTTTACTTCTATACTATAGTTTACAGTATGGTCGGTTGAGTTAGAATTCAACCAAGAAAACAAATTCAAACAATATCTAAATTTCTTAAAATATACACAAGCATGTATATTTTAGTTATCCAAATTTCAAATATATCTAAATTACCTATTAAATACTAAAAATAATTTAATATGCCATTATATTTATAAAATTATGTGTTCATGTACTTTTAAAATCTTAATTATCCATTGACTAGAGTTTTCACTAGCAAATCCTAATTATTCAAATCAAAGCATGTTTTAAATCTTGCAATGAAGTTTGAAACATCATAAAAATCTCTCATCATAAATCAAGATAAAATTAAGATAAATTTAGTCAAGTATGTAATCATCCAAGTAAACTCGTAACATCCCAGGATTTAAGGCCTCAGATAAAATTATCTTAAAAGGAATGATTGGACGACTCATATCATCAAGGTTCACCTTCTTTTCAGGAAGCCCATCTCTAAATAACTATATGGTTAAGTGTGCTTATCCCAGAGAAGTACTAGGATGGGTGACTAGTCGTGAAGTTCATCCTGGCTTACACATGGGTGAGGACAAAGCGCACAGTTAAGGCTAGTGGTGGTATGTGGGTCCAATCATCATTCCTGAAACCCTAATAGAGACTTAGACAATGGGCCCAGGTGTTTAAAATGGTATCAGAGTCATAAACCCTCTAGTAGTTGGGGCCCACATGGGCATGTGGCATAATAGTCTTCAGATGTGTGATCTAGGCATATTGGAAAGGGTTGTCCATGGTGATGTACTCACCCTCGCTTTGGTATTTCTTGATTGGAAGTTGGGTATCCATGGGCCATTTTGGGTCTTTGCTGAAATTGAAAATATTATGAGGCCATATAGTTGGGCCTTGATAAGGACGTCAAGAGTCTAAGTGTGGGAGATTGTAACATCTCAGGATTTGAGGTATCGTATAAAATGATCTTAAAAGGAATGATTGGATTACCCATATCACCAACGTACACCTCCTTTTTAGGGATCCCATCACTAAAGAACTCAATGGTTAAGCATGATCTGCCCAGAGTAGCACTAGGATGGTTGTCCAGTGGGGAAGTATATTTTGTCTTGTGCGTGAGTGAGGAAAAAACACATAGTTAAGGCTAGTGGTGTTCTGCGGGGCAATGTGCCATTCCTAAAACTCTACTAGAGCCTTAGACAATGGACCTAGGTGTTATAAAACCCAAATCTTATGTCTACGTTGGAAATGAGCCATTACAAATTTTCCCCTCCTTTTAGGATTTTGTCCCCAAATCCAAGAAAAGGTGACACCTAAATGTGCATATCTCTCAATGTCTTCTTGGTATGAATTTCATATCATCTTTCTTACTTATTGAATCATTTTCTTGCTTCTTATATCTTTTACATTGAAATTCTAAATTTACCAATATAGATGGATACCTTGTCTCCTATCATCGTCATATACCTATTTGAATATTGTATATACTTATATCTCAAATCTTGTTAGTACATCTTTATCAACATGTGATTCACATCACCTTTCATATTCTTTTGAAATTTTATTATGTATCTCATGGATCAAGACTATAATTTATTTTGTATTATTATTCACATCCATTAATATTCTTCATTAAGAATATTGTCTTTATTAGACGTCATTCTACATTCTCAATTTTTTCTTACAATTTCATATTCATACTTATACCCAAATTCATTAACTATTAATTATATAGTTCTTTCTCTCCTTTTTATTACCGGGATGCATCTTGCGATACTCCCAAATTGTTTTCATCTAGATGCTTGGTATGGATATCTAGAACAAGTATAGTCGACAATTTCATAGTAACTTATCCCAACATTTAGATACTTAACCAGAGTAGGCGAATACTGAATTATGTTAGTATACATATCAATTTGGTTATGTTAAATGTCCAAATTATCATTTTGCCTTAGATCCTATTGTCCATGTAGACTCATCTAACATATGATATGATGCCAAATTGCCTCTCTTTTTATTAGAATAAATGCCAACCACTAAAGAGAAACCCTAAATCTAAACCTAGATTATGAAACAAAATAACTAATTCTTGACAAATAAAATTAAAACTATGAAAATCACATATATTTTTTCCTTTTTCTTTCTCATAAAACTTCATAAATTAATGTCACATCAAGGACAACATGTTTTGTTATCATGAATTGTATTCAATTCCATTAAACCTTGATCATAATCTTATTGCTCATATGTAGTTTAGTTATGTCACTTACATATACATGAAAGAACCAAACTCAATATACTATCCATCCTGGGAAAGAGAGAATAATCTATATTATTATATTTACATCTTCTTTGTTAGGACCTCTTCGCTGGATAGCATTATACTTAAAACATTTGAAACAACCTCATGAGACTCATACAAAGCCCCCATAAGTGGATACCTCCCACTAAAACTGAGTACATGCATCAACATTAAATTAAGTTTATCAAACTCATAAGAAACTTACATGTTATAATATGTCTAATAGGTAATTCTAAAATTTAGCACATCCATTTTATGACAATAATATATTCAACCAAATAAGATATTCACTAGTCCAAATGCAACTTTAAAACATATTTAAGAACATATCTATGAGCATATTAGTAAATGTTAATTACTTTAGAATGACAATCCAAATGGAGGAGTAATAAGTCAAGATCCAAACAATTATAGTCAAGACATAACAAAAAACATCATCTTAGTGACACCTCACCAACCGGACCAGGAACACATCCTACAGTTCTGAAGCTGAAGTACACAGAAGACATGTCTACCAAATAGGACTATTCAAATGACAAGTAATTCCAAACCATAGTTATAATGAATACTAAATCCTGACATCAACCTCTTATTGACATTTGAAGATCAAATTCCAAACCAAATAAATAAAAATATCAAAAAGATTGTCTCCATAAAGGAATTGTTGATTTTTCCAACAAGATACTTATTCAACAACAATAGGTCCACCAGCTATCAGGAAAAAGGCATATAAAACATGTAATTCATATTATACACAACTTCTCATCTTTTATGCATATTCCCTGAAACTAATTGTCATGTACCTCACCAAGTAGAAGTCTCCGTGTATGATTTTCATGTCAAAGACTCGTCATCACTATATTATGCTTTATTCGGCCACCCTAAGACATCAACAACAAACCATGGTTCATTGTAGGGCTTCATAAAGAGGCTCACATCCTCATCTCAGGTACACGAGATAGCAACCGATAAAATACAACAACACATATCAACCTATTTCACATGTTTCATATATCTCATTTCATCAAAATCTATTCCTAATGGATATAGACTTTTACAATAAATGTTTTAGGTCTAGAGTCACACTAGATGGTTCACTCCTAAATCTCGATCGTCTAGCCTTTAAGGTTTCAATCCACAATTTGAAAATATTTCTCAAAGTTCTTTGATTACTACAAGGAGATCCATTTCATTTCCCTAGTATGGACCTTGGGGGAAAAGCACAATGTTCAGGGAACCTAACTAGATGTTTCATCATTTCACTTGTTATTTATCCTTTTTACTCATCTTAAAGAAGATTCAAATCATCATTTATCATTTATGTATATTCTCAAGCAACCAGAATGACAAAAAGCATGTTAGGGTTATTAAGAAGACGAGCATTATATATGGAATGAAAACAATCTATGATTCAAAAAATTCATGTTTTCCCTATTTGCACATTACTTCATATGACTCATCCAGTGGGCTATCATCCCAAGACATAAACTCATTATCCAAAAATTACCCTAAACATGATTTCAACAATGTAACAATACATTTTAATTCAATCTCAACATATTTCGTATCAATTCATCCCATATCATGGTTCTCATCAAGTATTCACAACAAGTGACATTAGAATAGAAACAATGTAAGCATACATACATCTTATATCATGCATCATGCTCAAAATAGGTTTATCATACAACGTATACTTATTCCATCAAATTTAATAGATGTAATTGAATCTTAAAGAATAAATGTGCATAACATAATTCGTTCACCTTTTTCACTGTTTACCATTCTTCAGTTATGGGTTACTGTTGAACACATATGTGATCTCATTTGAAATCAATTAGAATAGACCATTCTCATAATATAAGTGTACTACAAACTATTACAATCCAAACATGTATTCTTATGAGTTAATTGCATCCTTAACCTCCATCTTGTGATTGATTTAGACTATACTTATATACATTGTTAATCCCTTATTTCATAATATTATTCATTAAGATCCCATAGCTCATCATATTAGGGTATAGCTAGGTTCTGAGGTCCAACTATCAATTTTCTTCATTTTTCATTCATTTCATATCCATAGTCATAACTTCCTTTATATCATGGTCACTACTAATTCTTAGAACCAATGATTCTAAATTTACTGAATGTGTAAGGTTTCTCTCTCATTGAAATCCTTCATAGTTTTATTCCAGTGTATTTCATCCAATTTAGGTTAAACCACATGTAACTAAAATAAATTGATTATATATTTCATCATACTCATTTTATTAATTTCATTGATAACTTATCATCACCATCCAGTTCATTCTTGTCCATTTCCTTTCTTGTATTTAGATGAGTGTACCATGTCATTGACTTCTAATGGCATTCTCATAATTAACAATGATCATTTAGTTCCTTATTATACTACTCACTTTAGTTAAAAATAATGTATTAGGGTTACTTTTTCTTACTTGTTTATCTTTATTTATCTTTTGGTTCATCATTATGTGACTTGTATATATAAAAGTCTAGCATTCATGTGGGATATTTTACTCATATTCCATAAGTTGTACTAGAATACATGTATTAGGCTTCTATAACCTTAATAAGACTTATCACCATCAATTGAAGTAGTAAAGCCTACAATTGAGCATTTTTTTCACATTCACATGATTATATGCAACCTTGACTTCATCTCTCATACTCATCTTAATACTAGATTTATAGGGTTTTCAGAAGTCACCTTAGTTCAATACATCATAACAATCATATTATTCAGTAATATGATTAGGTTGTATATAGGTTCATTGAGTCTATTCATGACACATGGAAACCCCAGTTTCCATTCCGCACAATCAACAATCATTTACAAACCTACAATGATTCATTGACTCATTTGAGTCAATCCCTCAACAATAACCCTAGGCATAGATTTCCTCCATATTGAACCTTCATATATTGATCCTCACATACATAATTTTTTAATGCAAGTAAGGATTCAAAATTATAGTTGAGCAACTCATGCCTATTGAGTTCAAATATGATTACATACATGTCAATTAAATTTCCAAGCATATCGTCCATTGGGAATTTTTAAGTAAAATTGGTGTAAAATGATTTAGTTATTGATACATAAGATTTTCCATGTAACTTGAATAAATATATTAGGAAATAACTAAATAAAAATCAATGAGAAAGAATCCAAATCAGTAGCACTCGATTCCCTAAACTATTCCCAACTGGTTACCCAAATGCATACAAATACAACAAGAATATGTGATTGATTTAGGCTTTCTACATGACTATGAAGCTTAAGAGGGAGATAAGAACTCAACTCAGGTGTCAAGAACCTTGAAAACATTACCTATAATTTTAATCTCTAGATCTCCATCAAGGTTCTAGCCATTGACTCCTTTTCATCATCCTTCCAACTCAAAAACTCTAGAATAGGAGAATACAGGAGAAACAAAGAGAAAAGAGGGTAAATTGTTATGATTTTGATCCACATTATAGGAAGGACAGAATTCTGATATGAAAGGAAGATTCACCATGAAAACCCATCTAAAGAAGTAAAGTTACTTGTTTTCATCACTCCTCGGAGGATAAAACCCTAGATCACATTTTCCACCCCTTTCTCATTCCAAACCCTAACTCTCCAGCTCTCTCTAGGATCCCATCTCTAAGGAATGAATCACAAAATATGGGAGCTACTAGGATTATAGGTCACCCATATAGAGAAAATTAAGGTACTTGGTACATTTATATTTGTTTTATTTTGGCATCATTTTCTATCATAAAACATTTACTGCAAACATTATTAGAAATAGTCAATTATCCTCCAAAAATTATGAAAAATCAGTATGTTGTCTGAGATAAAGTTCTAGAGCTCGAGTAAAAATTTCATCTTATTCAAAACTATCATTGAATAACTAAAAGTCAAATATTCTACTACTATATTGCAACCTACAGCATGATGGGTCGAATTGGAATTCGATCTAGAAACATATTCAAAAAAATCTACAATTTCTAAAAAATATATACAAATACATATATTTGAGTTATCCAATTCATATCAAATAAATCCAAGTTATCTATAAAATACTAAAAATAACTTAATATACCATTAAATTTATCAAATTATGTGTTCATGCACTTTCAAAATCCTAATTTTTCACATACTAAGGTTTTCTCTTGGAAGCCTTAATTATTCAAATTAAAGCATGTTTTAAAGTGTACAATGAAGTTTAACATATCATAAAAAACATCATCATTAATAAATTCAAAATTAGAATCAATCAAATCAAGTATGTAATCATCTGAGTAAACCCAAATTAGATGGTTGAGTTGGAAACGGATCATTACACTTAGTGTGTCTTTTTCATTTTTGTTCTTGCTATCTCGACATGTGTTCACACATAATATGACTTCATGGATGCATTGTAGGATGGTGTTTAGTCCCATGTTGACGTGTATAGTAGTGCTATCATGTATATTTGAGTCCCACATAATTTGATCAAGAAACAAATTCAAACAACATCTAAAATTTTAGCAAATATATAGAAATATGTATATTTGAATATACAGAAACATGTATATTCGAGTTACCAAATTTTGTCCATAATTCAAATAAATTCAAATTACATGTAAAATATTAAAAATAATTCACTATATTTATCAAATTATGTGTACATTTACTTTTAAAATCCTAATTTTCCAATAAGTAGGGTTTCACCTGCAAACCTTAATATTCAAATCAAAGTATTTGTCAAAGTGTGCAACCAAGCTCAAAGTATCATAAAAACTATCACCATCAATCAAGGCAAAATTAGGATCAGTCAAGTCGAGTATGTAATCATCCAAGTAAACCCAAATCTGATGACTAAGTTGGAAACAGATCATTATACTTAGTGTTTTTTTTTTCATTTTTTTAGTTTGTCTTTTTGTCTAGCCATGTGTTCGCACATACTCTGACTTGGTGGGGGTATTATAGGATTGTGTTTAGTCCCACAATACCATGTATAGGAGTGTTATCACATATTTGAGTCTAATATAAATCGATCGATAAATAGATTCACACAACATCTAAAATTTTAGAAAATATACAAAATATGTATATTTGAGTTATAAAACTTTATCCATATTTAAAATAAATTCAAATTACATATAAAATACTAAAAATAATTTACTATACCACTATATTTATCAAATTTTGTGTACATGTACTTAAAAAATCCTAATTTTCCACTAAGTAGGGTTTCGCTCGCAAACCCTAATTATTCAAATCAAAATATTTGTTAAAGTGTACTACAAAATTCAAAGAATCATAAAAACTATCATCATAAATCAAGAAAAAATTAGAATCAATTAATTTAAGTATGTAATCATCCAAGTAAACCCAAATAACATGGCTAAGTTGGAAATGGATCATTACACTTAGAGTGGTTTTTACTTTATTTTTTTGAGTTTGTCTTGCTATCTTGACATGTGATCACATACTCTAACTTAATGGGGGTATTGTAGGATTTTTTTTAGTCCTACGTTGTTGTGCATAGGAGTGCTATCACGTATATTTGAGTCCCATAAAATTTTACTTAGAAACAGATTGAAACAACATCTATATTTGAGTCCCAAAAAAATTTATTGAGAAATAGATTGAAACAACATGTAAATTTTAGAAAAATATCCAAAACTAGTATAATTGAGTTATACAAATTATATCCAAATTTTAAATGAATTCAAATTACATATAAAATATGAAAAATAATTTACTATACCACTATATTTATCAAATCATCTGTACATGTACTTCCAAAATCCTAGTTTTCTAATAACTAGGGTTGTTCTTGCAAACCCTAATGATTCAAATCAAACTATTTGTTATAGTTTACAACGAAGTTCAACATATCATAAAAAATTATCATCATTAATCAAGACAAAATTAGGATCAATCAAGTCAAGTATGTAATCATCCAAGTAAACCCATATCGGATGGCTAGGTTGGAAACCCATCGTTACACTTAGTGTGTTTTTTCATTTTTTTCAGTTTGTCTTGCTATCCTGACATGTATTCACACATAATCCGACTTTATGGGGGTATTAGAGGATTGTTTTAAGTCCCATATTGATGTGTATAGGAGTTCTATCACATATATTTGAGTTCCACAAAATTTGAATGACAAATAGATTGAAACAACATCTTCAATTTCAAAACATATACAAAAATATGTACAATTGAGTTATCCAAATTATGTCCAAATTTTAAATAAATTCAAATTACATATAAAATACTAAAAATAATTTACTATACCACTATATTTATCAAGTTATATGTACATGTACTTTCAAAATCCTAATTCTCCAATAACTAGGGTTTCACTTGCAAACTCTAATTATTCAAATCAAAGTATTTGTCAAAGTGTATAAGGAAGTTCAAAGTATCATAAAAAAACTATCACCATTAGTCAAGACAAAATTAGATCAATCAAGTTATGTAATCATCCAAGTAAATCCAAATCATATGGCTAAGTTGGAAATTGATCGTTACACTTAGTGTGTTTTTTTCATTTTCTTGAGTTTGTTTTGCTATTCCGGCATGTGTTCACACATACTCTAACTTGATGGGGTTATTAGAGGATTGTGTTTAGTCCCACATTGATGTTTATAGGAGTGTTATCACGTATATTTTTAGTCCCACAAAATTTGACTGGGAAATAGATTGAAACAACATCTAAAATTTCAAAAAAAATATAGAAACATGTAGAATTGAGTTATCCAAAATATATCCAAATTTTAAATAAATTGAAACTACATATAAAATAATAAAAAGTATTTACTATACCACTATATTTATCAAATTATGTCTAGATGTACTTTCAAAATCCTAATTTTCCAACAACTAGGGTTTCTCTTACAAACCCTAATTATTCAAACAAAGTATTTGTTAAAGTGTAGAATGAAGTTCAAATTATCATAAAAAATATCATCATTAATCAAGAAAAAATTAGGATCAATCAAGTCAAGTATGTAATAATCCAAGTAAACCCAAATCATATGGCTAAGTTTGAAAAGGATTGTTACACTTGATGTGCTCTTTTAATTTTGTTTAACTTGTCTTGCTATTTCGACATTTGTTCACACATACTCTGACTTGGTGAGGGTATTATAGGATTATGTTTAGTCCCACATTAATGTGTATAGGAGTTCTATCATGTATATTTGAGTCATGCAAATTTTGACTGAGAAATAGATTGAAACAATATCTATAATTTTAGAAAAATACAAAAACATGTATAATTGAGTTATCCAAATTCTATCCAATTTTTTAATAAATTGAAACTACATATTAAATATTAAAAATTATTTACTATACAACTATATTTATCAAATTATTTCTACATGTACTTTGTGGGACTTCTTAGTATTGCCACATGTATGAAGCATAGAGGTTCAAGGAGGGAGGGGTACCAGTGCTTAAAATAGGATAAAGGGTGTTGCATGGGTCCCTGGAGGAGTGGAGGATCTTGGGGAGGATTTTATAGAGATCAAGGGGGTTGAAACTAGGGTTGGGTTTTCTAGTTTCTTTGGAGTGAGAGAGCGAGAGTTTTGAAGATATTTTTTATGAGATCAAGGCCTCAAACTAGGTCGTACACCCATCATTAAGGATGGATTGGAGAGATAGAGTGTCAGGTGGAGTGAGGGTGATTGGAGAGATAGAGTGACTAGTGGGATTTCTATGGAATGAGGGTGATTGGAGATAGAGGCAGAGGTGGTCAGAGTTCAAAGGGAAATCAGACATTGTTTCCATATTGATTGAGAGGTTGAAGATAACCTCTGGGGGATATATCACCGATCTAAGGATCACCCTGAGTGTGTCCAAGTAAGAGGGGTTGATTTGTCTCCCTATATACAACATGACATATTAAATGAAACACTTATACTATCAATCAAATAACTATGGTCCACTTTATGACATAGTCTCTACATTTTAACATTTGAGAAATCACTAATGACAACTCATTTGTCCATGAAATTTAATTTCTTCATCCTTACCATTTAGTATCATTTTTTACCAAGTTTCATCTCACTAGAAAAATATTTGATTGCCCAACTAAACCATTAAGGCGTGTATAAATATAAATGGCTCATATTATATAATAAATGCATTAAGTCGCTAGAAAAGTCTCACTTGCTAGAAATTATGGGTTATTCATAACATCTCTTTCATTTTTCTACTATAAAAATATGTAAATGAAATTTTTGAGTTTCATGCCCTTTTTTGGTCTTCAAGTCACTCTTACTTTAAGTTTGTTAAAGTCTCCAAAGCACATATAATCTCATAAAGTATTCAAAACTTGGGTATAAATTTCTAAAACAATATTATTGCTGAAAAGGTCACAAGTAAATGATATTTACTGAATTGAGCCACCAATTATTTAATTTGTGTTCTAAAGAATTCAAAAGTCAACATAAACAATCATATTATTTGCTTAAATGATTATATTTGTTAATCCTATTTCAATTACAACTTTTATGTAAAAGGAGGAAAATATCAAGTCCCTTTTGTCATTATCTTTATCCAACTATAAGAATAACTTTCCCTTTTCTTTGTTTAATAGCATTGTTAGTTTCCTTCATTCTTTATCAATTTTCATTCTCAACTATTAGCAGTGTCACTTTGCTTTTAAAACTATCATTGGTTTCTTTTCTTTCATTTCAAGATCCCACTTTCCTTTATCCCCATATCACCATAGCTAATTCTTTTATGCTTTCCTTCATGGTCTATTAATAGAGTATATTTAAACCTCACCTTTTCTTTTTACCCCCAAAGGCAACATTGTTTCCTTTTTCTTTCTTATTTAATGGTTTTTTTTCATGAAACTTCGATTACCTTTTAATTTTTTCTTGTTGGATTTTTTTGTTCAAATTCTTTGTCCAACATCACATTAGCTTCAAGTTTTTTTTCTTTTTTTCTTTTTTTGTTTTCCCAACGCACCTATCAATTTGCATTTCTTTCACTCCTTTTTTTTCTTTTTTCTTACCATCATTCATCATGTCTCCCAATATCCCATGTCCCACAAGGTACTACCCTCTCTTCTCTCCTAATCCAATTCTCCAACTTCCTTTTTTCAATTTCTTAGAATATTGCTTGTATCCTAATTATGTCCCACCCTACTTTCCTCTTTTTCAGTCAATCTCCACCACCTCCTATTTCCCCTCCACTTTTATCTGCAAGTCTGGCTTTCTGTACATCTTTCTCTCTCTCTATCAGTATTTTACACTTCTCTAACTAATGGTCGTCCCTTTTTTCTTCTCACTCTATTTGATCTCACCATCGACAAACATCCAACTCTTGTTGTGGGGGTTTCTACAACGGCCAACAGTCACCTCCCCCACTCCCTCTCCATTGTGCCATGAAGCAGCTCATTGTCATCTCTCCTATTTTTTGGGATCCTAATCACTATTTTCCCCATCCCCGCCCATGTATCATAAACACTAGCTCTTGAGCCAACTCCTCCTTAAACTTCGCCATAATCTACTCAAGATCAATACTTCCCCAGCCTCTTCCTCATCGACATCCACGTCGTCTTCCAAAAATAAGGACCCGAGATTTTGCAATCATCTTCATCCTCGATATATACATCATCATCCATACAGAATGCCCTACTATGGCTACTCCACTCTCAACATTATTGATGAGGGATTGACCCCAACTCACACCACCGCAACATCCAACTAAGCTACAGCAAGATAGTGAAGCAACATAATGGGAAGAAGACTAAATGAGTGATCTAATCCCTCTCTTTTGATTATCATAAATTACAAGCATTAGATAGAAACCTTAAAGTTAAACCTAAATTATGAAATAAAACAACTAATTCTCGACAAATGCAATTAAACAAATATACAAAACCACTAGTAAATTTTCCCTTTTTCTTTATCACAAAACTTTGTAAACCAATGTTGCATCAAGTTCAACATGTTCATTTATCACAAATTGTATCAAACTCCATTAGACCATAATCACAATCTTATTGCTCATATGCAATTCAATTTACATCAGTTATGTATACATAAAAGAACCAACCTCGGTATATTACCCATCCTGTGAAAGAGAGAATAAGTGGACATTCTAGTTTATATTATTCTATTTACATGTTCATTGTCACAACCTCTCTATTGGATAGCATTATACTAGAAAAACATTTGAAACAACCTCATAAGACTCATATATAGTCACAGTGAGTGGATACATCCCACTTGGAATGAGTACATGTATCGATATTAGATTAAGTATATTGAACTCATAAGAAACTTATATATAATACTAAGTCTAACATGTAATTCTAACAATTAGCACATCCATTTTATGAAAATGGTCTAATCAATCAGATAAGATATTCACTAGTCCAGTCGCAACTTCAAAACATCTTCAAGAGATTATGTATGAGCAGATCAATAGATGTTAATTACTTCAAAATGATGATTGGAATGAAGGAGTGACATATCAAGATTAAAATAATTATAATCAAGAAATAACCAAAAAATCATCTTAGTGACACCTCACCAGCCATACTAGGAACACATCATGCAACCATGAAGCTAAAGTACACATAAGACATGTCTACCAGTTGGGACTATTCAAATGATAAGTAAATCCAAATTATATTGAGAACAGATACTCAATCCTAGCATCAACTACTTATAAACAGTTAAGATCGAATTCCAAACCAAATAAATAGGAATATGGAAATATGTTATATTTATAAAATAATCATTAATTCCCACAACAAGATACATCTTCAACAACAACAGGTCTATTAGCTAACAGGAAAAGGTGTGCAACAAATATTTAGATCATATTCTAGACATCTTGTAATCTTTTATTCATTTTTCTAGACAAACTTGGCTTATACCTCACCAAGTAGAAGTCACCACACCTGATTTTCGTGTTAATGACTCATCATCACTCTCTTATACTTTAGTCGGCCACCCTAATACATCAACAATAAACCCTGCTCCACCATAGGGTTGCATAAAGAGGCTCACATCCTCATCTTAGGTACATCAAATAGGAACCAACAAAACAAAATACCACATATCATCATATTTTACATGTGTCACAGTTCTCATTTTATTAGAGTTTATTCCTCATGGACATAGACTTTCATAGAAAAAGGATATAGGGCTAGAATCACACCAGATGACTCACTCCTAAATCATGGTGGTCTGACCTTTAAGGTCTCGATCCACACTCTAAAAGTCCTTCTCCTAATTCTCTAATTACTATAAGGATATTTGTTTCATTTCCCCAGTAAGAACCTTAGTGAAAACTCGCTTGTTCACGGCTACTAACTAGATGTGTCATCATTTCACTTATTATTTATCCTTTTTACTCATCTTAAAGAAGATTCATATCATCATTTAACATATGTGTATATCTTCGTGCAATTATTATGACATAAAGTGTATTAGGTTTAATGTGAAAGACAAGCATTATATATGGAATGTAAACAATCTATGATTTACGACAATAGTGTTTCTTTCCAATCTCCATGTCAATTCATATGATTCATCATTAGTGGTTTCTTTCCCATCTCCATGTCAATTCATATGATTCATCATCAGTGGGCTATAAGCCCGAGACATAAGCTCATTATCCATAATTTACCCTAAATAGTCATTCTCAGATGTAATTGATGCATGTTATTCAATATCATAAAATTTATTATCAATTCATTCCATATCACAATTCTCATCAAGTATTCACAGTAAGTGACATTAGAACTAGCAACAATATAAGCATATAAATGTCTTATATCATCCATCATGCTCAGAACAGGTGAATCATATAACATATACTAATTCCATAGAATTTCAATATATGTAATTATATCTCAAAGCATAAACATGCATAACACACTTAATCACCCTTTTACTATTTACCATTCTTTAGTCAGGGTTACTATTCAACACATATGTGATCTCATTTGAAATTCATGAGATTAAACGATTCTCAAAATATAAATGTTCCATAGGATATTACAATCCAAACATGTATTCTTATGAATTACATAACATCCTTAAACTCCATCTTGTAATCGAATTAGACTATACTTATGTACATTCATTAATCCATTTTTATAGTATTATTCATTACAATCACATAGCTCATCATATGAGGGTTACAATTAGATTCTCATATTCAACTATCGATTTTATTCATTTTTTCTTTCATTTCATATTCATTAGTCATAACTTTGTTGATATCATTTTCACTACTATTCTTAGAATTTATGATACTAAATTTACTCAATTCATAAGGTTTCCCTCTCATTAAAATTCTTCATAGTCTGATATTAGTGTGTTTCATTAAACTCAGGTTAAACAACATGTGAATTAAAATAAATATATTATATACTTCATCATACTCATTTCATTAATTTCATTTGTAACTTTTCATCACCATTCAGTTCATTCTTGTCCATTTTCTTTCTTGTATTTAGATGAACGTGCCATGCCATTAACTTCCAATGGAATTCTTAAAATTAACAAAGATCATTCAGTTCCTTATAATACTAATCACTTTTAGTAAAAGAATGGATTTGGGTTACTTCTCCTTACCCCTTATACTTTATTCATCTCTCAATTCATCATCATGTGACTTGTATAAAAGTCCAGCATTCATGTAGGATTAACTCATATTCTAGATATTATACTAGAATACATGAATTAGTCTTATATCATCTTAATAAGACTTATCACATTCAATTGAAGTAATAACGCCTACAAATGAGCATTTTTTCACATCCATGGGATTATCTATGAGTTCGGCTTTATCTCTCATACCCGTATTAATACTAAATTTCTAGGGTTGTAAGAAGCCATCCTAGTTACACACATTATAAGAATCATATTATTCAATAATCTCATTAGGGTGTACAAATCTTCATTGAGTTTATTCAAGACACATGGAAGCCCTAGTCTTTGTTCCACAAAATCAACCAATCATTTACAAGCATATAATGATTCATCGACTCATTTGAGTCATCCCTCAACATTACCCCTAGACATGGATTTCCTACATATCTAACAATCATATACTAATCCTCATGTACATAACATATTCAATTCAACTAAAAATTCTAAATTTTAGTTGATGAACTCATGCTTATTGAGTTCAAATATGATTACATACAATTCAATTAAATTTCCAAGCATATTACCCATTGGGCTGATTTTAAGCAAAATTGGTGTAAAACGACATAGTTCTCTATCCATAAGACTTTTCATGTAACTTGAATCAATATATTAGTAACTAATTAAATGCAAATAATGAGAAATAATCCAAATCAGTAGAATTTTATTCAATAAAAGTCTTCCCAATTGGGTACCCAATTGCATACAAATAAAAATAAGAATTTTGATTAATTTATCCAGATAGAATTAGGCTTTCCGCGTGATTGCAGAGCTTAAAAGGGAGATAATCACTCACCTCAAGTGCCAAAAACCTTAAAAATTTTACCTATAACCTTATTTTTTTGAAAATTTGGGTAAATATATTCCAAAACCCCTAAAAGGGGCAAAGGTACAAACCACATCCTTGCATGTAGTTATCGACTATCAACATGTCAAAGAAGAGGATTTACATTGATTGAGAAATTAACAAAAATCACAGTTCCTAGTTATAAGAGAAGATACATTTAATAAATTTTTCTTATAGTTAGAATAAAGTTGCTTGATATCCAAGGAAAGATGGGTGAAGATGGCGGTATAATCCGATGAGCCTCCATTATGAAGTCTTATATTCCTTTCAGCCCAAATAAGATGCACTGCTCAGTGATCGCCCAAATTTCAATGATGCTATTGTGTTTGGATCTACTTCCAACAACGGATAGACAAGTATGCAGGGAATAAGAGGATCTAATATTCAGCTTTAATTGAGCTCTATCCCATATATATTTCCAAAACTTGCATCGTTCAAATAGATGAGAGACAGAGTCCATATCTTGTTGGCAAAGGAGGCAAGGAGAGGATGGCACACCCGACCATACGCTGATCTTTTTAGAAGTACAAAGGATATTTTTGAGTGCTTTGTAAGTTGTGAGGCTCCATCTAGGATAGTGCTTAGATAGCCATAAGATCTCAAAAGCTTTATCATTGGGAAGCTTTTGGCGGTAGCTATTCCATTAGACCAGGTCATCCACGTCGGGATACGAAGGCCAAAGCAGTCGCATTCTTCTACAGCATGTAGATCCCTCCATAGGATGAGTAGTAGTAGCTAGAATAGTGCCATAATGCCTAGTCATACAAGAACTCCAGATGCTTGAACTATTGAGAAGTTTCTTTGTTCTTTTCAAGGTGTAGTAATAAGCAAGTTCATCCAATTTTTAAGACCTAGACTGCCTTCATTATGTGGGAAAGCAATATTAGACCAGCTAGCCATATGTGTAGAACTTCCCCATATGAAGTTAGGCATGAGAAACTCCATTCTTCTCAAAACGGAGCTGGGAATTTCCCCCCATTCTCACCCAATAAGAAATCAAACCCATAGCACAATATTTGATTAGCATGAGCTGACCGGCCATAGAAATCTTAGAACCAGACCATCTCTGGATCATATCACGTAGCTTATCAAGACATTCATGGAAATGTCATCTTCTCAGGTTCCCACCAGCCAAAGGGAAACCTAGATATTTGGTTGGCCAGGAGCCTCTTTGGATACCCATGCAATTGAATAGGCCCTCCTTGTTGTGACATGAAGTGGATAAATAAAGTTACTCTTGTTAGGATTGCATTTCATGCCAGAGACATTCCTAAATGTTAGGATAAGGTTTTTAAGATGAATAAGACTGTGAAACCGACCTTCAGTGAAGATAAGAACATCATCAGCAAACAAGAGGTGACTTAGAACTTTCGTTCTATTTATAGGATAGCTTCTAGGTTGTTTCTTGTCATGAGCTTCATTAATGCATCAACTGAGACCTTCCATAGCAATAGCAAATAATAAAGGTGATAAAGGATCACCCTGCTGAAGACCATTAGAGCTTTTAAAGAAACCAACTGAAGAGCCATTTAGAAGAAGAGAAAATGAAGGAGTTTCCACACATTGTTTGATTGAAGCAATCCATCTCTCACTGAATCCAAGACCAGACATACATTCCCATAAGTAAGACCATCTAACTGAATCGAAGGCCTTGGTAACATCTAGCTTCACATAGCCAGCCGGAGGACTAGCCTTAAGATTATATTTATTCATGAACTCTGTTGCCAATAAGGAACATGTTGGTATGTATGCCCATAGATCCAATCATATGATGATTGGGTTGGCATATGTTCTTATTGATTTGATAAATATCAAAGTCAAGCTTCCAAATTATTCTAGCTCAATCGATTATGAAATAAATGATGGAGCAGAATGAATGTCTAAAGAATGGTAATACTCAATGATGTATGTCTTCAGGTTGAGGACCTGAATAATGAGATCATACAGATGCTAAGAGTATGTACATTCTTGTTATATCCCTAGTCGTATGTCATTGTGGAAGGTTGATAGAAAACAATGAGACATCAAGACTAGAGTGTGTGTTGGTTGATGACAGTGTCTCATTAGTCATGATATATGATATCAAACCAAGCACATAGATACATGTTAGAGAATAGTGTATCATACAGACCCACCATGAGAGTGACACATGGAACCATGACATGGTAGTCAGAATCATCTCTCATAGTGATGGTGGTTAATGTGATTCTTAGACCTAAAATCACTACACTCGTCGAATGTTATTGGGTACACTTTGACATCATCAAACGCAATCCTAAAACATGGGTTGTTATAATGGTGATGATTGGGTGGCTTTGACGCATGAGATAGACTGTGAGTGATAGATATGGGATTTGTCCCTCCTAAGTGAGTATGATGTCCAAACCACTTGATAAGTGAGACAAAGAAAGGCATGTGCATGGAAATGTGAATCAATATATGATATTGATGTCACACATATCTTAGACAGTTTGCTCTAGTTCAAGAAACATGAATGAATGTTGAAAGGATGACAACTCCATGCCTTGAGTTCATTCAGGATATCAGAGATAAAGGAATTATACATTCACTGGAACACCAATCACAGACTGTAGGATTGAAACTTGTTCTCCAAATTTCCTTTTCACTTAGGTAGCAAGGATGTATGACTAGGTACCACTCTTTTCTTGTGATGTCATAAGCTAGTTATGGACATTCACTACCAACGTGAAATGGGACCTATAGGGTCACACACACAGGATTAACCTGGAAGAGTATTTTATCCATGAATGATGTTTGGATTGATTACTAAAGTGTTTAGGTACTCAATCAAACATTCAACCAATAGACTTGACTCAGAATCATCAAGTTCAAGTGTTGAACCAACTGATTAGAGTGCCAGGTTGATTGAGAACCGAATTGACTATGTTATGCACAACCTGGACCACCAACCCATCAGTTCATTGGGTGAACCGATCGGCTCATGGCCAGTGAGATGACTAGTTCACTCTGGTAAACTGATCAGTTCATTTGTCCAAATGAGTAGTGTTGGATTTTCCCAGTTTGTGAGAAAAGGTTTTTTCATTTCACTTGTTCAATTTGATTGGGACAAGAATTAATATTTGTGTTAATTAGAAACGAACAAGGAAAGTCAATTGTGGTCAAGTCTGGGAAGTGAAATGACTGGTTCACTAAGTGAACCGATCGGTTCACACTCCCAACCAACTGGTTCACTAGTGAATTGATCATCTCACATTGCCAAATGATCATTTCATTTATGAAACGACTGGTTCGTCTGACGTAGTGCAAATTATTCATAGAAATTTTAGACCCTTCTACTCCCGCACAGACTAGGAACCCTAACTCTGCCCTCTACTATAAATAGAGGGGTACAGGGGGCTTCTCCAGACACAACTCTAAACATTAGTTGCTCTGCAAAGTTATTGTCCTCTCTGGTTGTGGTAACCGAGAGAGCCCAAGCAAGTTCTACCCGTCCAGGGAGGAACAACGAGGGAAAGACAATTGCAGAAAAGCAACTGGTTGTGGGACAGTGTGTCAGTGACTAGAACACTAACAGAATGGGATGACTCCTTCTAGTCCATTCTTTAGGATGACTAGAGTTCCCAATAGTCTGTGTGGATTATCTATAGAGGCGGGAGACTTCTGTCGCTCAGGAAGACGATGGTCAATCGCAGTCTGGGTCAAGACCAGGAGCTGCACAGACGTCGTCTAAGATAGGTGGTTGAAGACCACACTTGTTGTGAGGTATAGTCGTTGAGAAAGCCTCAGGACTAGGTATATCTCATTAAAACCATCCTTCCCATTACATAGATATTGATGCGATCAACTGGTTATGGGTTTACGGTCAAGTAAAATTTTTGTTTACGCTGCCTACTCCGACCATGTAAACCCAACAGAACAATCCGTAATGCTCCTACCTTGAACAAAAGTACCTTGATAAGGAGAAACAAGTTTAGTCAAGATGGTAGCTAACCTTCGAGAAATGACTTTGGTTATGATCTTGTAGAGCATAGAACAACAAGAAATTGGAAAGAAGTCAGTTGAAGATGAAACTATATCTTTCTTGAGTATAAGAGCCAGGAAAACATGATTGACTTCTCTAACTATATTCCCACCTTCGAAAAACCATTGAACAGCCTTAAGAAGGTCATCACATATGAGGTTCTAGTTTTTCCTACAAAAGAAACCATTGAAGCCATCCGGACCAGGGCTCTTGTTGGGCCCAATGCTCCAGACATCTTCTTTAATTTTATTCATATCTAGTATAGAGCACATCTTGACGTTGTCATCAGTAGTAACAATAGGCACCCACTCAGGAATACAAGAGGGATAATCTGATTGACTCTGATTATATAGCTGCTTGAAAAAAATAATGGTATCATTAGCAATGGAATCAACATCCTGTGTAAGGTTACCTTGGGAATCAAACAACTCCATGATGGAATTGATGGCATCTCTACGCTTGAAAATAGTATGATAAACTTTAGTATTCTTATCACCATTAGATAGCCACTCCATTCGACTTTTTTTCTAGAAATAGTTCTCTTCATTCTTGAGGAGAGTATCAAGCTTATCAAGCGTAATTTTTTTGGTTTTAATAAGATCAGTATCCAGGGGATTCGTTCTGAGGACAGTCGAAATGTCATTAAGTTCTAACCTTTCTCTTGAGATAAGGTTGTTGAGATTAACATACTGCTTAGATCAAGTTTTCAACTTATCTTTGACATGATTAAGTTTTTGACAAAAGTAGAAGAGAGGATTACCAGATACATCATAGTTCCAGGAGTCAAAATAAGTCAAAATTAAGAAATCTAAAAGGCTTCTTTTTGTGAATAATATTTTTCATGTTAACAGTTAAAGCACAGTGATCAAAATAAGAGCAAGTAATGGATTTGGTTTTAGAACCCGAGAACTTGGCCAACCAAGCATCATTGACCAAAGTGCGATCAAGTTTGCAAGTTATCTGCTTAGCAACCCCTTATTTATTATGCCAAGTATAGACCTCCTTACCTATGGTAGGTAGCTCAGTGAGGCTAGCATTGTCAATTGCAACATTGAATGAACTCAAGATAGAAGAAGGAACCTCACGACCCCCCCTCGCCTTTTATTCTTGCTTCCTGATGTTGTTAAAGTCATCGATAATTAACCAGGCATCATCGATATTTGTAGCAATATGTTCAAGAGTGGACTAGAGAACAGAACGTTCTGTCAAGGAATTCCTCGCATAGACAGCAGTAAGAACAATCACAAGACCACCTTTATTAATACATTTGATAGTAATTTTTTGATCATCCATCTCACTGAGAAGTGCATCCCAGCAATTTGGATTCCAGCCCACATAAACATGACCATTAGGATCATGAAGATGATTAGAAACCCAAATCCAACCTTTAGGAAACATTATGTCAGATGTATGCATCATATGTTTTTTATTTTTTATTTTTGATTCAACAAGCACAACAATGGTAGCTTTGTTATCTAAAATAGTCCTTATGAGCTCTCTCTTCTTACATGGTTTCCCAAAACCATGTACATTTGTCATTAGGAATGTCATTAAAGACCTCTGATCGGGTCTTACGAGACCCATCCCTTTTAGAATACTTAGGAGTCTTAGCAGGAACTGAGCTAGATAGTTTGGATGTTTTATCAGTAATGGCTTTCCCAATTTGATATTGAGCAGTGTCATCCATCAAGTGATCTGAGGATAGAAACTCACCACCTACATTAGTCATCAAGTCAGGTGATTTGGCCCCATTTTGAAGCTGACCTGTAACAATCGTTTGATCAGAAGAAGTATCCAGAGTAGAGCCATCATCTCTAGCCATCGTTGCTTCCACAGCGACATTGACTTCAACAGTAGTATTCCCTTCACTGTCTCCCTCACCTGATAGTGTATCAAAGCTATTTTTGGAGTGAACAGTCACTTCCTGGTTCAAAGTGTGCTTTGCTTGATGCTCGGTAATGCCATCTTGGACATCATTCACATGAGTGGCTTTGCTTCTCCATCCTACCACCTGCCAGACTTGTGAAGGCTTGCGTATAGGAATTTCTACAGTTGTCTTTGGTTTGAGTGGGCAATCATATGAGTCATGACCAAACACCTTACATTCAAGACACCTTTTTGGAATGTATTCATAATGTACCTTAACAGCAACAGGTTCTCTTCTCAGCATGTTGACCCAGATCTCCTCAGGTGGCTCTTCATCAGCATCAACCTCGACCAAAGCACGTACTTTGCCTAATGACTCTTGACCAATCAATTTATAATCAATTCTAAGTAGCATACCAACCCCACTAGAAACAATGCCTACGGCTCTAGGGGACCAATTCCGGCCCATGCTTGGAATACTGATCTAGACTGGAATGGTAATAAAGAAATATTTATGAAGATCGTCTCCGGTTTTATAATCTTTGGCATGACCAGCCTATTATCGAACCATCTGGGGCCACTCTTGATGATGTTTTGCTTATCCTTGCTAGAGTTAAATCTCAATAGAAAGAACTTGTTTGGCTTGGAGAATAGGTCAAAGCTGCCTTTGGGCTTCCATACACAATGTATCCATGCAAGGAGGTGGAAGTAATATGGACGTTTACCCATGACGTAAAGGATGGTGGTATGTTCCCAGCACTTCTCCATAGCCTCATATGTAGGGTCATCAATGGTCATAAATCTTTTCCCATCAATTTTTTGTGGTGGGGCAAAGTTGTGTGGCTCGAAGGTACTGGCGCATCTGAGCACCTGGTTCCATGCCTTCTTGGTGATGTTAGGATTGCTATGGTCCTTGGTGATGAACTTCTCATTGGCCATGCCAGAGGAATCCTCCTTTAAAGCCATCATGGTGGGAGGGAGAGGAGGATCTCCCCTCTCCATGTAGGTCGGAGACAGTCACCCCTTCGGTCACCAGAGGCATCGATGCTAACCCTAGGGTGACGCACATTTTTATAACAAGCCGAATATATTTTACCTATAACCTAAATCTCTAGAAATCCATCAAAGTTATAGGCATCAACTCAGTTTCTTCCTCCTTCTAATGTGAATAGGAGAGAAAGAAAGAGAAAAGAGGGTGATTTGATATCATTTGGATCCAAATCAGAGGATATATATATATATATATATATATATATATATATATATATATATATATATATATATATATATATATATTTGTGTGTGTTTGTGAGTGTGAATAGGAGAGAAAGAAAGAGAAATGAGGGCGATTTGATATCATTTTGATCCAAATCTAGAGTTTTATTATCTGAGTAGTGATTAACGCAAGTAAATTTACATTGTCAAGGGGTCTCAATAGCAGTGGTCTGTCTCTAGGGGTGGTCCCACGTATCAAAAAAAGATAAAAACCCTAGATCATCTTGTCCACCTCTTTCTCCTTCCAAACCCTAACTCTCCTCTCTCTAGGATTTTATTTGTCTAGAATGAATCACTAAATATGGGACAATTAAGATGCTTGGGACATTTGTAAATTAGTATCACATTTACATTTTCCTTAATTTTCGCAGAATTTTTTATTATAAATTGTTTACTAAAAATGTTATCTGATCTATAAAATATCCTCCAAAAATTATGAAACCGTAACATGTGTTCTGAGATAAAGTTTCAAAGCTGCAATATAAATTTCAGCTCATTCGTAGTTACAAATAATAATTAAAAATCAAACATTTTACTACTATACTGTAATTTATAGTATGGTTAGTCAAACTAGAATTCAACTAAGAAAACATATTCAAACAATATCTAAAATTTCTGAAAATTAACACAAACATATATTTAGCAATCCAAATCATATACAAATTTCAAATATATCTAAGTTACCTGTAAAATACTAAAAATAATTTAGTATACCATTATATTTATAAAATTATTTTTTCATGTACTTCCAAAATCTTAATTTTCTGTTGACTAGGGTTTTTTATTGCAAACCCTAAGTATTCAAATCAAAACATGTTTTATCTTACCGCACAACTTTAAACATCATAATAAACTATCATCATTAACAAGATAAAATTAGGATCAATTTAGTCAAGTATGTAATCATCCAAGTAAACATGTAACATCCCAGGATTTAAGGCCTCAGATAAAATGATCTTAAAAGGAATGATTGAACTACCCATATCACCAAGGCGCACCTTCTTTTTAGGGAGCCCATCACTAAAGAACTCTATGGTTAAGCTTGCTCAGCCTAGAGTAGTACTAGGATGGGTGACTAGTTGTGAAGTTTATCCTGACTTACACATGATTCGGGACAAAATGCGCAGTAATACTAGTAGTAGTATGTGGGGCACTCATCATTCCTGAAATTGTACTAGAGCCTTAGATAATGGGCCCAGGTATTACAAATGGTATCAGACCCTTAGCCCCTTTAGTAGGTGGGGCCTACATGATCATCTAGAATGCTAGTCTTGAGGTGAGCAGTCTAGGAATGTTGTCAAGGGTTGTCCATGGTGATGTAGCCACCCTTGCATCGATATTCCATGATCATGAGTTGGGTGTCCACAGGCCATTTTGGGTCTTCACTGAAATGGGGAAATATTATGAGGCCATATAGTTGAGCCTTGACGAGGACATCAAGAGTCTAAGTGGGGGAGATTATAACATCCTAGGATTTGGCCTCAGATAAATGGTATTAAAATAAATGATTGGACTACCCATATCACCATGGTATACCTCCTTTTCATGGATCCTATCACTAAAGAAATATATGGTTAAGCGTGCTCATCTCAGAGTAGTACTAGGATGGTTGATTAGTCAGCAAGTTTGTCCTAGCTTGCGTGTGATTAGGACAAAACACATAGTTAAGGCTAGTGATCATCTATGGGGCCAGTCATCATTCCTAGATCTATGGACAATGGGCCCATGTGTTACAAAACCCTAATCATATGTTTAAGTTGGAAATGATCCATTATAAATTCTCCCCTCCTTTTAGGATTTCATCCCCAAATTCAATACAATGTGACACCTAAATGCACATATCTCTTGATGTCTTCATGGTATGAATTTTATATCATCTTTCTTCCTTAATGAATCATCCTCTTGCATCTTAGATCTTTTACATTGAAATACCAAATTTACCAATATAGATGCATACCTTGTTTCTTGTTATCATCATATACCTATTTGAATATTGCATATACTTATTTTACAAATCTTGTTAGTACATCACTATCAACATGTGATTTCAATCACCTTTCATATTCTTTTAAATTTTGATTATGTATCTCATGGATCAAGATTATAATTCATTTTGCGTTATTTTTTACACCCACCAATGTTCTTCATTGAGAAGATTGTCTTTATAAGACATCATTTTCAATTCTTATTTTTTTATTACAATTTCATATTCATACTTATACCCAAATTCATTAGGTATTAAATATGTAGTCCTTTCTCTCCTTTTTTATTACCATCATGCATCATGTTATACTCCCAAACTATCTTCATCTAGATGCTTCGTTAGGACATCTAGAAGAAGTATAGTCAACAATTTGATACTAACTTATCCCAACATTAAGATACTTGACCAGAGTAGTCGAATACTGAGTTTAGTTAGTATACATATCAATTTAGTTATGTTCAACATCCAAGTTATCATTTTTCCTTAGATCCTATTGTCCATGTAGACTCATCTAACCAAGGCTCTGATACCACATTGCCACTCTTTTGATTAGTATAAATTGCCAACCACTAGAGAGAAACCCTAAATCTAAAACTAGGTTATGAAACAAAACAATTGATTCTTGACAAATGCAATCAAAATAGTATATGAAAATCACATATATATTTTCCTTTTTCTTTCTCATAAAACTTCATAAATCAATGTTGCATCAAGGGTAACATGTTTAGTTATCATGAATAGTATTCAACTCCATTTAACCAGGATCATATTCTTATTCCTCATATGTAGTTTAGTTTATATTAGTTACATATACATGAAAGAACCAAACTTGATATACTATCCATCTTGGGAAAGAGAGAATATAAGGACATTGTAATCTATATTATTCTATTTACATCCTCCTCTTCGTCAGGACCTCTCTGATGGATAACATTATACCTAAAAACATTTGAAACAATCTCATAAGACTCATATAGAGCCCTAGTAAGTGGATACCTCCCACTCAAACTGAGTATGTACATCAACATAAAATTAAGTATAACAAACTCATAAGAAACTTACAAATCATGCTAAGTATAATAGGAAGTTCTAAAATTAGTGCATCCATTTTATGACAATAACCTATTCAACTAGATAAGATATTCACTAGTCCAATTGAAACTTTAAAATGTCTTTATCTATGAGCATATTAGTAGATGTTAATTACTTCAGAATGACAATCCGATTGGAGGAGTAATAAGTCAAGATCCAAAAAACTATAATCAAGATATAACCAAAAGCATCATCTTAGTGACGCCTCACCAACCGAACCAAGAACACATCCTACAATCTGAAGTTGAAGTACACATAAGACATGTCTACCAAATAGGACTATTCAAAGGACAAGTAAATCCAAACATATTCAAAATGGATACTAAATCCTGACATCAACCGCTTATTGACGTGTTAAGATCAAATTCCAAACCAAATAAATAAGAATATCAAAACAGATTGTCTCTATAAATGAATCATTAATTTTCACAACAAGATACTTATTCAAAAATAACATGTTTATTGTCTAGAAGGAAAAAGGCATATAACGGACATGTAATTCATATTCTACACAACTTCTCATCTTTTATTCATTTCCCCTAAAACTACTTGGCTTGTAACTCACCAAGTCAAAGTCTCCAAGCCTGATTCTCATGTCAAAAGACTCATCTTCACTATCTTTGGGTTTATGCCGCCACCCTAAGATATTAACAACAAACCAAGGTTCATCATAGGGTTGACTTAAAAGGTTCATGTCCTCATCTAGGGTACACGATATAGGAACCAATAAAATACATTATCACATATCATCCTATTTCACATGTTTCATATATCTCATTTCATCATAGTTTATTCCTAAGGGACATAGACTTTCACAACAAATGATTTAGGGCCAGAGTCAAACTAGATGGCTCACTCCTAAATCTTAGTGGTCTAGCCTTTAAGGTTTCAATCCACACTCTGAAAATATTTCTCATAGTTCTCTTATTACTACAAGGAGATCTGTTTCATTTCCCTTGTATGGACCTTGGGGGAAGGGAACCTAACTAGATGTTTATTCATTTCACTTGTTATTTATCCTTTTTACTCATCTTAAAGAAGATTCAAATCATCATTTATCATATGTGTATATTCTCGTGCAACTAGAATGACAAAAATCATGTTAGGGTCGATAATAAAGACGAGCATTATATATGGAAAGAAAACTAGTTGTGATTTACAACATTCATGTTTCTTCCCCATTTACACATCATTTCATATGATTCATCCAGTGGGCTTTCAACCCGAGACATAAGCTCATTATCCAACATTTACCCTAAATAGGATTTCAAAAATATAACCAATGCATGTTAATTCATTCTCAACATATTTCTTATCAATTCATTCCATATCACAGTTCTCATCAAGTATTTACAGCGAGCGACATTAGAACTAGCAACAATATAAGCATATAGATATCTTATGACATCCATCATGCTCAAATTAGGTTTATCATGCAACATATCCTAATTCCGTCAAATTTTAATAGATGTAATTAAATATTAAAGCATAAGCGTGCTTAACATAATTCATGCACTTGTTTTACTATTTACCATTCTTCAGTCAGGGTTACTATTGAACGCATATGTGATCTCATTTGAAATTCATGAGATTAGACCATTCTCATTATACAAGTGTTCTAGAAACTATTAAAATCCAAACATATATTCTTATGAGTTAAATTGCATCCTTAAACTCCATCTTGTGATTGACTTAGATTACACTAATGTACATTTTTAATCCCTTATTTCATAGTATTATTCATTATGGTCACATAGCTCATCATAAGGTACAACTAGGTTCTCGTGTCCAATTTTTAATTTTTTTCATTTTTCATTCATTTCATATTCATTAGTCATAACTTCCTTTATATCATGTTCACTTGTATTCTTAGAACTAATGATTCTAAAAATACTAAATTTGTAAGGTTTCCCTCTCATTGAAATCAAACATAGTATTATTGTTGTGTATTTCATTCAATTTAGGTTAAACCACATGTAATTAAAATAAATTGATTATATACTTGATCATACTCATTTCATCAATTTCGTTGATAACTTGTCATCACCATCTAGTTCGTTCTTGTCCATTTCCTTTCTTGTATTTAGATGAGTGTACCATGTCATTGACTTCTAATGGCATTCTGATAATTAATAATGATCATTCAGTTCCTTATAATACTACTCACTTTAGTTTAAAAGAATGGATTAGGGTTACTTCTTCTTACTCATTTATCTTTCTTTATCTCTCGGTTCATCATTATCTGACTTGTATATTTAAAAGTCTAGCATTTGTGTGGGGTTTGCTTAGATTCCATAAATTGTACTAGAATACATGTATTAGGCTTATATCACCTTAATAAGACTTATCACCAGCAATCGAAGTAATAAAGCCTACAATTGAGCATTTTTTCACATTCACATGATTATATACGAGTTTGACTTTATCTCTTATACTCATTTAATACTAGATTTCTAGTGTTTTAAGAGGTCACCTTAGTTCAATACATCATAAAAATCATATTATTTAGTAATCTGATTAGGGTGTATAGAGGTTCATTGAGTCTATTCATGACACATGGAAACCCTAATTTTCGTTCCACATAATCAACAATCATTTATAAGAGTACAATGATTCATTGACTCATTTGAGTCCATCCCTCAATAGTTAACCTAGGCATGGAATTCCTACATATTGAACCCTCATATACATAACATTTTAAATTCAAGGGTTCAAAATTTTAATTGAGCAAGTCATGCTTATTGAGTTAAAATATGATTACATGCATGCCAGTTAAATTTCCAACCATATTGCTCATTGGGCTAAATTTGAAGTAAAATTGGTGTAAAACGATATAGTTATCAATCCTTAAGACTTTCCATGTAACTTGAATTAATATATCAGGAAATAACTAAATAAATATCAATGAGAAAGAATCAAAATTAGTAGCACTTGATTCCCTAAAATATTTCCAATTGGTTACCCAGTTGCATACAAATAGAAATAAGAAATTTGATTAATTTATCCATATAGAATTAGGCTTTCTACATGAATATAGAGCTTAAGAGGGACATAAGCACTCAACTCAGGTGTCAAGAACCTTAAAAACATTGCCTATAATCTGAATCTCTAGATATACATCAAGGTTCTAGTCATATCTCATCATAAGTTACAACTAGGTTCTCATGTCCAACTTTTAATTTTTTTCATTTTTTATTCATTTCATATTCATTAGTCATAACTTACTTTATATCATGTTCACTTATATTATTAGAACTAATGATTCTAAAAATAATAAATTTGTAAGGTTTCACTCTCATTGAAATCTAACATAGTCTTATTGTTGTGTGTTTCATTCAATTTAGGTTAAACCACATGTAATTAAAATAAATTGATTATACACTTGATCATACTCATTTCATCAATTTCGTTGATAACTTGTCATCACCATCTAGTTTGCTCTTGTCCAATCCGTTCTTGTATTTAGATGAGTGTACCATGCCATTGACTTCTAATGGAATTCTGATAATTAATAATGATCATTCAATTCCTTATAATACTACTCACTTTAGGTTAAGAGAATGGATTAGGGTTACTTCTTCTTACTCATTTATCTTTCTTTATCTCTCGGTTCATCATTATCTGACTTGTATATTTAAAAGTCTAGCATTTGTGTGGGATTTGCTTAGATTCCATAAATTATACTAGAATACATGCATTAGGCTTATATCACCTTAACAAGACTTATCACCATCAATCTAAGTAATAAAGCCTACAATTGAGCATTTTTCACATTCACATGATTATATATGAGTTTGACTTTATCTCTTATACTCATTTTAATACTAGATTTCTAGTGTTTTAAGAAGTCACCTTAGTTCATTACATCATAAAAATCATATTATTTAGTAATCTGATTAGGGTGTATAGAGGTTCATTGAGTCTATTCATGACACATGGAAATCCTAATTTTCGTTCCACATAATCAACAATCATTTACAAGCATACAATGATTCATTGACTCATTTGAGTCCATCCCTGAATAGTTAACCTAGGCATGGAATTCCTACATATTGAACCCTCATATACATAACATTTTTAACTCAAGGGTTCAAAATTTTAATTGAGCAAGTCATGCTTATTGAGTTCAAATATGATTACATACATGCCAGTTAAATTTCCAACCATATTGCTCGTTGTGGTGATTTTGAAGTAAAATTGGTGTAAAACGATATAGTTATCAATCCTTAAGACTTTCCATGTAACTTGAATTAATATATCAAGAAATAACTAAATAAATATCAATGAGGAAGAATCAAAAATAGTAGCACTTGATTCCCTAAAATATTTCCAATTGGTTACCCAGTTGCATACAAATACAAATAAGAAATTTGATTAATTTAGCCAGATAGAATTAGGCTTTCTGCATGAATATAGATCTTAAGAGGGAGATAAGCACTCAACTCAGGTGTCAAGAACCTTAAAAACATTGCCTATAATCTGAATCTCTAGATATACATCAAGGTTCTAGTCATTGACTCCTTTTCGTCATCTTTCCAACTTAGAAACTCTAGAAAAGGAGAATAGGAGAGAAAGAAAGAGAAAAGATGGTAAATTATTATCATTTTGATCCAAATCAGAGGAAGGACAAAATTTAGATAAGAAAGAATAAGATTCACCATGAAAACCTATCCAAAGAAGGTAAACTTACTTATTTTCATCACTCCTCAGATGATAAAATTCTAGATCACCTTTTCCATCTCTTCATCCTTTTAAACCCTAACTTTCCCTCCCTCTCTCTCTAGGATCCCATCTCTCTATAATGAATCACAAAATATGGGAACTACTAGGGTTCTAGGTTACCTATATAGAACAAATTAAGGTACTTGGGACATTTATAATTTGTTTTATTTCAGCATGAATTTTCTCTCATAAAACATTTACTGCAAACATTATCTGATATAGTCTTCCAGAGCTCCAGCAAAAATTTCATCACATTCAGAATTATCATCGAATAACTAAAAATCAAATTTTGTACTACTATACTGCAGTCTACATCATGATCGATCGAATTAGAATTCGATTGAGAAACATCAAACAACATCTATAATTTCTTGGAAAATATACACAAAGACATATATTTGAGTTATCCAAATCATATTGAATAAATTCAACTTACCTTTAATATACTAAAAAAATTACTATACCATTATATTTATCAAATTATGTGTTTATGTACTTTCAAAATCCTAATTTTTCACTGACTAGGGTTTTCACTTGGTAACCGTAATTATTCAAATTAAAGAATGTTTTAAAGTGTACAAGAAAGTCCAAAATATCATTGAAAACTACCATCATTAATCAAGGCAAAATTAGGATCATTCAAGTCAAGTATGTAACTAAGTTGGAAACTGGTCATTACACTTAGTGTTTTTTTTAGTTTGTCTTGTTGTCCCGACATGTGTTGCGCACATACTCCGACTTGATGGAGGGTTGTTAGAGGAATGTGTTTAGCCTCACGTTGATGTGTATAGGAGTGTTATCCTATCTAGATTCTTGTTTATACAAGATTTGTATTCACTTGTGATTCATCTCAATCGATTCGTATTTATCATCTTACAATAACCTTTCCTCTCAATAAAGCATTCATCTACAGATTAAATGCAATTGATAACATTCTTTCAATAGTCATTGGTATATCTATCAATTAGTGTTTCTTTTCATTCGCATCAGATGTTCCATGCTTTATACTTGCCTTTCTTCGTAAATATATAAATATTATTTTAAAAAGAAAAATCAAAATTAAGTGGAACTCGGTAACTTTGGGCATATATCAAACTGGAACAAAAAAAAAAAGGGACTTCGGACCCTACGTACGACCGACAAGCACCCAACACACATTATCCATTCCTGCTCGTGGCCTTCCCGTAAAGACCCCGCCTGATTGGCGTTACGCAGCTACTCTTTCCGACAACAACCGAGGAACATCTCGCTGGTGCCTTTTCACATCATCCACTACGAACGCAAGGGTGCCGCAGCGACTTGACTGGTAGCTAAAGTTGGTTCAATTCCATCATCTCACTAGACTAGATCGTATCATTGCAACAACAAGGTGGGCGTTAGCACATCACGCATGCGTCAGTACAAAACGCACGACATCCCAACTGCAGCTTAATTCACATGGCCAGTGTTGCACGCGCTTACATCGTACTATATAGTGGATCCAATAGTACAAGCTCAGCTACCGACAGCGGAGCTAGACAGCCACTCTTCTTAGATCCTTACTCCGCAGGAGATACACCCACACGTACGTTTCTACTAGTATACACAGAGCACAGGAACTACCCTACTGTTGTCATGAACTCTTTGTTGTCTGTGGGCACCCTTCCATCAACTGCTTCGCCCCTCCCGGTTGCTAGTTTCCTCATCACTGGCCGCTGTGCTGCGCCTGCGGCTGCGGAGACTGCAGCAGCTGCTTCTGTAGCTGTTCCTGCTGCGGTGCCTTCCTCCGGCTGGACTTGGCGGGGAGCAGCCTGATCCTCTTGGCCACGCGAACGAAATCCCTACAAAAGATCAAAGCGAGCCAGCTAACATCAATAAACACAGCAAGTTAATCAATTTATCACATCAACATCAGAAGTACCCACCAACTTAATTGCTTCACGATCCAAAGCAACAGCAACCAATCAATAATGTTAGGCAGCCGGCACAACGGATGAAAGCAGCGGCACGAAAGGGAAACCACACACTGTTAGCTAGTCGTCGGTGCAAATGCAACGCCGACTGTTAGGCAGCCGGCACAACGGATGAAAGCAGCGGCACGAAAGGGAAACCACACACTGTTAGCTAGTCGTCGGTGCAAATGCAATGCCGACAGGTACGAACGGCCGGTTGGGATTTTGGTTAGTTAGTTGTGACCACGTAGATACAGTGAGTAACATAGCAATCAATCCACCACAATGGTGGGCACTCTGAAATGGCAGAGTTTACTATAAACAGGTCACACACACGTAATCCACAGTCAGTTGGTGGTGGGGGTTTCTTAGATCATTAATCGGCACTGGTTAACTGCGTCTTCACAGATGATAACGTCTGGAACAAAGACAACTCACATGATGCAGAGAGCTGCAAGAGAGTTGGCCAACTTGGCAACTAGTAGGCCACACAGACCAGGTCCCTACCACTTACACGCACGGTTCAGTTCATGGAACAGCAGAATGGATCGAGATCGAGAATCTGGACGAGATGATTAGTTGGAATGAGAACTTGTGTAGGGGCAGCACATATACAGACAGATCGGGGGGTGAGGACACGTACTTTGTCAAGACCGCATAGTAGCAGTCCGTATCCCGACAACGGGACGTGGGCTCCATGACACTTCCCTGGCCCAGTCCAAGCCTGTGAAGTGTTGTGGCGGCCCATGACAGCTGGAGGTGATTGGTTAAGCCATTTACACCTAGGGCCCATATAGGGGTGGTTTAAGACATATTGTTGCTTTTAGCAAAAAAAAGATATTTAAAGCGGAGCTTCGGTGACTGCAAAATTGCTTTAAAAAATCTAAACGTAAAGGGAGTTTTCTTTTATCCTGCAAATGGTGATGTCTTCTGTATGTTTTTTAGCCTTTTTTGTGGAGGAATGATGTAGATCGGCCCATGCTTTTCTGACTGTTTTCGTGGATTTTTCTTTTACTCAGATTTTCCTTAAAGCCATGACTTTTGCATTACTATGCCATTCCCACCTTCTCTACGGAAGTTATCCATGTTTATAAGACAGCTCCGGTTCGATGAAGTCTACAGATTTCGCAAAGCTACACCAGTATATCAAGTGCCGCTTACCTCGCACAGAAGTCAGAATCCAAAATGTTTTGTCGATTAAAGAAGAGCAGAATCCAAATCCATACGTTCAACAGCTGAGTTGACATGTTACATTTCCGAATGGAGTCTTGCGAAACGAATGAATCAGACAAATTTATCAAAGTGCAAGTCGTTTGTTTGCTAAAAACATAAATATAACTCGAGATCAAAAACAAGATTTTCTGAATAATTACTTATATTTTGAAAGAAAAAACTATCGAACCCCGATCGAAGCAAATATGACGTGTCGGTGCTGGGTCCATCAGGCAAATTTATGGGGATGCCAGGTCTTGGCTAAAAAATATAATATCCTTTTTTTTTTTTTAAGACCATGGACCTAAACAAGTCGTTGTCTGAGAAGACAGATCGGGTCCTTAGGCGGAAAGAGAAACGAGAGAGAAGAAAGGGGAAATATATAAAATAATAGCACGAGGGACAGCAACGTACTTCCACTTGAGGTCGCCGGCGAGCAAAAGATCGTCCTCCATGTCCTCGTACGCCACAACGTATCCGGGGACAGCATTCGACAGATCGAGCCCAGCACCTCCCTCGCCGTCCTCGCAACCGCCCTCTGTGTCTACGAACATGCGGCGCAGCGCCGCCGCCAGGCCCTCGTACCCGGTATGGTTGTGGAGGTGGACGCGCTGGCAGATGGAACGCCCCTCAATGACCACGGTGACGGGCGGTACGACGGCCGACACGTCTATGTCCGGGATTGGGGCCGTCGAAAGCGTCAGGAGCCTCTTCCCGGCGCTCTGCTGGGACGGCAGGATAGGGGGAGAGACAGAGACAGCGGGTGATCCCATGGCGCCACCACTGAATGGTCTAGGATAAAAGGGGGCTGGGGCTGGAAGGTAGAAGCGATTCCCGCTGCTGCTACTTCCCGAGGCTCCCCGGTCGTCGACCCACCTCGTTCTGGCCAGAGCAGAGTCGAAAGGCGAGGTGTAGCCGTTCATGGTCTCTGCTGCTTCCCCTTCACGGCTTGTCGAAATAGCTTACGATACGAGAAAGAGGTTCAGACAGACAGAGAGGGCAGAGGCGGGCGATGTATGATGATGTGAGAAGAAAAAAGTTTGGTGGGAAGCACGAAAATGCCTGCAGGTTCTCCGAGTATCCACACACACGCACGGTCAAGCAACAGAGTAAGAACAAGAGGACTAGGAGAAGAAGATATAGAGAGAGGGGCTGGGGAAGGCGGCAGTTGGCACGGGAAGGGCGTTTGCGTGAGGAAAAGGGAAGAGCAGCAGGCCAAGAGGCAAGAAAGAGTGGCACAGGGTTAATAAAGGACCGGGGGTGAGGGTTTGAAAGGGGGTTAGGACTTAGGATATAGGAGCAACTGTTTGGGGCAATGCTGCCAAAGAAGCGTGCATGCTAGATTACTTGCTTGCTTCCGAGTGAGAAAGGTGCTCGGGGGCAGCTGTATTTATATATACAAACACACCAGTACTTGAAGAGATGACTCCTCTGGATTAGTGAAGGGCTTTTGGTCTGCTCATCGAGTTTGATTTCTAAATAGTGGCGATGATGCTGTGGTGTCCCGACAATGACGGGTTTGTTTCTTGTATGCTATGTGAAAGATCGTATTTCTTAATAGTATTTTAAAATATATATATATATATATATATATATATATATATATATATATATATATATATATATTAATAGTTCTCGCATAGGGTTCTCAAAATTAGGTGATAGCGCGGAGAAAAATGAAGTTGGCAACCATCCTGTTACTTACATAGCAGCCTTTTTTTTTAATATGTGGGTCACATGTGTTGCCCTAATGTAATTGGCAAGATTCCAATTCATAACACTATCAACAACAACCTTTCACCCCTGATCCAATGCTCCTTAGCTTTTCATTTGATAGGTTAGCTAGCCAATCACACCCGTGAATGTGTTGATGAACACTTATCTATAATATTCAATTGGATTTCGAATGTTGGGAGGCCATACATTGCTAACGCACAAACTTATCTTGCTTAATTCTAATAGAACATTAATAATAGGTAATTGATAATAAAAAGGCAAGTAAAGTGTCATTAATTCACGTTTCTTCCATAGAGGGCGAAGAATAATATAGGGCACGACATCTTGTGTGTGTGTGTGTGTGTGTGTGTGTGTGTGTGTGTGTGTGTGTGTGTGTGTGTGTGTGTGTGTGTGTGTTGAAGGGTAAAGTTTCATTATGATCTCTCTCTCTCTCTCTCTCTCTCTCTCTCTCTCTCTCTCTCTCTCACACACATACACACACAGAGAAGGGTAAAGCTCCATTAAGATCAAGTAACAAAAAGGACATGTAGTATGGAACATATTATTGGAACTGCATTTTAGGTGCAACCAAAAGCACCATATATAAGTGCAATAATAGTAAACAAGGTTTGATGTAGAGATGCCTACATCACCATGAATGAAAATTAACTAAAGACATAATAAGGCACCCCATTTAACTTTTAGGTCCAAATCATCACCTCAGTCTCACCTCTAGGAGTCTTCGATTGGTCACCACCCTCCTCGTTCGATCTCTAGGTGTTTATTGCATACACATATCATATAAGTTTGTTTCACCCACACCCACATGGGAAAAGAAATTTAAGAGATGGGGTTTTTTTAATCTAAACTAGGAATATATGATTTCCTTGTGTATTGAACTTTGCCACATTAAAGAGAACCATCTATGCCTAAAATTTATGATGGATTTGAACACTACCGATACATAGAAAAAAAACTCAAAATATGAGTAATGGGGATATAAAATTGCACCAGCAATAAAGACATCAATATTTTATTTCAAGTTGGAGTATCATCTCACACAGTGTAGGTTCCTCAACCCCCTCCTATTTGGTTATGGGACAAGATGGTCCTTATCAAACTTTGTGAAGGGGTAGTAGAACTTGGGCATATATAAATATATTTTTATTTGTTGTTATTTATAACAATTATACCTAGGTTTTAAGGAATATATGAATTAGAACTACTCACAATGAACTTACAACTTTATGGAACAAATTTTGCTACATATTTATTTTGCGTTATCTTGTGAACCAATATAAGTCCATTTTTATCTTGTAAAATGAAGATTTTTTATGAGCCCTCAAGCCATACTATCCTTAGTTAGGGGCTTAGGAAGCATTGGGAAGCAAAAAATTTTATTGCCTATTTCTCTAGAACCAAATATAATTTTCTACTAACATTTATGTTAGGGAAATTTTAATCAAAATCGACAAAAAAAATGACCAAAAAAAAAATTTAATCAAAATCTCTATTTGACCGAGTTGCAAGTTCACCAAACTATAACATTTTGGCATATGATTAGATATTTGTTAGTCTTTGGGATTTATCTCAATGCAATTTGACCAAGCAAAAAATCTATCAAGATCCCAGTACTATTGGCAAGTCATCAAATCAATAATTCACTCGATTGTAGTAGTTATGCAAGTGTTTTATATAGTCTAATGCCTTCTTTTACAGTTAAGTTCTGTCAAAGTATGAATTTTATTGAGATAGTCTCTTCATTGCACAATTAAGCAATTATATTCCACTTTTCAGTAATACAATGACTCTATTCCACCAAGATAGTCTTTTCGTTGCACAATTAGGCCACATCCCCAAAGGAAATAGGAGGAGGTTTATATAAAGCCCACAAAAGGAAATATTATGGTGTTTTCTCTCTACTAGGCTCTAAAATAAAATAAAATAACATGATTGAATATTTTATTTGTTGTCATTATTTTACAATCTTGTGTGATAATCTATTTTTATTTTTATTAGTTTGTTCAAAGTTGGTAGCAGAAAAGACAACTTGGTGTAGACGAGGAGGTCTTTATGATTTTGAACCTCATTATATATCATGTACATTTTTTGTTGTTTTTGTAACACCCCACTTATATAAATATAGACAGCATAGAGAGGAGGCATAAATTACAGTCACTTCAAGGAGATGTCACAATCATGATATTCATTGCATAAAAATGGAGTTTATTTAATCATCATAAGATAAAAAAATAATTCTCAATCTTCAAATCTTTAACAAGATTTACTCACACATATACTAAGCTAAACATCTTTCACTATTAAACATGATATCTTCCTCATAAACAAGAAAAGAAATCTAATAGATATAGTTGGCACCCACCAAAACCTTTCTTCTGAAGATCCTTGAGCTAGTACTTGTATGTTAGATAGCTTCACTCCCTTAGGTTTTCTCCTTACCTACAACATCACACCCCCAACCTTGTATCAAATAAATTGGTAAGTGAATTTGAGCATATTATATCTTAAAGAGAACATGCAAACTGAAAAATAAACTATAAACATTAAAAATTGAAAAAGGACATGATTGCTTTTAGATCACTTCTTCTATATTGACCTATATAAGAATCATTGGGTTTACATATGATAGCCTCTTCTCTTGTGCGCCAAGGTACCTCTTCTCTTATACACCAAAGTGTCTCTTGGTTTGTTACGAATAGCCTCTTAGTGAGGATCTTATATAAGATATCTTTTATCATTCTCTTTCTCTTCAAAACTCTTAGATTATTCTTAGATATTATTCTTAGCTTGACTCTTAATGTGCATGGGAGATGATACAATAACCACTACTATAGAAATTACTTTTTACAATGGGAATAACACAAAAGTTTTGTTGGTTATATTGTAGTTAGTATATTTATTACAACTAGTCTATTTGTGTGTTGTTTATTGTATATTTTATACATCACAAGTTATATACAACAGGACAAACAAATGTGATATTGTAATAAGTGTTAAACTATTGTAATAGACTATAATATCAGACATACTCAAACTCATTGTAATACACCATAATTACACAGCATGCTCTAACATGTTGTAATAGTCATATATGTTAACCCGTTGTAATAGACCATAATTACATAATACACTCTAACTCATTGTAATATACCATAATCACTCAGCGGTTTTCACTTGTTATAATAGTTACATGTTGTAATGACCACAATCACACAATTATAGCCCATGTTGGTATGTATGCCCAGAGAACCAATCATATAATGATTGTAATAGCATATCTTGTAAATGATTTGATCAATAATAAAGGTAGTTTTCGTATATATGTATTTTGTAAGATAATAGTATAACATGATCGATGCCTAAAGAATGATGTTACTCGATGACGTACATCTTTGGGTTGAAGAACTGAACGGTGAGATCATACAAATGATATGAGTGCATACATTCTTGTTATGTCCCTAGACGGATGTTATCATGGAAGTTGAATGTGAACTTTCAGATGGATGAGCATTCATATGATGAACGTGCTGATGATTACCGTGAGGGTGAGGACGTCAATGTGCCGCCTCACAATGTAAGTTTTAAAAATATATCCCGCCTCACATTTATAGTTATATCCTGTAAGAGTGTTTTTTTTATCAAATTTTAGGTTGGTGATGTACCCCCTGAAGAAATTGGGGCACTTGATGAGCAGTAAAAAAATTTGAGAAAGTGAGGGGAATCACAATGATGAACAAGTTACTACAGCAAAGGGGCAATGGACCCAAACTGTTTATGGATTTCGATCATGTAGAAAATCCAGTTGGAGTGAACCGCGACTCATTTATTTCATATCTTGGGGTTCTTACTCGCAACCATTGTAGTCCTATTTTTGAATCCTGGCATAGAGCTCCTAAGGGGAAGAAAGACTTAATCTGGAAGGAACTATGTGTGAGTTATCATTATTTGCAATTCTATTTTCGTAGATTACTAATTTTTAGGATACCAGTTAATAGTAATTCTATTTTGTAGAGTATATTTGATCTAGATGAAAAGTTGCATCATAAATGTGTGATGCAAAGCTGTGGGAGGGTCCTAAGGAACTATAGGACAAATCTCACCTAAGATTACATACTTGATGCTGAGAAGAGGTTCTTGATTGATTTCCAATTCTAGACTTTGATCACTTTTTTACTAACTCTACACTAATAAAAAAAATTGTATTCTCTTTAAAAAATAAATTTAGGAAGAAGGCAGCCCCTGATCAATGAAACTACCTGGACCCCAAAGATTGGGAGAAGTTTGTTACCCAAAGAAAAACAAATGAATTTAAGGTATTAAGTGACACTCCCAATTTAATTAATATATGTTCTTATGTATTCATCTATTCAAGATTAACCTTTAGTGTTACTAACCAAATCAATGTGCTTACTAACAAGTCTATCAGTGATGCTCAAAGAGCAAGTTGTGCACTGAATGTGCATGACCACACAATGGGTCCAAGAGACTATGCAAGCATTCACCAAAGACTACAGGTTGAGTATACTGCTCAGTCTATCATTCAGTCTGCTGCTACCCATGAGTCCTCTACTATTGGTCCCGCACCTCTACCTCGCCATGCTATGTGGATAGCTGGGAGGCAGTGTTCAGAAAAGCGCTATTCGGTGTACGGGTAGACGGGGTACTGAATAGAGTATATGCGGTATACGGGAGTATATGCGGTTTTGGATTTTTTTAATAAATTAATATATCTATGTATATTTATATATTAGTCATATAGAATTATATATCACATTGAACAATTACATACAAGGACAACATATAATGATTAATTAGAAGAAAGGGAGCAGCAATATCATATAAATATTTAATTAGAAACAACAAAAATATCATATAAATTTCATTTCTTCAATTCCATATATGTGTGTTTGGAAAAGCGGTGATTAAGAGGCCGCATAAGCGGGTAATCGGCTGCATAATCGGACCTGGACCGATTATTGGTCCGCTTTGACATATGTGGTGCGGTCCCCTGTCCGAACCGCTTAAGCAGCCGCATATGCAGCCGCACGGACCGATTTCCTGAACACTGTTGGGAGGTAAAACAAGAAGAGAGATATAAAAAAGCCCATAACTATTGAGGCGGCTACAAAAATGGTAAAATTCAACTCTTAGAGAAATCGATCGATATTGATTATTGTTATGTTCACTTACCAATTTCTGTTGATGGCGATTAGCGGGAGCTGCACGAGTAGAGGAATGATGGCAAGTTCATCCCTGAGGGCACAAGGGATGAATTGACAGTTCCTCCGGGTAACCCAGAGCATCCTGGATGTGTTAGGGTGCAGGCGCTGGTGTGGGCATCAAAGCGTTCTTTGGGCCATCCCAGCGCAAACATGTCCCAAAAGCGGAACTTTCACAAGTTGAGGTAATATATTCTTTTTTAGAATGTTATTGCGAAAGGGAATTCAATAATCGATAGCTAGTGTTTCTTTTATCCATGTATAAGTAGATGAATTAATTGAGAGGAAAGTCCAAGAAGCAATGATGAAGTGGCAATCGTCTCAGACGGCCACTCAGACGGTACATGTGATGTGTCGTGCTTTTATTACTCCTAATGTAGATGTTGGTAGTAATCCTATAGACCCACCACCTAGAACATCCTCTGTAAGTATTTTTATGACATAGGAGCTAGTCTTTTCAAGATGATATATTTGTGTATATATGCATATAACATTCTTTACGTAAATTTTTAGGGGTTGAAGCTATGCCGTCTAAAAAGTCAAGAATATATCGTTGTAGAGACGTCAGCTTACCCACCCCTTCTAGGGGAAATATTTCATGGGACTCCAGTACCAGATGGTGTGGTTCATGTGAGCCCGATAAGTGTAGTCCCCAAATGGAGGGATCTTACATTGCCATATGTCTACCCAGATTCTGAAACGCTTGGTGAGGTAGAAAGTGGAGTGATTTTGTGGCCCAAAGCAGGTGTTGTCTATACTAATATTTTATAGTAGATTTACATTATGTTAATTTGTTAGTGTGTACGTATATATGAGTCAATTAATTTGAAATTATATATACATGTCAAAAGGAAGACACCCGCTACATCTTGGCCTCCACCTCCACCTCCTGAAATACCAAGTTGGCTTCCAAGAGACCTGCATGCCTCGTTAGGTCCTAATTGTAGGGATATGGTAGATTGGATAGGCGAACATGATCCAAATTTCCCTATAAATGTTACTATTCCGGAAGAAGCTGCAGGTTAATCATACGATAATAAGTTATTTATACAAGATATTTTGGAGATGTTTCGTTATCATTGGCTGAATACATCTATGATAGAGCTATGGATATGGTGAGATCTTGTTTATACATCCATATACCTTGTTTTATATATGGTGATCCGGTTTCTTATATATTAATGCATATGTAATACATATTTTGCAGCCACTTACACAGGATAAGTACATATTTTTTATTTCTCCATGTGGGATTTTTGGTACCATCTTTGATTAGTCTTGTAGGTAAAAACCGTAGGTCAGTTACTTCATACTGCTGTGATATTTTTAAATATTTTGGTAAAAATAAGAAGACAGTGATAATAGCTCCATTCAATGTTGGATAAGTTTACTTTGCTTATAATTTGGACTTAAGAAAATTATATTTTTATTGTGATTTTTGAGTTATTAATTTTTAACTTTCTTACCTCTAGTGGTAAGTATTGGGAGTTACTAGTTATTGTCCCTGAGACGTTCACTGTCTATTATTTAGATCCTACAGGGAAGGAATTGAATATATATGGACACGTAATGAAAAGACAATTATTCCTGTGAGAAATATTTCATATTTTTATATTTGTTAACATATGTTATTACATTATTATTTAATTATGCAATTTAATGTGTTACATTAACATGTAGGGCTTTACAAGAGCACGCCAAAGCTGGAGGAAAGGTCCCAAAAAAAAGAACCAGCCACTAACTTGGCAGAATGTGAAAGTAATTTCCCAACTCCAATGTACACATTATTTATGTGAACTGTGCTTATTTGTATTTTTGAATATTTGTATGTTTCAATTTATAGTGTGCTACACAAGACAACGGCTGGGCATGTGGATACTATGTGATGTGATTTATGAGCATAATTATCCAACATGTCGCAATGGAAATCGATACCATACATCAGGTATTATATGTAGTCTCATTAGATAATATAAAATATATCAATATTAATATATATTATTAATTATATGTATACATCATTCTCTTTGTAGGTGTTTAAATCTGACTTCACTTTAGGTAAAAATTTATTAGATGTACATACTCCCTATACGATGGATGAGTTAAATGATGTAAGAGAACAATGGGCAGAAGCCCTACAAGTAGTGGGAATTTTTAAATATAATTGGGATAATGACGATGATGAATAAAGAATGATATTTCTAAACTTTGTTCTCATAATTATTTTTGTGTGAATGTGAATGACTTCTTATGAATTGTCATATGTGTGAATGTGAAGATGATCAATACATGAATGTTTCTACATGTGTCTGAATGTGAAAATAGATGAAATGAATAGAACTGCAGGTTGCTAAATGTGTGTGAAAATGGAGGAAATTTGAAATGGAACTACTGGTTTCTACATGTGTGTGATGAAAACATATGAATTAAATGTGCTTATACATGTGTGTGAATCACATGATAAATATATAATATTGTCCATCTTGTTAATTTTGTAGATTTGTGGCATGTTGTTGGCTGATATCAATGGATGTTGTAAACCTGTAGTTCAAAACAGAACTGCAGGTTCTGCATCCTACTGATCATCCATACAGCAGGCCTACAAACTGATAAGAAAAAAAAATCAGAACATAGGCGTCGGTTATTTGTGTAAAACTGACAACAAAATACATAGGTGTCAGTTGTTAGTATAAAACTGACGTCTTTATCCCCTTCTGGCGTCAGTTATCCGTAAAACTGACGCCTATTGCGGCCAAATACTACGGCCGTGCTGGGTAGCACGGTCGTGGTGGTAGGGGATATGGTGTCAGTTATTAGTATAGAAACTGACGCCAATGATGGCATTATTGGCGCCTTTTTGGTGGCGGGAAGGGGTATGGCGTCGGTTGTTAATTAATAACCGACGTTTTTAATCAGGTTATAGTGTCAGTTTTCTTTAAGAACCGACGTCTATAGTCCCCTTGTTGGTGCATTTTTGGTGGCGGGAAGGTTTATGGCGTCGGTTATGGGACCGACGTTGAAGGTGTCGACTTTTAACGACGCCCACTTGGGTGTCGCTTGGAAACCGACGCCTTAGGCCTTAAATAACCAACGCCAAAGGCCATTTCTATAGTAGTGTCTACAGGATGTCCTTCGAAAGTCAGATGTTGGGAAAACATCAGAAGGTGAAAGAAAAAGATCCATCTGAAGGTGACCATAAATAGTGGCATTGGGATTCCTTCAATTGTCAACTGCAGGAATGATGGAATGACGTAAACCAAAGGTTTTCCATATGCAATGAAATTGATGGTTTGTCATATGTGATGCAAATTGATGGCTTGACAGATGTAAGTCCACCCCTGGGGGGTTATTGTCATGTATTGAAGGTTTGTGTCCACCAAGAATCAACTGAAGGGAACATCAGTTGATGAAGGGATGCATCAATTGACATTTGGACCATTGTATCAAAAAGTTCTTGGGCTCACTAGTTAGTTGGAAAGACCACCACCTCCTACAATCTTACAATGGAATTAAACTCAAGCCTACCATGAAAACTAAGAATTCAAATCAAATATTTATAAATTATCATCAAATAAAGAAAATCTAAATGCATGCTATTTCTAAGCTAAATGATGGAAATGAATGCTAAACTAGACTAAAAATATAACTAAAATTAGGATGAATATGCATTCATCATTCGGTCAACAATGTGGCTTTAGAGGGGGGTTAGGTTGAGTTGTTGACTGCTAGCGGAGTTTGAGACAAGGAAAATAGTGGGGAAACTAGGCTAGAAATGGTGGATTTCTAGAATAGCTTCTAAGGAAAGTCATAAGGAATAAGAAGGGGGAGAATAAATACCTCACCTTGGGTAAAATTGGAGGCCGTGTGAGCTGTGTCGGTGCTCGTCGTTGAAATCGCATACCTTGAGACGACCTCCTACTAGGTGTTTATGATACATGGACATCGGATGCGAGGTACAAGGTGATTGAGGACAACATGGTTATGAGACTCATTTCCTGGATGTTCTCATATCGTTATACAACAGTACATTATATATGTGGAGGTTCATTGAGGTTGTGATTCATGGAGGAGCTCTGAACAAGGGACGGGCAGAGGAATCCCATTGTCTGTTATTTCTGGGTCAAGAAGTCATATGTGTTTGGGATCAAGAAGTCATATGTGTTTGGGATCAAGCGACTCACTAGAATGTGAGGATGGTGTAAGAATTCATGGTTTTAGGTTGCGTTAAACCAAAAGAGAGAGGTGAGGGAAGGTGTAGACGACACATACTCTAGAGTCCAACAGAAAGGAGGAATTGGCAAGGAAGACAAGGGAAGTGAGAAAAAGGCCTAGATCTGGAGTTTGGTCTAGATTGACAAGCAGCATGACATTTTGTGGGTTGTTAAACCAAAGTCCATATTAATTAGGACTTAGGTTAGAGATTTTATATAGTCAGGTTATTTTGAAATCATAAATAAGTTGAAGTATATAGATAACTTTAAACTTACCTAAAGTTTGTGTTTTACCTAATTGGACCACGAGGAGTCATATATATATATATATATATATATATATATATATATATATATATATATATATATATATATATATATATATATATATATATATATATATATATATATATATATATACATCATTAGTTTCCTTATTTGACAAACTTAATTATCTGTGTTTTTCTTTTAAGGATAAACATGAATTAATTATATATGATTATTTAAAAAGAATTTGAGGCTCATCTTTAGGTAAAGGACGTACATTACTGAGTTAGTTTCTTATAAAACTTATTAGGTCAAGGTATGCTCATTAAAGGGATCAATTTCTCTTTAACTATCAAAAATCACTTATTGACTAATAAAGGTTACATTCGGTGAACTCAGACTACAACTGAGTTTAACAATGTGCAATTATCTCTAAATTTCATGGGGAAAAGATTTAAACATTATGATCAAGTCTTTAGGGTTTAATTGAATCATTAATTTATAAATTTTGAAAAATTGGGATACCTAATTAGGGATTTCTTAATAAGATTTTACTTTCAAGGTGTTACAGTTTTCTTCTTCTAAGTATTGTGTTATTACATTTTTATTAACTTATATCTTATTCAAATCATTTTTCCAAAGATAGTCTAAGGAAGTACATCGTCTAGCTTTGTAAGATTATTGCTAAGTTAAAGTTTGCACGGCTGAAGTCTAATGTAGGTGCAGCTAGTATGTTTTTGTAGGAGATAGAGTATTTTTGTCTTTTATACCAATCGGGGAGACGTTTCGTCCCACATTACCTACCTCTAAAATGTGTGTGCATATGACACTATTGTTTCAAAAATCAAGAGAAGGGTATGCTCACTTTGAGGTGAGTACCACAAGACATCACATTGTCAAGTCAAATTTGGCTCGTAGTTTGTGGATATTGTCTTTCTTTTACAAATAAGTTAATTGCTAATTATAGTCCTATTAGGATCATAATATTTTCTAAATAATTTTACAAAATTGAAATCATATTCCGTATACGTGTATAAGAGCAAGTGTGTGATTGCGTATTTTCATATTCCTTTCTCGTGAGCATGGAATATCTCATGTTTGCTATAAATACTGTTTGTTGGCCCTTAGGGTTAATCACACTGCACTCGCTCATCCGATTAGCTTTAATCATTATTGCCTTGGCTTTGGCTTGCTTGTCACCCTGCTTGCAGATTATTTCCTGTGGAATATTCTCTCTTTAGCGAGCGGCGATGTCCTTCATCTACTCCAATTTCCTTCGTTGTGGTCTTGTTATGTGGCGGTACCTAAAACTTGATGGGTTGCATCCGGTGGGGTATTATTGATCGACATTGTGCGCATAAGTCGGTTTTTTACTACATGCTCGTGATCGGATCAATTGAGAGAATAACACATAAGATCACATCAACTAGGAGAATAGCATACGTCCAATCAATGCCGAAATGATGTTTTTTTTTTCCAATAAGGTAGTACATCACGGACAATTTGATTCGGGGTTTTTTACTGTATTTTATCTTATATTGTTCTATTTTATTTGATCTTGTAGTTTCGGATCTGAGTCTATTTACTTTAACTTAATTGGTCTGGTAAAACATGTTAGTAGCATGTACGACAATTTTATTCCAACACATTCACTAGTTGTAGACTCCTCTTTGGGGGTACATTTATGAATACCACCAATGAAAGTCATCTCGGTATGTCGCCTACGTGAAGAAAATGGTGTCCTTTGGTTTGGAAAGACACATTGTGCAATTACGTACCCTTAGTCATGGCGCCGTCCAGATCATTGGATTTCCATATTACCTAGCAAACAGAGATTCAAGGCAAGAAGATAGCCAAAATGAGCTGGAAGATAATTGGGTTTGTAGGCAACTCTTACCATCTACGTCGGATAGATTACACAGGAATGTAGCTGCAGGGGACTTACATGCGTCCTTGCCTAGCAACATACAAAGTAAAACTATTATACTTGATTTGGAATGGTCATGTGTACATGGTACCATCTACATAGAACCGTCTTCCATATCAACTAGCAAGCAGAGATTCGACAATATATGTTTTATATATTTGTGAACAGGAATCTATTGCCCATCTGAATGCAACTCTTACCCAAACTATACGTCAACCCTACCATTTGCTTAATTAAATTAAATTTTCAAGAAAAGAGTTCAGTAAACAAACAACGATGCAGGAATTCTCCCCAAAAAAAGTGCCGGTGGGTTCTCGGGATTGAATGAGGGGAAGGGTGGAGAAACGTGTATGTAGAGGGGTTCTTTGTCCTTGGCCCTTGTAACTCGGGGCCTGCTCGTGTTGGGTGTGGGATTCGCCCGCTCCGGTCGCCGAACGGTTCGGGATGTTGGAGTTGAACTCGGGACTCCTCCCCCGTCCCACATCCAGCGCTGCCCCCGCCAACCTCTCGCCGCTTTGTGCTCCCCGAGGACGTTTCCCAACTGGCAACTGTAATGTTTGTTCTTAGATCTGTTCTTGTGATCGGGATCAGTGTGATATCAGATTGGAGGTATTTTTTTCAGACGTAAAATACTAAACCAGGAATCTTGCGTCTCATCTGACATAATCTGGGGGTCTATTTTCTTGTAGTGTAGCATTGAGAAGGTCGGCATTTAATAATAATAGCAACAATCTCAGCATTCTGGATCTGATCATCAGAATCTCAACCATGGTCATGAGATTGAGTTTAAAAGAAGAGGTATGGTATCATCATAGATCATCATGGATATCATATCAGCACCGTAATCTATTAACAAACAGCTGTTTCTTAATATCGTCGTGGATCAATAACAGTTAGACTACAATTGCCTATGCGCCACATGACCATTACACGGCACAGTTATCTAGTATTTTTCCTTCGCCATATGGCCATTAAGCAGCACAGTTGTTTAATCTTTCTCACATATCATATGGCCATTAGAATATGATCAAACCAGTTATTTTTTAAAGAGAAAAGAGAACACTCCTCGGTCTTGTCCAAACATGAGGGCCAGGAAAGAGATCTGTGCCAGCGTATAGTTGAACGGCTTGTTGGTTGCAAGACATGTTCGGGACTGGTCACAGTCCTACATAGACGTGTGTTCAAAGAAGCGGACAGAGCGCAGCAGCAGTAGGGAGAAAGCACGTGAGGGCTGCCTCGCCATGCACAAACGATGCAATACGCAACAACAGAGTCTGCTGTTGGTTCAACAACGCTTCCGGGATTTGGGTCCAAATGACGCAGATAGATGCAGCCCACTGATTTTGTTGTTTCTTAAAGTAGGGGGGCTCTTCCCCAAATCCCGAGAGTAGGAAGACAACCAAGTTGAAAGGGCGGCTCAAGGACAACCGTGAAAGCTGGTAACAACCATTGACATCACATTGCTTAGTGTGGCGGAGTTAAAACAGGACTGTTTGGTTTGAACTACAACAACAATGCTACCCTAACACGGATGGAAAATAGACACGTCTCATTCATCTGATGATAGAGAAGGAAGTCTTCATGAATAAAGTTAGACATTAATTGGAAATTTCTTTTGTTGGTTCTTCTACCTCAAAAAAGAAAAGAAGCCTCATTAACTAGGAGAGGGAGCGCTGGAGTGTAAAGCTTATCACTGTTGCCTTGCCTGAATTAGAAACGGCATTAAAACCCCAAAATATTATGGAATCTATAGGTTGGCGGGTCCTTGTGTCACCTTAAATGTTTCACCTAGGAGAGGGACACCCTACCTAGGATTGGAATCTTCCACCATCTCCTAACCAAAAATAAGCTTTTTGTAGATACGAATTATATAACCCACATTTATGTAATCACACTCTTATGTTCATGTGAGGAGAAGAGAACATTCCACTATAGCAATGTCAACACAAAGAGAGGTACTCTAAGGGGACGTTTGGTTTCCTGGATCTAGTGCAATTGGATTGTTTTATTAGAGATGGATAATAATAGAAATCCAACATTTTTTTCTTCGTATAGAAATGTAGGAGAACGCTTCCCATTTCAAAAGGATTGTACGTCGCAATGCAGCAAAATGTTGTTTCAATCGTGCTAGCTACTCGTTGCTATTATTGTGGTCTTCTTCGCTCACAATTATTGTTGTGGCCTATGGGGTAGCTTTGTACGTAGATGGTAGCTTCTCCTGTTGTGTATGAAAGTTGGTCCCCTCTTCTTTTGTGTTGTATGTGTTCTGGACACAAGGGAACCATGATCCATGTATACCAAAAGTAAAGTTTTGTATTTTTGTATTTTTCAAAATATGTACTTCATTTAACTAGGATCAAAGAAATCCTACTATTGCCTAGAATGCAATCCAATCTGGTAGACCAAACATGCCCTAAGATATAATCCTACAAATCTAGATAAAGGTTGCACCTAAGAGTGTTGTGGCTTTTTTTAATATAATTATTAATTTTAGGGTCACGAGGGAGAGGTATATCCCTATCACAACAAGTGAAGTCAAACCTTTAGATATTTCTATTATCCTCCCTTCTTTTTATCCAGGTATTTCAATTGAAAATTGAACTAGTGACATGTGGCTAACAAAATGATCAGGCTTATCGGTTGAACCAACTGACACGCATTCAGAGTGTTGTAGCTTGCCAAGTTGAAAAAAGAAAGCTACATAGTCATTTCCTCAATTTGGAAATCAATATTAATATATTATAAATATGGAATTTATATAATCACTCGTTTTACCTGAAGAACGTATAAGAAAGGTTGATTAGGACAAAAAAAGTCAAAATACAAAAGTGGTTCGATTTAATTAATCCAATCCATTGGATGAACATAAATAATAGTTGTGATACAAAAATGAACTGCTAGTTTCTCGTCACCCAAAAAGTATTAGACAAGGAAAAATGTGGAGGAAGATAGGGGTTAACATAGGGGACATAAGGATGAAAATTCGCTTGACTTGAAGTAATTAAGTAGAAGCTTCAAGTCCCAAAAGATTTGTTATGTGACATATAGTCTAAGCAAATGATAAAAATAATAACAGCCCCCATTTGATAGAGTCAAACGTCAAGTAAATAGACAATGAAACAACAAATTGGAAAAGAATATTGTATGTTTGTTAGCCAAAAACTCCACAAGATTACAAAGATTGTCATTCTTTCACAATTCTTTGCTCATAGTGGAATTCATAAACCCACTCTTGTTCTCTCCCTTTTTTGACTATATTTTTGGCTTCTCTTTTTTGGCCCACAGTGTTGCATATTGGCGTACACAAAGTCACCACATGTTGGCACATAGTGGTACCACACATCGATGCACCATATCATACAACTATATGTCTTATTCAAAATACTCTCACAGTGGTAGATAAGACTATCCCACAAAAATGTCAAACCATGTAAGGTAGTATAAGAGGATAATGTTAAATTATGATAAGGATAATGAAAAGATAATGCCAAACTAAATGGACGGAAAGAAAAGATTAAGATAAATAATATCTTACACTCCAAGCCTATTAGTTTGAATTTTTCCAATATTTATATCTGTACTAGTAAATATTGATAGACTTGTTTAATATCCTAGAAAATAGATAAGAGACATTATTCCAACAATGTCCACCTTGAATCTTATTCACTGAAGTATAATTTCTTCTCTAATAAAATTTACTCAGTTTCTTCTTCTATGATTTTGCCCCGAAAGCTGATTTTGTTCATGAAAGCATTTTATCTTGCGCACTTATGTGCAGTGCGCGTTCGGACTTGACTACCAAAACCTTTCATGTGAGGGCTCCTCATATTATATAGTTTGAAGGAAAAAAAATCCCCTCCACTTATTGTTAGATGAACCACATCCTTCGCACCTTCAGCCTCTGTGCCATAGGGTTGTACCTTCTCCGAGCCACGATCGTTTGATGGTACTACATGGTCAATCACACCACGTCTTCCTCCTTGTAATAGTGAATAGCTTCGCCCTATGTTTATTGAAATTTGTATCCAAATTTACAGTCTCGATCCCGACTACACCTAAGAGTTGAATACATGTAGTACTATTTAGGTTCGTGACGCTTGTCACCCATGTCACTACTTCATCTATACATCCTATGTCAGTAGATATCCCTTCAGTTTCTCCTCTTTTAGTGCAAAAGTATCCAACCAATCGATATGCTTCATTGGATCAAGCATTGTTCATGATCACTTGCCCCTTGGAGATGACGTGCATGATTCCATCTCGCATTGATATTTCACAACAAGTGGATTTCAAGACCCTCTTGGATGTTAGATTGCTCTTGAGATAGTGGACATATTTGACCCCTGATAATGTGTGATGTGTTTTATCATAAATTATTATATTATGTATAATAAAATAAGAACCCAAATCTATATCCTCCATGAGAAGTACATAATTTCATTAAAAAATCTATCAAGTTTTTCTACTGAATGACTCCCAACGGTAATTATCAATGTCTCCATATTTTTATATGTCAATGGTGTTTTATGATCATATCACATTAACCTACTATGAAGCCACTTAAAGTAATTAGCAGAAGCCCCAACCAAGGAAACCTATTATACAAAATACATCCCAAGCATGCACAACAAAATAGTAACACCAACCGTCAACGGAGCCAAACATCAAACAAATATCCAATGAGAGAACAAGTTGAAGAAGACTGCAAATTGATTAAACAAAAAAATTCACAATATTGTAAAAGAATTTTACTCTCTCACTATCTCTTGCCACAATAGAATCCCTTAACCTACTCTTGTTTTCTCCCTTTTTGTCTTCCCCTTTTTGGCCCACAATGTTACACGTTTGCACACCCAATGTTATCTCATGTTGGCACACGACGTTACTAGACATTGGCACACCGTATAATACCAATATATGTCTTATTTATAGTACTATCATAGTACTAGATAAGACTATCTCAAAAGAAAGGTCAAGTCATGTAAGGCAGTTAGAGAGGATAAGACTAAACTATTAGAAAGAACAATGAAAAGACAATGGCAAACTAAAATGACAGGAAGAGAAGATATACCTATAAAACAACTTGGACACCAGGCCTATCAATTTGAATCTTTTTAATATTTCTATACAATATTTAATATCCTAGATAAAAGATAAGAGATATTATCCCAACATCATTAACATACAGAGTCAAAGAAGATGGAGAGAAACATAAAATTAGTAGTGATGTAGAAAGAATATATGCAATGTTATGTGCCACTTCTTTCTACCAATGGGAAAATTGACATAGGATGAGTGACCAATCTCCTTCATTTCCATCATTTTACTTGAGAAAATAAGATAAAATTTATCTTTTCTACCTAATATCAAACCCACAAACCAATGTAAAGTTTGTTGTTTCTTCTTACCACAATACTAGTGGTGGGAATCATTTGTCTAGGTCTGGTCTAGGCCTAAAACCATAAGTGAAATTCTTATGGTGGTTTAGAAAATCTTAAGACTAGACCAGGCTCTTGGTAAGTCAAGACCATACTAGATTTGATTGCAATTTTGGTGGTTTGTATTGGTTTTATCTAGTATCAAACCATAATTCTTTGGTATATACACTAGCACATAAAACGTCAGCGTTGTGTGTGTTGTGTGGATAGTAACGGAGCTAGAAAAAGGTTCCATTCTATGATGAGGTTGAGGGGGAAGGTTATGTCTCTATTGATTAATAGAAGTAGAAGGGACACAAGTTTTATTGTGTCTTCACTTACATTAGAGGAGTATGGGTGCCACTATACAACTATTGTCTACATCACTATCATACTAGTATCTTTAAGAGAAAGTATTATATGATGCTACTTTCTTACAAAAATGATGTTTGATTATTATTAAATTAATCGATGAAGTTTGAAAAATTAAGTAAAGAATGTCAATACTGTATTAGTTGTTACATAATGTATAAGAAGTCCCCCAGTGGTGTTATATATCATAAAATATATGGTATATATAGATAGAGAGTCAAGCTAGAATACACTCGAGTGTATTCAGAGTAGAATACACTAAACTAGTTTTTTATGATGCTACATTTTTTTAAAAGATCTAATCGATTGATCTTCTTAAACATCTTGTGAATATCTCATATATAAAATAGCCCATTTGTAGGTCTTTTTATAAATACCACAAAAATAATGCATTTCAAATTAATTTTGTGTGCCGATTTTGGTGTCCTTGGATGAGAGACTTACACTCATCCAAATGAGTTCAAAATTTACAGGAAGTCTAATTATAGTATGACAATGAAAAACAATACTTTACATTTTACAAAAAAAGGTCTTAGTATGAAAACATCACTTGAGTGTACCGTGCGATCTGTACACTCGAGTGTATTCCAATCTCTCTCTCTCTCTCTCTCTCTCTATATATATATATATATATATACATATATATATATAGAAAGAGAGAGAGAGAGAGAGGGAGAGAGAGAGAGAGAGTCAGGCTAGAATACACTCGAGTGTATTCAGAGCAGAATACACTCAAGTAGTTTTCATGATGCAATATTTTTTTTAAAAATCTAATCTGTTGATCCTCTTAAACATCGTGTGAATAGCTCATACGCACAATTTGAGCACATTTGGACATTTACAGGTCATGTTATAAAGACTGCAAAAATTATGCATTTCAAATTAGTTTTACGCGCCTATTTGGTTGCCCTCGGATGAGTGACTTACACTCATCCAAATGGGCTTAAAATTTGTATGTAGCCTAGTTATAGTATGACGGTGAAGATCAATGGTTTACATCTTGCATGCAAACATAGTTGAGTGCATCTGTGCGATCTGTACACTCGAGTGTATTCTAGCATATATATATATATATATATATATATATATATATATATATATATATATATATATATATATATATATATATATATATATATATATACCATTGAGGTGTACGGCGTAATTTGTACACTCGAGTGTATTCTAGCCTATATATATATATATATATATATATATATATATATATATATATATATATATATATATATATATATATATATATATATATACAGAGAGAGAGAGTCAAGCTAGCGTACACTCGAGTGTACCGGAGGCACCGTACACCTCAGTCATTTTTGAAAATACAGTAAATTTTGAAAAATCTAAATTGTTGATCTTCTTAATTATCATAGGAACATACAATATAATAAATTTTAGCTCATTTGGACACTTATATGTCGTGCATCTAAAGAAGGCAAAAATCATGTATTTCAAATTAGTTTTGTGCGTCGATTTTGTTGTTCTTGGATGAGTGACTTACACTCATCCAAATGAGTTCAAATTTTGTATGTGACCTATTATTATTGTAATAATGAAGATCAATGGATTAGATTTTAGAAAAACATGGTCTAAATAGGCAAACACCATTGGGGTGTACGGCGTGATCTGTACACTCGAGTGTATTCTAGCATGACTATATATATATATATATATATATATATTAGGCTAGGATACACTTAAGTGTATTGGGCCATAATGCAATCCACTTTTGTGCCCTTGGATCTGTCCAGTTTTTGATCTGCGACTGGGAGTATTTCCACCCACTAAGGCAAACATTAAAGGCGTTGACCCCACCCAGTGTCTATGTCTCCCTCGCTCCCTACGCCTTCTCTCTCCCCTGCCTTATCTCTCTCCCCTCTCATCTCTCTCCCCCCGCTTGGTCTCCCTGCTTGGTTGGTGACCTGCTTGGCGAACGGCGGTTGGGGTTCAGCAGTGACAAACAGAGGCAACTTTCTTGGTGTCCTGCTTGGCGACCTGCTGGCGACCTTGCTACTCCGGCGACCAGGACCTCGCCGCGCAGTTGTTGCAGTAGTGGCTGATGATCTGCATCTTGAAGTGGTTGTACGACCTTGTTGCCGACGACGCAACGCTCTGTATTGGGTATCCACCTCACATAAGACGGACGCCACGCCCTCCCCCAACCCTTCTCCTTTAGACAGTGGTGGTTCCTACCCTCAGCGCTGGGGTAGGAACCACCACTGTATAAAGGAGAAGGGTTGGGGGAGGGTGTGGCGTTCATCTTATGCGAGGTGGATACCCAATACATAGTGTGGTTTCGTCAGCAGTAAGGTCGTGCAGCCACTTCAAGATGCAGATCATCAGCCACTACCGCAGCCACTTCGCAGTGAGGTCTTGGTCGTCGGTTCCTCGCCGAAGCAGCAAGGTCGCCAAGCAGGTCACCAAGAAAGTTGTCGTCGTTCATCACTGCTGAACCCCAGTCGCCGTTCGCCAAGCAGGTCACCAACCAAGCAGGGAGACCGAGCGGGGGGAGAGAAGGTAGGGGAGACAGATGGCACAGGGAGGCACAGGGAGCGAGGGAGACAAAGATGTTGGGTGGGGTCAGCGCCTTCAATGTTTGCCTTAGTGGGTGGAAATACTCCCAACCGCGGATCAAAAATTGGATAGATCCAAGGGAACAAAAGTTGATTGTATTCTGGCCCCAATACACTTAAGTGTATGCTAGCCTAACTCTCTCTCTCTCTCTCTCTCTATGTATATATATATATATATATATATATATATATATGTATATATATATATATATATGTGTGTGTGTGTGTGTGTGTCTGTGTGTGTCTGTGTGTGTGTGTATATATATATATATATATATATATATATATATATATATATATATATATATATATATATATATATATATATATATATGCTATCCTAACTCTCTCTCTCTCTATATATATATATATATATATGTGTGTGTGTGTGTGTGTATGTGTCTGTATATATATATATATATATATATATATATATATATATATATATATCTGTGTGTGTATGTATGTATGTATATATATGTGTGTATGTATATATATGTATATATATATATATATATATGCATAGAGAGAGAGTCAGGCTATAATAAACTCAAGTGTACATATCGTATGGATACACTCAACTGTGTTTGCATATCAAGACTATTTTTTTGCAAGATGTAAACCATTAATCTTCACCATCATACTATAACTAGGCTACATATAAATTTTGAGCCCATTTGGATGAGTGTAAGTCACTCATCTAAGGGCAACAAAATCGACACGCGAAACTAATTTGAAATGTATAATTTTTGCGGTCTTTATAACATGACATATAAATATCCAGATGTGCTCAAAATTTTTATATGAGTTATTCACAAGATGATTAAGAAGATCAATGAAATAGATTTTATATATATATATATATATATATATATATTACATCATGAAAAACTACTTGAGTGTATTCTGCTCCGAAGACACTCGAGTGTATTCTAGCCTGACTATATATATATATATATATATATATATATATATATATATATATATATATATATATATATATATATATATAAGGCTAGGATACACTTAAGTGTATTGGGGCCAGAACACAATCCACTTTTGTGCCCTTAGATCTGTCCAGTTTTTGATCTGCGGCTGGGAGTATTTCTACCCACTAAGGCAAACATTAAAGGCGCTGACCCCACCCAGTGTCTATGTCTCCCTCACTCCATATGACTTCTCTCTCCCCTACCCTCTCTCCCTGCTCATCTCTCTCCCCCCGCTTGGTCTCCCTGCTTGGTTGGTGACCTGCTTGGTGAACGGCGGTCGGAGTTTAGCAGTGACGAACGGCGGCAACTTTCTTGGTGTCTTGCTTGGCGACCTGCTGGCGACCTTGCTACTCCGGTGATGAACCGGCGACCAGGACCTCGCCGCGCAGTGGCTGCGGTAGTGGTTGATGATCTGCATCTTGAAGTGGTTGTACGACCTTGTTGCCGACGACGCCACACTTTGTATTGGGTATCCACCTCGCATAAGACGGACGCCATGCCCTCCCCCAACCCTTCTCATTTAGACGGTGGTGGTTCCTACCCTCAGCGTTGGGGTAGGAACCACCACCGTATAAAGGAGAAGGGTTGGGGGAGGGTGTGGTGTGCGTCTTATGCGAGGTGCATACCCAATACATAGCGTGGTTTCGTCGGCAGCAAGGTCGTGCAGCCACTTCAAGATGTAGATCATCAGCCACTACCGCAGCCACTGCGCGGTTAGGTCCTGGTCACCGATTCCTCGCTGAAGCAGCAAGGTCGCCAGTAGGTCGCCAAGCAGGTCACCAAGAAAGTTTTCGTCGTTCGTCACTGCTGAACCCCGGTCGCCGTTCGCCAAGCAGGTCACCAACCAAGCAGGGAGACTGAGCGGGGGGGAGAGATGAGCAAGGGGAGAGAGAAGGCATGGGAGACAAAAGGCACAGGGAGGCGTAAGGAGCGAGGGAGACAGAGATGTTGGGTGGGATCAGTGCCTTCAATGTTTGCCTTAGTGGGTGGAAATACTCCCAGCCGCAGATCAAAAACTGGACAGATCCAAGGGCACAAAAGTTGATTGTATTCTGGCCCCAATACACTTAAGTGTATCCTAGCCTATCTCTCTCTCTTTATATATATATATATATATATATATATATATATATATATATATATACATATATATATATATTTGTGTATATATATGTATATAGAGAGAGAGAGAGAGTCAAGCTATAATACACTCGAGTGTACAGATCGTACGGATACACTCAACTGTGTTTGCATATCAAGACTATTTTTTTACAAGATGTAAACCATTGATCTTCACCATCATACTATAACTAGGCTACATACAAATTTTGAGCCCATTTGGATGAGTGTAAGTCACTCATCTAAGGGCAAAAAAATTTAGACGCGAAACTAGTTTGAAATGTATAATTTTTGCGGTCTTTATAACATGACGTATAAATATCCAGATGTGCTCAAATTTTTTATATGAGTTATTCACAAGACGATTAAGAAGATCAATGAAATAGATTTAAAAAAATATATATTACATCATGAAAAACTACTTGAGTGTATTCTGCTCTGAAGACACTCGAGTGTATTCTAGCCTGACTATATAAATATAGTGTGTGTGTACATGTGTGCGCGCGTGAGCGTTTGTGTGTGAGCGCACGTATGTGCATGGACGCTTATGTGTATGTGTGTGTGTTGTTTCTTATGTATGGTCGACTAGAGAGTATATATATATATATATATATATATATATATATATATATATATATATATATATATATATATATATGTGGGGGGGGCATTCATTCGTTGCCCGCGCGGGTAGCCTGGATTTTCGCTACCCGACAGCCAAAAAAATAACTCTCCTGGCCCAAAAAGTAACTCTATTGTCAAAAAAATAACTATAGTGAACAGAAAGTAACTACACGAATAAAAGAGTAACTCTGCACAAAATATACAACATATATATAAAGACGGGTTTTTTTATTTTTGAGGGGCAAATGATATTATTTTTGGCTAAAATTTTTTGGAGAGCTAGACAAAATAGTTCTCTACAATTGCGAAAAAAAATTAAAAAAAAGTGGTCGGAAGGGTGGGCGGGTAGCTACCCGCGTGGGCAATAAAGATGGGCCATATATATATATATATATATATATATATATATATATTACAAGTCGGCCTAGTTCAATCTAAATGGTGAAACTTTTTTTTAGTTCATTTATATATTAAGCCAAACGAATCAGAAGGAAAACATAAACGGGTGTTGGATACACGTAACCTAGTAATGATAAGAGGAGGGAATCTCCACATCCAACTCTACAGAACTTATGAAAAGAACCCTCCCAAATGTTAGGGCAAGTTCTTCTTTGAAATAGCTAGTGAACCTCCATTAGGGAGGGGGATGGGCCAAGAACCAAAGTGCGATCAGCAACAGCGGGAGGGAGGGGGTTAGCAGGCGCAAACTTAACAAAGGAACATTTAAGTATTTGACACAATTATGAACATGAGGTTAAGGAAAACACATCAATAATATTTGTTATATTAAATGGCGGTGTGTTGTAAGAATACTCAAAAAGTCTCTAATTCCATTCAAGCCAAATATACCAAAGACAAAGGCTAATAACGTGTTTAAAGGTATCTTTTGGTTACATTGAAAGTGTAATAAGGGTGTGTCAATGTGTATATTATTTTGATTTGTGTCTAAGCTAGGACAGGTGATGTTAAAGTGATACCATGTTGAGGAGGCAAAAGGGAAAGTGAAAGTGTGTGGTGTCTCTTCAATGTTATCCCAGTAGATCATGCAAGGGAAAAGGATATGTATAGATCTTTTATTGAAGCTTTTATTGATAAGTCTGTTAGAGAAAAGGCACCATATAAATAGTAAGATGGTTGGTCTAGTGTTTAAATTCCAGAAAGGTTTGTTATAGGATGTAGTGGAATCATGGAAGGTAATCACTTTGCATGTCTCTCAGATGGAGAAAGAATCTCTCCATAACCAGGTGAAGCGTGGTCCTGTTTGTGAAAGAAAATATCCCAAATCTCATAGGCGATGTCTCAAGATGAGATGTGATTGAACTATGTTGTGGTAAGGGTTGCATAGAGGATGCTTATGGTTTTGGCATTGAGTTGTACTTCTTTTAGTTCAGCTTCATTCTATGTTGAAGCAGCTTTGATTGGATCCTTGTATGGTGTGACCATCATCTTCCACATATCAAAGTTCATGCCTTGAATGTAGAACTGCATACGCCTCTTCCAATAGAGGAAGTTGGTGTCGTCAAATACCGGAGGACGCATAGAGAAGCCACCCTCTAGGTTGAGTGAATCAAGTAAGTTGTCGTCCATCTTCTCATCTCATGGGAGATTGTTGGAGAAGATCATTGGCTTTGATACCACTTGTTGGATCTAGGGCTCTTGAGGGGGTGAATAGAGCTTCAAAATTCTCACAAGATAAGTTAGACCTTCAAATTATATCAAATAAAACTAATAGCTTAAGAGCAATTTGAGGTCCTAACTAAACAAGCATAGCAAGGATGAGAGAAATTGAAACAAGCACTTAGACAAGGTGGTTTAGAGTGGTTTCACTTCCAAACTAGGAGAGAGTCAATCCACTTCCTAGAGAGGTCAACCTCTAGGACTTTACAATCTGTGTATACTTATATTCTATTCATAAGAGATATAAAGAGACCACCATACATCCAAGGACTTACCTATTCAAGACAAGAGTCTTCCACCTACACAAAGACTTACCTTGATCAAGATGTCTTCAACCTTCAACAAGGACTTACCCAAACTTGGATCAAGTCTTTGGCCTTAAAGAAATTTGCCCAGTCTTCTTGAATCTTGGCATCGCCCTTCTCCTTCACCTGGAGAAGATCTTCACATCTTCTATAACCTTGAAGAAGAACAGCAACAGCTTCACCTTCACTCGAAGTAGCTTGCTTCAACATTTTCTTCTTTGAGAAAGGGGGTATGGAAGGTGGAATGGAATGAGAGATTTACAAGAACAAGGAAGTATCTCTCTTACAATTGGCCTAACTCACTCATAATCACAAAATGCTATGTAAATGAGAGAGACAAAGGGGCTCAAGGAGTTGCAGCACAATCAACTATAGCAAGGACTTAGAATAACATGAATGAGCAAACTTGGAATGAACTCCAAGGGGTCCTATTTATACATGGAGGTGTTCCCTTGAGTATGGGATCACTTAAGGGTGAAATATAGCCATTTTTCAAGTTACAACGGATCTATTCTCGCTCAAGACAACTCACCAACAGTTATAATCAATTTTTGTGCATTTTCATACAGTACAATCGATTGAGTTTTAATAAAGATAAGTCGTCCGACTAAGAGAAAAAGTAAATTTTCAAACTACCTATCGAGTTTATTCTGAGAAACTCGACCGATGAGTCAAAATCAATTTTGTTTAGTTGATCGATCGGTCAAGTTTTGTGAATGTCCAACTCAACCGATTTATCTCTCCAAAAAATCCATCATTGGTTCGGTCGAATTTCCAACTCGACCGATAAACAGTCTGTGACAAATTTTCTAAATTGACATTTTAGTGATCAAACGTTGTAATTAAGTGTCTATGATTTTTTTTCATCTTAGTTACAAGTCATGTTATAAATACAAGTGATTACAAAAATCATCTAAGGTCATTTGCAGTGATTTTCGAAAAGCACACTTGCATTGCTTTTGACTTGAACTTAAACAAGCTAGGGCCTGTGTAATTTGATCCTTTTCATGTACCTAAAGTCTGAAATCAATCTTGAACGAACATATTAGATATATAGGAATGGAATGGTTAAGTCATTATTAAAATATGGACAATCTATAAGTCTCAAGTCAACAACTAGAATTTATATCATATTATTGGGATTTGGGGTCTCACATCGTGGGTTTCCACACATTTTTAAGTGATCAACAGCATGGTCAGACTCGTGGTGCTGAGGAACCTCAGTTTGGAAACCAATTAAACTGAGAGATTTTTTAGGTTCTTGTTAGAGACCTAGAGACGTCCATGTATTCTCAGCTCCAAGCAAGGAAATTTGTATATCATGAATATCCACTGGAGTTTTGGTTGTATTTTATATATATAATAAATATTGTAATTATCTAGAAAAAAATTTTACACAAAATGCACCTGAGGCCATGGTTACTCATGTAACGTTACTTGATATTTATATATATATATATATATATATATATATGTGTGTGTGTGTGTGTGTGTGTGTGTGTGTGTGTGTAATTGAGGCCACAGTCACTCATGTAAATCTATATGATATATATATATATATAGTGTGTGTGTGTGTGTGTGTCTGCAATCCAATGAGAAACATATCTTGATGAGAGCATGAGAGGCATTTCAATAACTCTCAATGGTGATCAACTTTTCATAATCCAACCATATGGATTAGAAGTATACCTTAATAGTTACCTTCCTACAAAATTACATCATCATTGGATTTGTATAGCATTCACAATAATAGAATACTTTTCAACACTCTATACTGATTTTCAGGATGACCGTAGGATGTAAAAAGTGTATATTATGCATATGGACATGTAAAAACTATCTGATTGCATTAATTTTTTGTGAGAAGGTAAATGAACTCATGCTCTTTCCATCTATATGGTTGGATTTTAAAAAAATAGCTATAAATTTTTAGTTATTCAAATGCCTCTCATGCTCTCACCATAAGATGTGTGTGTGTGCGGGCGGACGGGCGTGCGTACGTGTGTGTGTGTGTGTGTGTGCATGTGGATAAAAGAATTATGTACTCGTGTGGCTAAAAGAATTATGTACCTTAGTGTGTGTGTGTGTGTGTGCGTGTGTGTGTGTCTGTGTGTGTGTGTGTGTGTGTGTGCGTGTGTGGCTAAAAGAATTATGTACCTGAGTACATGTATCTATATGTACCCATATTCATATATGATTATATTATAACTCTATTGTATAAGATAAGTTTATGGATGCGATGTATATCTCTTAGATAACAAATGTATCAAAAATCACCTCAATCTGACATTCTTAGATCATCTAATGAAAGAACATGTATATTTTCTAACAATGGTAAGTTACAAAAATTGCTAACATCATTGGATGTTATTTTATTATATCTCATTATATATATGACATATGATTGTGATTTTTAAAACACATCCAATCTAAACAATGTTATATCAAACAATGTGGTTATATTTAATTAACACAATCTGTGTATACTATTTTATTGACCGGTACACATAACTTACATGTACTGGACAGTACACACTTCTAAACCTCTCCCTATCTCTCTCCCTCTCCCTCTCCCTCTCCCTCTCCCTCTCCCTCTCCCTCTCCCTCTCCCTCTCTCTCTCTCTCTCTCTCTCTCTATGTGTGTGTGTGTGTGTGGGTGTGTGGGTGTGGGTGTGTGTGTGTGAAGTTAGACCTTTGTATAAAAATTCCTTTGGAAACGTACAGAAAAAATCAATTTAAATATATACTTTTTTGTAGTATAATTAATTAGTGGTTAATCAATGTTTTTTTAATTGTATTTTGAGTAAAATCATGTAGTGTGGTGGGTTGTCACAGAGAAGGATGCAATAAAAGAGGCTTTGATCCAAGCAATTTGGTACTGTCAAAATCATATCCCTAAGGAAAGGCCATTTGATGTGATCAAAGTCTTTTTTCAAAGTCTATTGTATGGTTTAAAAATAGCAGGTGATTGGACTGATGGTGATACATTATCTTATTTGCAGTAAGATAGGGATTTTGGATGTATATATTTACTTTTGTAAAAATATCTAGGAGTTTAGGAGTTAATCTAGTGTTCAAGACCTTGGCAATGATATTATAACAACAATTGAGTACATTTGATTAGTCTATCTCCAAAATGAAGTTAGGACTATTGACTTTGGGGATAGATAGGTGCATGGAATTGAGGCTTTTAATAATAGAAAATGAGTTAGAGTTTGAGTGAAGGTTTTAAAAGATGTCTTTGAGAGGTATTTAAAAGTGTCCCAAACATTAGAATAGAACAAGGGTGAGAAGCCATCAGGACTAATTGATTTTTTAGGGCTAATATTGTTGGATATATGTATATTTCCTCATATTGTTGGATATATGTATATTTCCTCATATGGATATATGTAAGGAAGGTGAAGGAAATTGTAGATTGTGGAAGAGGGATTGGTTGAGAGAATAAAGAAAGGTGTTATGTTGTATATTAATTTAGAAGAGAGGAAGATTGATTGACTATGAGATTTATTACGGTGGGTTTGTGGTAGTTAAATTGTGAAACTTAATCAAAAATCGAGACCAGACTATGAAGACTTTGTTTGCAAAGTTTCAAGACCAGACCAAACGACATGCCTCTCCAAACGACACCAAAGCCAGCTTGGTTTGGTATGTATTCCATTGGCAGATGTATGTGCTTTGATCCAAAGGTCATTCATTATTTTCTTTCTTAAGTCATGCCAAGCGATGTGTGCTTCATATTTATCTTCTTTTAGCCTTAATCTACTAGTTCTTGGGCACATCTTTCACAATCACCCAAAAGGAGTGTGATGGGCTTAATCACGTGACCCTGATATACAAAACAACACCCAAACCAAAAAAACTAACTAATGACGCAATAACAATTATGTATCGATGTGTACAATTATGTGTATTATTGTGTACTATTACATAGTAAGGTATACTTTTATGTGTAGAAATGTGTATTGTAATATGTAGTCATTATAAATAAGTAAAAAATGACACCTTTTGTGACCATTATTCCTTTACTAGCCAATTTTAGTAGTTATGGCATAAACAAACAATACTCAAAAATATACATAACAACATCCAAACATACACGTGACATCACACATGAATCAAAAAAGTTACTTGATACCTTCTATGACCGCTATTACTAGTAGTTCTTCGTATTTTGAGGGAAAATAGTACTGCAAAATAGACATAGATGCTTTTTACGATACATTTAGCAGTATGCATTTGAGTATGATTGTTGGTGACATTTTTTGAACCATTACAACGGTTACGGTTAACCGACATTCCCATGGGGACATTATTGGGCCACTATTTGGTCTAACTTGTGTTTCAAAGTGTGTTGTGTGAAACATTCTCCTTGCTTATGAGGAAATCACAATGGAGTGTTGGTTTCTCCCGTTTAACAAAAAGTATTAATTATTAAATTTGAGAGATCTTTCGAAAACGTACATGTTGTTTGGTCCCAATATTTATTGTTCCTTGTTTAAAAGGAGTACGATGCTGCTCGTGTGGGATGATGTCACATGTAAGATGTATAAAATCTACACCCTACCAAATTATGGCTAGGGACATGTGTTGATTGATATAAAAAAAAAAGTAGCCTACTAATAAAATGAAAAAATAGTAAATCCGGACTCCATTTGTGCGTAAATCCAACAGTGGCTTCGGACGCCTCTAACAACGCTTCAGCCCTAAAAAGGATGTATCTATATGAGTATAACCAAAACCTGACCGTCAATTAGATGACATGACGTGGGAGCTAAAGCGGTATACTTTCAAACTTTGCGTCTACGCTAAATGTTACATATATACCACACAAACATTGATGACAATGCATGTTTGAATGATACATATATAAAAATCATGTGACGGTAGTAAGTGTAGGTTGCTTGCTTGTATTCTGATATATACCACTTGCATGAAAAGGCAAGATCAATCATATGAAACGGACAGGAGATGATGACCACATAAATAAATTGAGTGAGCACAAAAGCCCGGAAGTATGGTGGTAAGGAGAGGCCTACATCCAATACAATTTCTGATTTAGAGTCGGTATGTATTACTATGTTGTTAGAACTAATAAATAATCAGTTTTGGATGGACACTTAATCGTGTGGCATGAGTAGCGGGATCAAGCTTTGGGCAGCGCCAAAACCCAATATTTGGCGCTACGTTATTTTGATGTAATCCAACTTAAATAACTCACTGCCTGCGAGACTCTCTTTTGATCGGTGTTCCTGCTAATAATTCTTTTAGTATGTCTACGCTTTTGGTTTCAGATCGTGCGTCAATGCTTCACCTTTTTTAAGCTGAGATTTTGTGATTTTTCGGCAGTGAGATATTACCTCATTCAAATCAATAGTATAAGGTGACAATCATACTTTGTACAGTTCTGCGGCTAGACACGGTAGTCTAAATTAACAAATTTCTGGTAAGATCCAAAAGAGATGGCAGCGATGGTTCTTGTCAAGGTTTTGCTGAAAGCTAACTCTAGGCATTAAAGCTTCGTTGAAGCCAGCCGCAAGATGAGACAAAAAGAGAAAATAGAGGCTAGGGTGAAGACATGCGTTCAGTGTCGCAACATGCTTGTTCAACGAAAGCTTGTACACAGTTGGGACAATGTGACTGTGAGAGTTGAAGAATGATCGTGCCAGGGAGCTCCTCCACTATCACATTTTGTCATCTAGAAGAAACCTTTGGCTGATTGTCATGATTACGCGCGCTGCCTCGAACAATCTCGAATCCAATTCTTTTTTAGCAGATCGCAGCCTGCCATTCTTCCCGGTGTGAATCCCATTTATTCGCTGGCTATGCTGCCGTGGTCCATACACGCAAACAGAAGTAGGAAAAGGGATCTCAGTACTCTCCATCAGTATCCCTAACGACCAAGGCCTATCCCCACCTGCCTATACGGTTATACTGTAGCCATTAGGCAATGCGACATTACAGTGGATGTGATGTAAAGGCTTCCCTTCGTCTCATGCTGCCAAAGTTAATTCAAAGCAGTAGAATCCTCCAAACACCTCGACGTTGATATAACCCCAAACCACATCCAAACACAGCACACCTTCTTTTCGTTGCTTCTTTCCACGGTCAACTGCTTCGCTGTAGCCTGGTGGGCGTGCCAGCAAGGTGTGGCCCACGGCCCAATAGCCTTCCACCAGCCGCTTGCTGCCCCTGGGACCAGCCTCTGCCTCCCCTGTCGCTGCTGCTCCTCTTCCTCCTCCCAGCTTCTCCGACTAGATGGGCTCTGGGTCTGCGCTCTCGGCTTATAGTTGAAACTTTCCTCTGGTTTCCTTTTAAAGGGAGAGGTAGAGCTCTGAGGTCTGAGATCTCGAGGCCAGAGCTCCGAGCCTTGTCCTCTCCTTCAATGGTCCCCTTCTGCAACAAGCAAAGCAACGGCATCCATTGATGCGGCTGCAGTTGGTGCTGTCCCCCAATTTGACCGTCTCACAATTTAATTGAATTGACAAGTGAAAACAACATTCCCTCTCCCAGTCCAATCCAAAGATCCTTCTCCCCCCTATTTAATAGCTCGTCAGCAACAGTGCCCAAAACAAACCTAACCTCTTGATTGTCGGGCTGCCCAAGATCGACACGGTTCACAGAGATGAACAGTGCCGCCCCATAACTCTCATCAGCTTCCACAGTCGTCCCATACCAACAGGTAGTGGTGTCCATGGTTTTTGCTCTTTTCCTGGCAGCTGCTGCCTGCTGGTGCTGCTGGACGAGAGAAATGGAGACAGCCTTGGCAAGCCGAGCAGCATTAGTGACCTTTGCCGTTTGGGTCGACACACAAGTGTTGAGGCCTAGAGGTCTCTCAGTCTGTAACTTAGTAAGATCTGACCAGTGGTGACCCGCCACTTCTCTCCTTTCTCGTGGAGACTGCAAGATTGAATTTGACTACATCTGCAGTGATCTGCCAAAAAAGGGCATTCGATGTCCATTGGATCTTCTAATAGCATCTGGAGACCTGGTATAAGAGCTCAACTTGTCATTGAACGTTCAATGGCCTTCACTGGACTTGCAGTGTCATTGATGATTTTTGCAGTGTGAGACTCCAGCATACATTCCAGGATGCAGAACAATACAGGCGCATACAGGTTTTCACCAGATGAAAGAAAGCCATTACTCAGACCTAGCAAGATAATTTTTCTTGGGCGGTGAACATCATCAACCAAACTCTACTGGTACATCCTCTAATTAGAGCACGGTCCAGAGAGTAGGGTTGGCTAAAATTTCTATGTAGCTTAGCTTTATTAGAATCAGTCTACAGTTTGGACGTCTAGAGGCTTGCCCAGCACTTAACACCCAATCGCACTCTGCATGCCCCGTATCCAAGGCAAATGAAAACTCGTTTTTCTAAAATTCAAGCACCGCTACCTGCCCACGTATGCCTACCTTATCATGGTACCATATTGGATCCTGAGGACCCAATAGCATACTCCCTGGCTTCATTTACTTCGGCAGAGGCCAACTACTAAAGTGTGCCAAATTCAGTTGTAGAATGCCAGTCACCTCAGGAATCCAATATACGTTCTCCTGCTGATAAATTTTCAAGTAACTCGTTAGATTCCTAAAAAGAGTAACCCCCAAAGGCAAAAGGATTCCTAGAATCTGCTAGCTTTAATCATCTAATCCAATGAAGCATAGAGAACAAGTCAAGATCAAGTTACATTTATTCATCAGTTCCCATTAGTGTCTGCTTGCATCCTTCAATTGCCTTACAAAAACCCTGGGAATTCACTAGGTATTGTGCAGGTCCGGAGATCTATTCCAAACAGGTCCTAATCTTGATTAAAATGATGTTAAGCACAGCAAAATATTCCCCCTGCTTACGGGAAGAAAAATGCAGCAAGGAACTCAATCAAATATGGAGAACTGATTTGTTCCTCAAGGAGATACCAACTTGACACACTTAATGATCTAGAGCTAAATGCTCCCAATCAACAAATCACAGTAAGGAGCCGTGCAAGTTGTTTGTTGTACAACACAATATAATATTAATCAACTGCAGGAAAGCGTTAGAATCCTAGTACAAGGAGTAAATGAAAAGAAACAACATACTGAATCAAAAAAAACAATATAACTAACAAAAATAGTTTGAAAATATATTTTTATCAACTCTTCCTCCCTCTTTCTCACTTTCTCTCTCTAGATATAACACATAAATCAAGCATTCTCACCTTGCGAATATATATCCTGAATCTACTTTAATTTGGTGAATAAATCCATTGTCCAGTTCTGAGTCCTCACCAATGTAGAGATTTTTTCACACATCACTGTGCCGCTCACAGGCTACAACGAAATCATGGACCTAACAATGAAAATAGCAGTTGGATTGTCACAGTAGAAAAGCATCAACAATATCTATCGGGTGACACAACTTAAATAGAGAGACTTTACCCACAAAAGCTCACAGGTTGTATAGATCATGGCTAATCTTGATGTCTAGGTAACAACATTTCCACCAACTAGAGCACATTAAGACAAACTACATCACCTATCTAAACAGCTTCATGTATAACCAGCATCACAATACAAGCCAGATCAACCTTTCCATTCTCCTGTAGAACAAGCCTTCTTCAAGAGACTTCTCCTGACAAACATCATCTCAGTAGCTCCACCTGAGTTTACTAATAATCTGAGAACTCCAGCTACAGAGACAATATTTGGTCTACTAGTAAGATAACAATTTGGCAACCAGTCGTTTATACCTCTTTTTATCCCTGATCACCTCTGAACTATGTAAGATAAATAATGAATGACGTCCACGAGAGAATTACTAGTTTTCAACATAGAATACATATGTCTTAAAAAATTTCCAATAGAATATTCTTGAGACTCATAATTACCAGCCCGCAGCTCATATGCTATGTACCTTTTCTTATGGAACAAGTTCTAAAGAGAAGTAAGGCATAAACAATTTGGAGGTCAGTGACGTGGGTATACACTAACAGGTGATATCTCCAAAGAATGTGAGATACACACATCAGCAGGCATCATAGAAGTACGTGCAAAGGATCCCACAAAAGTAGAGTAAAGCTGAAAATTGGCATATATATGGAGACACTTCTGAATCTAAAACTCAAGAAGAGGAAGATTTAGTGCAGTAGCCTTACAATAAACAACCCCCTGCGGGTGTTCAGCAGCATCTGCCCGAGGGCTGGTAGACACAGAGACATGTACTGAAAAACTGTAATCCAGATCAACAAAACTATCCATTACTTTGCATATCGGAGTTGTTGATAGCAACAGAGTAACCAGCATAGCAAAAACCTTGATTAGCAGTTCATTCTTGCCAACCTTTCCCAAACATTTTTTTTCAAAACAGTTAGAGCTGCGACTACAAAATACACAATGACAGCAAGAGCTACAGGAACCACCAATAGAAAAAGCATTAGCCAAAGCGGAGGAGCCTATCGATGGCACCTCAAAAGGTGCAGGAATCCAGGACAAACAAGCATACAGCGCACTCAGTGCATAGAGTGGGCCAGAGTCCAGAATCTCAATGAAAAATGATTCCTAAGATGCAAGCGTATAAGCTAGAAATTGAACAAGTTGAATGGAGTCCTATTGTCATAGAAGGTCAGGTCAATCCAAGAGGTAATAAATACCATATTCACCATACAACCCTCGAAAGGCAGAGAATCCGAAAACAATGTATGCTCATATGTTACAGGATGTTTAGTTGCTTGCATATCTCAAATACTAGAGAATAATTGCTCCTAAGATCCAAGTATATGCAAGTAGATTGTGTTGTTTCTAATACATGGCTCAATGATATTGAGAAACTGAATACGGACTTTAGAATCCCACTCGGTTAATGCTTCCATGTCTGTATTTTGGTGTCTTCCAATTCATCTTCAATAAGACCAAGCTTGGTGATGTCAGATGGACGCCCTTGGGAGTTCTCCTTGAGGTAAGATAGATACTCTTGGAGTTCTCTTGGATCTTGAAAGTTTGTGACCACACACGATGGTTTGTGCCATCTACTTGGCTTATGTCACCTAAAGATGAGTTTGAACATCGATCACATAGATAGGAGTAGGGGATGAAGCCATCTCGGTGCAGGCAGACACTAATGTTATGGAGGGAGATAGGCAAACAGGCAAAAGCAAGCCATCATACCAGCAATAGGGTCATTAGACCCTCAAACAAGAAAAGGAAGAAACTCCCATGAAGATGGCTCCTATCCATGGTCATAAAAGCAAGCCTTGAGGCATGAGGCAAGATATCACCCACTAAGCTCAACCTACATGTACAAAGGCGGCACTAGAGACATGACAAGGTGAGGCATTCCAAAGGCATAATTTGATCTTTCTATGGTCTTTAGGAAGCCAAATACAACCTTATTTTACCTACCCCTATATTTCTATCATTTTATCTACACTTATTTAGTGTTTTTCAGTTGTATGGTGCATCACAATTTAGTATACTGCATGTGATGTGTCCTTGTGCTATGTTACTGACTTTTGTTTGATATTTAGGAAGTGCCGTTTTATTATCTAATTATCAAATGTGCACTTCTTGTGCTGCACATAGTGTTGCTTTTGTTATTTCAAGTTCTATTTCATATTAAATCTAGAATCTCATTTCAAATAAACATCCAAGTTACATTTAATCTAGGAAAGTTATTTTTCAAATTCACACGTATTATTTCTCGGCTTTTGCCTCAACTACCTAAAGTTTACTGTTATAATATTATATTTTTCTTTATTTTCCTCTCTTCTTTTAGTCCTACATTGGTATCACCCTTGTGTTTTATTTATGCCTTATATCATTAAGGTTGTCTATGTAAGATCCCGGAAAAAAAAAACTAATATATTTCTCCACATCTCATATCTTTTATTAATTACATGGGTATAACTCTTTTAGGATACATCCTAAATATAAATAATTAAATAAAGAGGCCTAGTGACAATGAGGATGGAGATCTGCATATGGGCCCGAGGGAGAAAAAAATACATCAAGGAAAAAAATGTTAACTAAAGAACACCCAAAGAAATCAATAAGGAAAAAAAAAGTCAAATAGGGTCATAATGTGTATGTTCATGCATGGACCACACTTTTGGAGAGGCCATGCCTCCCATACCTCCTTACCGCTAGGTGGTGAATAGGTTAGAGGTATCATTACTCTTCCTTCTTTTTCTTCTGGAGTTTCACAATTTTGGCCAAGTCATGTCATCCTCTTGCTTGGATAGCACAACCAACTTTTGACTTGTAAAAGCAACCGCCCAAGTTCACGGTGGATATATGCCCATACATGAGGTCTGTTTCTTTAGGGCTCATATCTAACCCATGACTCCCTACTCCCTTTCTTACCTTGACGTCCAAGCTCTTGGATGCAACCTGCCAATCAGAGTAAGAACCTGCTCCAAAAAGGGCACATATCGACTTCCACCACGACAACCTACAAGCCTGTGGCTCTGCTTCCTTTATTCGAGTGGGTTTCAGCCAGCTGCAAGAAAACCACATGTGTCTTCTACCATTTCTGCCGCAGCTGCTGCTGCACCGGATTTGCAAAGGCAGTGCAAGCTTTAGCAGCTTAGTTACAGATGCCTACAACTGTAAGTGTGTGAGCCCTTCTACCGACTCCTTTTTACCTGTGTCTCCACTCCATGCAAGGCTGCTATTGCATCGTTACACACTTCCTAACTTTCTCTAGATTATTCAAATCACTCAATCACATATTTTCGTAGTTAGTTTGAGGACCAAAGGCCGCAGCAAAAGGCACCTGCCAAGACCAGTCTTGGTTTGGATATAGCTTTAGAACAGACATATAGGTGGTTGGAAACCTGGTTGGAGTAGGAGCTTCGATCTCTGTAGAGGTAAGTCTCGTGATCCCTTGTACCCTACTTTTATTATTTGCTTTGTCTTCTTCCCATCCACTGGCCTTCCCCTCCCTACTCACTCGTTGCCAGCCACCACTTATCCAAAGCAACCCAACATTGCCATGTAGAGAGAGAGCTTGGTCTGTATCCACTATGTATCTGAACTTCTGAACAGTTCATCTGTTCTTTGACTGAAACAAAGCTTCTATTTATTCATGAAGTTACTTTAGTCTCGGCTGGTATAGGACCTCGGTCTGCAATAGACAATGATAATATTCATGAGGACTAGTAGTGTTGTGCTCAAGACCTCTTATACTACAGACGGTGGAAATCAAGAAAGGTACATCAGTTTTATCTTTTTCTTCCTAGCTGTTAAAGGGTATATATTAGCCTATTTTGTTAATAGGTTAATTAGTTGGTGGGCTTTTCTATTATAGCCCGTTTAGATTACTTGTGTCTTAAGTCTTAGGGCGTCTCCCCTCTCCTATATAAAGGAGAGGGCGTCCAGTCTTGTATTCATCCCATTGCATTCCGTTCAATACAATCTTATTTTTCACATGGTATCAGAGCAGTGAACAGTAACGGTGGCGTCAACAGTAACTCCGGCGGTGAACAGTGCGCGGCGTGAACAGTAATTCCGACGTGAACAGATGGTGTTCGCTCCTTAGGGAAACCTAGCCGCCGCCCCTCTTCCCTCTCCTTTCCGGCGCGCACGCAGCCCTAGCCGCCACCGCTCGTCTCTTCCAGAGAGCAACCGAGGGGGAGAACCCCCGCTTGTGGGCGGCCGCCGCCATTGCCATGGCTGAGGCCGGCTGCCCACTAGGCAATTTCGACCTCCATGGCTCTCCTTCCACTTTCACATAGATCAGTACGTCGGCGCTAATCCCGACCAAGGAAGAAGATACCGACGATATCGTCGGTATACCGCTCGATATACCGATATCGACCCAACCTAGCATCGGTTTAAGCATTTCTATCGCTGCTCCCGCAAATTTTGGTAAACCGGTGGGTTTACCGGTAAAACCGACCGGTTTTCGGCGGTAAGGAGGGGGTTCAGTGTAAAATGTCCCACTTATTGGCGATATCGGCGGTATACCGCCCCGGTATGCCGGCATTTGCGAGCGCGTTGCTGCTGCTGCTATTGGAGTGAAAGAAAAACACATTTGGGGTGATTTTCTTCGTTGGAGCTCAAATCAGCTGTAATCAAGGTATGTTTTCTTGATTTCTTGCATTCTTCATCATTTCCAACCCATCTCCTATCTATTTCCATCTATTTTCACCATAAAATCTCTCCAAAAATCTCTAAATACACCCAAATCTTAGATCTACTTCAAAAAACTTAGGATTAATGCTATTTAACATTAGATCTATGAATATTATATGTAGATCTACTAATGTATAACTAGATCTACTAATGTATATAGAGCAGTTAGGTAGCTCAAGTTCTTCTTCTTCAGCTGGTTCTAAATCTAAGTCTGATGATAGTGACAATGATAATGATGGTGGTAATCAAAGTCAACGCTCTCCAGAATATCCTCCAGCTGTGGATCCTCAACATGATGATCGGCCTTATGTTACTAGGGGTGCACCTCCACAACAACAAGAATATCCCATGCCTGAAAAAAAAAATCAAAGAAGAAAAACTCAAACTGGGAAAGATTACAGCGGTGCACCTCCACCAAATGCCGCAATGCCCACAACTCCAAGCCCCTACCCCTACTCCTACCCATCTAATCCACAACCACAACCACAATACCGGAGTCCAAGTGATTATCATTCTGATGTTGCTGAATCAATGGATGCATTGAGTATATCTGACTCTCAATCTCAATCTCAAGAACATTCATTTGGAGATATGTTATTTGGGCAAACACTTCCATACCCACCTCAGACTTCTCAACATGGGTATTCTGGATATCAAGTTGAACCACAAGGCCCACAACCAAGGTTACAATTAGAACTTGGACCTGGTATGGGATATCATGAAGCATACTCTGTCCGTAGCCCTTATGGATGCTTTCGGGTGAACACCGAAGCATACTCTGGTGATTTCGGGCAAACATGGAGTGGTGGGCATACTACAATTTATCCTATTTCCGGAGTTCCATTACAACCTCCTTTTCCTCAACCTCCAGCTCCTCAAGCAAGGGCACCCGCACCTCCTCCCGCTTCTTCTCAGCCTCCCAGGAATTCAGCAAACAAGGCTCAATATCTCAAAGATTTACAAGAACATTTTCCAAAGATTGGGATGATGCGGTATGTGAATCCTGAAGTATATGAGGAGCATGTTGTCACATACAACAAATCGTATAGAGCTTTGATGACATGGGAGCAATATGTAGAACAACAATATCCTTATCAGCAGCCGGCGCGCCACTCAACATACAACTGATGTGAGTTAGTACTTAGTAATTTACTATGTTGTTATATGTTTGTTGTAAGTTGAATATTATTGCATAAGTGTGTAAACATGCGTTTATGGATTGTGCTACTAAAATTTCAGATCTTAATTCTTATATTTTGTCATCGAAATCCTTCATCGAAATCTCAAAAAAACAGGATTGATTCCTTACCTCCCACATGATTGACCCCCCCCAACATGCCCAATATAGAATTTTATTGCTTAAAACGTTGCATCTAGGTGTTGAGACCACGCCTGTAAAATTTCATGATTTAATTCGTTCATTTAGGCGTCGATAAGTCCAGGATTGCATCTGTCGATATTTCCGTCGGTATACCTGTAAATATCTATTTCCACGCCGTCGATAAGTTGTCGGTATCGGCATTTCATTCCTTGATCCCGACCTGCGATCTATGTTTTCCAAATCCAAACATTATCCGCCGCCTTCCACCTCTGTTGCCCGTATTCCACAAACAGCAGCAGTGCCGCTATATTCCCAGCGCCTCCGATCAGCATCCGTCCAGCAGCAATCCTACCGTCGGCCAACAGCCATAACCGCCGGCCTCCAAGCAGTCATCTTCGTGCCTTCGCCGCCTATCGACGCCAATGTCACCATCTAGCAGCAGCATCATAAGCGTCGCCAACCGCAGAAGCAGCAGCCATCATCGCCATCAAGCAGCAATCAGCCGCAGCCAACCTGCTACCCGCCATCCAGAAAGATCTCTGTACTACCGACATCAACTCGGTAGTACCGAGTTCTGCACAGGCCATCTCCTGATGTCCTCAGCATCAGCCTTCATCGTCGCTTGTGGAGAGGCTCCGCCCTTGGCTCCGCATGCATCCTCTTGGCATGCAATATCTCCGGAGCCGTGCAGGAGACCCTTTGTCATCTCCTCCGTTACAACCAAGTGCTACATCAACTGAGTGACATAATCCGGCCATTTTTTTTTGCTACATCCCGCAAGTTGCTGCTCTTCATCACCTTCCCGGCTATCTTCATCACTCCACCATCACCTCCCATCTATGTCTATCCCAGTTATTTATTCCTCCCATATTCATTATGCCTATTCGGATCCTTAATCGGTCATATCTTTGCTAATCGGATCCAAATTTTAGCCTAATCAGATTTTTCGGGATTAGATCCATTTATTTTTCTATCCGGATCTTATATTGACCCATTTAGCATATTCTCTCCGGTTATCGGTTTCATTCTCCACATATTACACATCTACATATACACAAATTTCTCTCAAATACATCAATTCCTTTCCCACCCACCCATATCATGTGTGTATCCCTTTCCACAGTGCGAGGGGGTCATATATCCATTTCTCCACACCAAACACTCATTCTCGTCGTATTTGGTGTACAGGGGGATAGAGAGGAGAGGAAGAGATAAGAAGAGAGAGTGTGAGAGAATATGTATGAGAGAGAGAGTATGAGAAGAAATGATATATGTATTCAGGCAATATATATGTTCCAGGCTATTATCTTCATGGAGCTTCGTATTGTTCAGCACATCCATTCTCTACTTCCAAACAGCAATGAAGGATCTTCATTTAGCGTCAACACTGAGCTATCTGCGTTCGTACCGCGTTATGTACGTCAGGTGTTGATGGTGTACTTCAGCTGCATTCACATGAGACAAAGGGTGCTTCTTCATATTTTCAGAAGCTCAACAAGCCTGCCAATCTACTTCTGCAAGGTTGATTCATGCAGTTTATCTTCACCGAGTTGCTTCATCACGTCTTCTCCGAGTCGCATCTGCTATTTCGACATCACCTGTTGTTGATCTACTTGGGACTATCTTGATGGATGATATCTCCTTTCCTGTCAAACCCCCAAGGTTCATGCGACAGATTCATGGTACCTGCATCGTATCACCAGCACATCGTTCGTTCGTGTTCGTGCCACGTTATGCACGTCTTCTCAGACAATTCAAAGATTCCGCTACTGCTACATCGACATTGGGCATCCGCGTTCGTGTCGCGTTAAGTACGTAATCCAATGAAGATGACGTAGTGATGGTGTTGAGGATCGTCTACTTCAAGTGGCGAATTACTGCTGTAGTATCAGGTTCCATTCTTCATATGCTCTTCATTCCATATGCACTCCAAAGACCTTCTTCAAAGCTCGGGGATCTCCAGCCTGTAGAGTACAATTTCAAAGAAGAGAGACATTGTCACCACATGGTTCAGGGGGAGTATTAATTAAGGGGGAGTATCAATTTTTGTATGGGGAGTGATATTTATCTTTTATCTTTCATTTATCATTTCTTTTATCACTTTATCAAGACTTGTAACCTCCAAGCTTGGACATGTGTTTCGCCCATGATCCAACTTGAGGGGGAGTGTTAAAGAGTATATATTAGCTTATTTAGTTAATAGATTAATTAGTTAGTGGGCTTTTCTATTATAGCCCATTTAGATTACTTGCGTCTTAAGTCTTAGGGCGTCTCCCCTCTCCTATATAAAGGAGAGGGCGTCTAGTCTTGTATTCATCCTGTGAAATGTGGTGTCGCAATGCAACGTGCAATGCAGCGTTGAGAGAGGCCATAGGCCTTCTCCCTTTTTATTAATAAGAGAAATCAGATAATTTACAAAAGAGGTCCAGCGGGATATAGAAATTATAAAATTGAATACATATGAAATATATTAACACTCCCCCTCAAGCTGGAGTGTACACATCGTGTAGACCCAGCTTGTTGCAAAAACTCTGGAAAGCTGCTAGACTCAACGGCTTCGTAAGAACATCTACAAGTTGATCTTCAGACTTGACATGTGGAGTCACAATAGTTCCATTCTTGATTTGGTCTCTGATAAAGTGGCAATCAACTTCAATGTGCTTAGTACGTTCATGGAAGACTGGATTCTTAGCAATATATGTGGCCGCTTGATTGTCACATCTGAGTTTTATAGGAGACAAAATAGGAATCTTTAATTCAGAAAGTACAGATTGAACCCACTGCAACTCACAACATGCATGTGCCATTGCTCTATACTCAGCTCCGTGCTAGATCTTGCCACAACATTTTGCTTTTTGCTTTTCCATGTAATAAGATGATTCCCAAGAAATGTGCAATATCCAGACATAGACCTCCTGTCATTCAGATTACCAACCCAATTTGCATCTACATAACCAGTAAGAGACAGTGTGGATACAGGAGTCTTCGGCCTATAATAGGTGATTCCCTTACCAGTTGCACCTTTCAGATATCTCAGAATACGACAGACAGATGTCCAATGAGACTGTTTTGGAGAGCTCAGATGCTGATTCACCACTCCTACAGCAAAAGAAATGTCAGGACGTGTGACTGTCAAATATATCAATTTTCCCACAATTTTCCTGTAATATCATGGATCTGGATAATCAGCATCATCAGTCATCTCCTTCACATGATAGTCCATAGGAGTAGACACAGGCTTGGACTCACTCATACCAGTTTCCTGTAGTAAATCTAGCACATATTTTCTCTGAGACAAATTGGTACCTGCATGAGATCTAAGTACTTCAATGCCCAGAAAATATCTCAGTTTTCCCAGGTCCTTTGTGTGAAAGTGCCCCTGCAAGCCCACTTTCACACAAGATATGCTTGTGGAATCACTACCAGTGATAACAATATCATCAACATGCACAGCAATAATAATAGATCCACCAGAAGAAGTGGAATAAAATAAAGAGTGATCAGTAATAGAACAAGAAAAACCTATCTTTAGCACAACATCACTGAACTTGTCAAACCAAGCTCTAGGAGATTGTTTCAATCCATAGATGGCGTTCTTCAATCTACACACCTTCTGACACCCCCCCTGAGCAACAAAACCAGGTGGTTGCTCCATGTACACCTCTTGTAGATCACCATGAAGAAAGGCATTCTTGACATCGAGCTGAAATAGAGGCCAGTCAAATGTAGTAGCCAGAGAAATAAGAATACGCACAGAATTCAGACGAGCCACTGGTGAAAAGATCTCAAAGAAATCAACCCCATATGTCTCAGTGTACCCCTTTGCCACCAGTCTAGCTTTCCATCTCTCCACAGAACCATCTGGATTATGTTTTACTGTAAATACCCATCTGCATCCCACAACATTTTTATCTGGAGGTAAGTCAACAAGTTCCCATGTGTTGTTCTGTAACAGAGCAGACATTTCAACATGCATAGCATGTTTCCAGCCAATATCCTTCATAGCATCAAGATAATTTCTTGGAATGACCACAGAATCAATCCCAAGAGCAAATGAGCGAGCCTACTGAGATAACTTGGACAAACAACACACATTTGTAATAGGATGCCAAATAGTACAGGAACAGATACCTTTGCGAACAGCAATGGGAACATCAAGGTCAGATGGTTCTTCAGGAATCCCTTGAGTAGAGGAGGATGGGGAGGGCTCAGAGACTGGAGTCGCTACCTCCTCTGGATCTTGTCTGCCTCGTCTGCTATAAACATGTGAATATTGCTGAATTGGTGGACCATCTGCTGGTTGCTCTTCCTGAATTATAGTATAGTCAGGAATGATAGGTGGCACTCTCTCACTCTGATGTGGTGGTAGCACTCTCTCATTAGCATCTGATGGTGGCACTCTCACACATAATTGCTCCCCCTTACTGGGAACACTAGAGAAATATGGAGTGAATTCCTGAAAAGTCACATCTCTAGACACAAACACGCGACGAAGACTTGAATAATAACACTTGTACCCTTTGCTAGTGTTGGAGTACCCAAGAAAGAGAGTCCTAATTGACCTAGGAGATAACTTATCAGCCTTAGGATCAAAATTGTAGACAAAAGAAGTACAACCAAACACTCTAAGAGGAACAAGGAAAGGTTGATCTTTGGGACGTAGAATAGAGAAAGGAGTACATCCTTGAAGCACAGAAGAAGGTTGCCTGTTGATAAGAAAACAAGCAGTAAGAAGGGCGTCAGACCAAAAATGCTTAGGAGCATTAGATTGAAACATGATTGTCCTGGTAATATCAAGGAGATCACGATTTTTCCTCTCTGCTACCCCATTCTGCTGAGGGGTGTGAGGACAGGATGTACGATGTATCATCCCAATTGAACTACATAAATCAGCCATAGCATTTTGAACATACTCCAAGGAATTATCAAATTGAAGAACTTTAATATTGCAATCAAATTGAACTTTTATTTCTTGATGAAAATGTTTGACAATAGATAGCACATACACTCGACTTTTCAACAAATAAATCCAAGTCATACGCGACAAGTCATCCACAAAAGAGATAAAATAACAAAAACCATTATAACTATGGTCTTTTACAGGACCCCAAACATCACTATAGACCAACTCAAAAGGACATGACGCCCGTTTATTGACACGACCGGGATAAGACATTCTATGATGTTTCCCCAGTTGACAGGTTTGACACTCTAAAGACAATACTTGAGACAATTCTGGTTCTAACTTTCTCAGGCTCTCTAATGAAGGATGTCCATATTTGTAGTGCCACAGCAAAGGAGAGCCACTCAACAGGACAGCTGGAGCAGGAGCAAACACTTGGCGAGGCAGACTGTCACCGTGGAAGAGGTAGAGATCACCTTTCCTAGCCCCCCCACAAATTGTCCTCATACTCTTGAGATCCTGTAATACAAAACAAGAAGGTCCAAAAGTTACCATACATTTCACAGTATCAATCAACTTAGCAACAGACAGAAGATTAAAAGGAAAAGCAGGCACATAATGTACAGATTTAAGTTCAATTCCAGGAGTCAGAGAAACAGATCCACTGGCTAACACTCTCCTCACTGAACCATCTGCTATTGTTACAGATTTTTGAGGAATAATTGACTCGATGGAATGAAGAAGTCTCCTCATACTAGTCATATGATGTGACGCTCCAGAGTCAACGACCCATGATGAAGTAGAACCAGAAGCCAATAAACAGGTAGCCGGATTACCAGTGGTGGACGCCAAGTTGGCTGAAGATGATGATCCCAAGCCCAGATGCTGAGTAGCCAGAATAAATCTATCATATTCCTCCTTGGTGAGTGTAATGCCAGAAGGACCAGAACTCAAAGTAGGAGGCTCAGTAGACTCAGTAGTGGTAGCATAGTTTGCTGCTCCCACAGGTGGTGCAGCAGGTCGACCATGCTTCTTCCAACATTTCTCAACTGTGTCCAGGTTTATCACAGAAAGTGCACTTAGGGTGAGTTCCACGTCCTTGGCCCATACATGTCCGTCCTCCTCTCACTGCAGCAGCTACAGAAGCATGAGAATCTTCCTGAGATGAGACTACGGTAGGATCAACAGGTTCAAAATTTGCCTGTAAAATCCTTGAAAGGCCTCTTCCAAGCTAGGAAGTTTATCAGAAGCTAAGATAACACTTCGGGCTGAACTGCACGAAGAACTCAGACCAGACAAGAATTTTGTTGTAATCAAGGCATCTCTGTCTTTGACTTGCTCCTGGACAGTTACTAGATGGTAGAAACTCAGCTCTTGTGCAATACCTTGAATCACTGCAAAGTATTCTTCTAAAAGTTTGTCTCCTTGTCGTTCTGCAAATAGGCGATCATATATCATGAACTGACGAAGCGCATTCTTCTCTTGCGAATAATGTTTCTTCACTGCATCCCAGATCTCTTTGGCGGTAGTGTAGAACATGAACCTCGAGGCAATCCCAGGTTCCATGCTCCCCCACAACCAGGTCTTCACCAGACTGTTATGACGCTTCCATTCAGCATAGCCTTTGTTAGTAAGTGCAAGAGGATCAGAATCAACGTGTCTCGCCTTGTCGCGTGACTCCAATACAGTATGGACAGCATTCATCCATAAGAGATAATTCTTCCCGTTCAGCTTGATGGAGGGGATAGGAGACATCTCATTGTAGATGGTAGATACCTTGGTGTCCTCCATGATTTGACGAGAAGAAGAGTGACGGGTTGATACACATCACAAGAAGATATGGATGACGGGGAGATACACGTCACGTCACAAGATCAGATGTGTATCTAACGCATCTACAGCCCCCAACTAAAATTCCTAATCACATCTCCCTAATCACACATGGAGGAGATGTGATTAGGAATTTCTAACGTACCGACGGACCCTCCGATTTGGGATTTAGAAATCCGTTGGATCAATCGAAGGACCCGACGATCCGGAGATAGAAGAGAAGGGGGGACGGCGGCTACGGCGCCTGGACCGGGAGACAGTTGTTCCGCCCGCTTTGGGCCGGCGGCACGGCGGCCGGGGAAGGCTAGCGACGTGCTCTGTTCACGCAAGAATTATTGTTTCACTCAGCCGTACTGTTCACGCCGGAGCGACTGTTCACCGCCGGAGTTACTGTTCACCGCGAAGTTACTGTTCACGCTAGCGGTCGGGAAGGTTGGCGGTCGGCCGACCAGCGGCGGTGCTGAGTTGTGACTGTTGGGTAGGGTTAGGTTAGGAACCTTGCTCTGGTACCATGTGAAATGTGGTGCAGCAATGCAATGTGCAATGCAGCGTTGAAAGAGGCCATAGGCCTTCTCCCTTTTTATTAATAAGAGAAATTGGATAATTTACATAGAGGCCCAGCAGGATATAGAAATTTCAAAATAGAATAAATATGAAATATATTAACACATCCCACTGCATTTCGTTCAATACATATTTTTCACACTAGCTTTTACTTTAACCTCTCATTTGAACGTTTCACTTGTACAAAGTACGACTAAGTGAACTTTGGAACTAGGTTACTTAGAAAGTTTCTTTTAAATCCTAGGATAATCCACAAGCATGTCAAATACGAAGGAGTTCAAAATGTTGAAAGTGCCTATGTAAATGTTGAGTTCTTTGACATCCAACTGAAAATGAGATTTTATACTAGCGTAATAACATTATCAGAAGTTCTTATTATATTATTACTCTTTGTCCTTACCCTTACGATGGTCAGCTCTTCTAGTACTTGAACAATATTAAATCTTTTGTTTGACATGATACCATATGAGTCAAAGCAATACTTAGAAGATAAATGATGTATCGTAGACTATATATGATCTCGTGATTTCCTATAGCCTAAGTTATATGATAAATACTTAAGCTTCCGTTGCACGTGCATGAATGTGATGTTCCACATTGTGTTTTGTATAACAGTTATATTTGATTTATAATCATAACCATAATATTAAAATTTGATGTTTATGATGATAATTTTGTACCCTCTGTGAATGCTTATCTAGATGTGGTTCATAATTGTGATTGAGAATGCCATGTCCTTCGTAAGACCAAACATGCTCAATATGGATACACGTCCATATTTTTAGACTCATGCTTATGATGAAAATTGTAAAGACATAAATAGAAGTAAAAAAGAATTATGAAGGAGTACCTTGTAGTGACAAAGTCGACAATACGTTGAGGATCAAGTATGTGAGAAAGTGGAATCCAGACCACACTTCTGAGGAGACGCCAGTCACAGGAATAGCCTAGACTGGTGGAGTGCCCCACCTCGGGGTAGGTGAAACGTATTGCTTGTCTGTGACATGACCCCCAATGGCTCGTGTATAACGACCTAATGGGTGGCGACACCTGCGTACTAAGCCGCCAGACAAATCCACAAGGTACCCGAGGGCAGCGAAAGGGCTGCAAGGCCAACCCTCTGACCAGTCCTGAGATGAGGATTGTGATACTATCAGTGTTACGCGAAAGGGCGGCCTGGGGACGAAATACGTACGTGGGGTTGGGAGACTCGGCATGCGCACCGAGAAAAAGAAAGTGGTAGCAGGACCATGAGATCCAGGGTAGGAATGAGCCCTCTCAATGTCACTACAGGTTCATTGATATACATATAGAAGATGATTGAAAAAGAAGAGGAATTTGTCCTAAAATTAGTTACATCGTTGTTCTAAAAGTACATGAGCATTTCTACTTTTTCAAAGCAGTAAGACGAAAGGATTAGTCCTAGAAATAGCTGCATTGTTTTCTCAAAGTAGATGAACATTTTCGATTACTTAATCCTAATTGTTTATTTTTAGATCATTCCTATTAGATATAGTTCCTTATAGTGTTATGTGTAATCGTTAGCATACTACATGACATAAACAAATACTAATCTCCCTACAAAATATACTTAGATTCCCCTGGGGTCTAACTTCTATTTCTCATCTCCTTTTCCTACGGTGGAATCCACCGTAGGATGAGGGAGAACCTGCAGGTTACTTTTTGATGTGGCCTCATCAAATCCTAGAGGCATAGCAATGAAAACATTCACCACATGAGAAGACAAATCATAAGCATATAATAGTCAATGAATTCTTAAACTTTCACACTTCAGGTAATTTTAGACTAAGTTGTAAATTGAATTTTTCTTGTTCAGACTTTTGTAGTACCATTGGGTTATTAGTAAAATATTATTTTTTGTAATATGGTATGTCTCTCTTGTGTTTCTCTCCTATGCAAACGTAATCGTCTGGATTTTCATGCTTATTGTTATGGAAAAAGGAAAAAAAATCTAAAGAAAAATCCGGACATTATAGTCTACTCTTATTTTGTGATGGAAATAGTAGTTCACACCTTGACATGGTATCAGAGCTTATGTGCCATGCTTTGTGAGTTAGTCTCAAGTATGTGCATGATGTTGTCTTCTTCTTCAAGTTGTCACCCCTGCCCCTAGTCGTTGCTACTTGATACAATGCATGACTCACCTCTACGTACGGACGGGGGCAGACGGTCGGGGCACCCATTACTGTGCATGATGTTGTCTTCTTCGAGTTGTCACCCCTTTAGTCGTTGCTACTTGATGCGGTGCATGACTCACCTCTACGTACTTACGGGGGCAGACGGTCGGAGCACCCATTACTCGCCTCTACGTACTTACGAGCGCAAACGCCAGTGCACCGTTAATAGCACTGCCGCTTGCTAGGAGTTTAATTTAATTTACGTTGTTTTATTAAGTTGTTTCCCTTGCATTGGGCTCTCTTGCAAATCCCACATGGGTTACCGCTTAACTTGCTTCGGTTGGCAGGCCTATATATAGTTTGTATTGCGGTCTTGTTAAGGCACCTCAGTGATTATGAATAAAGATCATCTTTTATTTTAAATTGGTAAATAAGAGGCATTATTTTAATTATTAGTTCCCCATTACTACTGCTCCCTCCTCTACCCACCTCCACCTCTCACTCCTTTGTTTGTTGCAGCCACAACATTTCTTGCATCCCCAGTCATCGCTTCCCTCCCCTATCATCTTTTCCTCTCTCCCCTCCGCCCCAAGCCACCAATGCCCCTTCCTCCCTCTACTGTCGCCCTCCCCCCCTACTCTCCTCATTGTTTCTCCCTTCGTTGCTACCTCCAACTCCAGTCGACCCTCTAGCGTCCTTCACTCTTGTACTCCTTGTTGTTGCTTTTAAAGCCACTACAGCCATCTCCCTACCACCATCGATTCCACCCACCCCCCTTGTTGCCATCGCCAACCCTTTTTGTTACCAAAAGTCGTTCCCACCTCCTTCCTCCTTGTTGCCTTCACTCACCTAAATCCCTACCTAACTTTGCCCCACCATCCCCTCTACCTCCTGGCCCGTCTACTACTACCACTCCTCCCTAAACACCACCACTCGTAACTTTCAACCTATGGCATAAATCATCACTGTGACAGATGTCACAAATTTTGGGAAGCGTAGAGTTGCACAATGTGTGCACCCTCATATATATAAAACTGAAACATTTACAGAGAGGTCCATATATAATATGGAAATAACAAAATAAATAACAGAATACATAAAACAGGAATATATATTAACACTCTCCCTCAAGTTGGAGCATAGATATCGATCATGCCCAACTTGTCTATCAGTGTGCAGAATTGCTTCTTCGCCAGCAGCTTGGTGAAGATATCAGCAACTTGGTCTTCAGAACGCGTGAAAGGAGTGCAGATCTTGCCAGTAAGAATGGATTCCCGAATAAAATGGCAGTCGACTTCAATGTGTTTGGTGCGCTCATGATAGACAGGATTATTAGCAATGAAGATAGCAGCTTTATTGTCACAATGCATGGGCATAGCAGAAGAAGAGTCAATCCCAAACTCTTTTAATAGAGAGCACACCCACAATAATTCACAGGCAGTATGGGCCATGGCCCTGTATTCAGCTTCAGCACTGGACCTGGCCACAACATTTTATTTTTTACTCCTCCAGGTAACAAGATTGCCTCCAACTCTAAGTACAATACCCAGAAGTAGATTTTCTGTCAGCTTTGCTTCCTGCATAATTAGAATCAGAGTACCCTTCAAGAGAATAGTGTCCATTCTTTCTGTAGTGAAGTCCCTTGCCAGGAGATTTCTTCAAATATCTCAAAATATGACATAGCGCATCCCAGTGACACTGTCTGGGTTTATCAAGGTACCTGCCAAGAAGGCCCAGTGCAGTAGAAATATCAGCTCTAGTAACAGTCAAGTAAATGAGCTTACCAATCAGTACTTTTTATTATCAGCAAAAAATGGAGAAGAATCATCATCCCAATTTACATTGGGATCTAGAGGAGTATCAGCAGGTCTCGCTCCAAGCATACCAATCTCCTGCAGTATATCTAAGACATATTCTCTGAGACAATACAAGAGCATTAGAGTTTCTAGAGACCTCTATGCCCAGAAAATACCAAAGCTTGCCCAAATCTTTGGTAGCAAAGTGCTTGCCTAGATGAGCTTTAGTAGCCTGAATACCAAGAGAATCACTGCCAGATATATCATCAACATAGACAATCAGAATAATAATACCAGCTGAAGTCTTCTTGGTTAAAACATAATGATCCACCTGAGACCTCAGAAATCCAAATTCAATCATAATTTTTCTCAATTTGTCAAACCAGGCACGGGGACTCTGCTTGAGTCCATAAATAGACTTTTTTTACCTGCAAACTTTGTGAGACTCCCCCTGAGCAACAAACCCAAGAGGTTGCTCCATATAGACCTCTTCTTGTAAATCACCATACAAGAAGGCATTTTTCACATCTAGCTGAAGCAGTGGCCAGTCAAGATTAACAGCAACAGAAAGAAGAATTCTGACAGAGTTAAGACGAGCAACAGGAGAGGAAGGTCTTGAAGTAGTCAATAACATAGGTTTGTGTGTAGCCTTTAGCAACTAACCGTGCCTTCAGCCTGTCAACAGTGCCATCAGGTTGGTATTTCACAGCATATACCCATCTGCAGCCTACAGGCTTACACTGAGGGGGTGGATCCACCAACTCCCAAGTATCTCTTTCAGCTAGAGCCAACATTTCCTCTTTCATAGCAGACGTCCAAGCAGTACTCTTTAAGGCATCCTGAACATTCTTTGGAACAGCCACAACAGATAAGCCATATACAAATTGCTAGAATGGACATTCAGATGATCAGTGGAAACAAACTGAGAAATACTATGAGATGTGCAGGAACGAGTACCCTTTCTAAGAGCGATGGGTATGTCAAGGTCAGAAGTTACCTCAGGTGTAACAGAACCTTCTGGAGGTGAAGATTGGTTTTCCTGGGGGGGGGGGGGGGTTCTTGTGTAGGAGGTGCTCTATTCCTGCGTTGATAAACAATAATAGGAGTGGTATGCTCAGTAGTCACAGTATCAATAATATCAGGCACACAATCAGTAGTAACTGGCAGCGGAGAGGCAATAAGGTCAGGCTGTAAACTTTCTCCTTTAGTAGAATAGTAAGGTGTATCCTCAAAAAATACAACATCACTGCTAGTAAACCATTTTCTGGCATTGGGGCTATAACATCTGCATCCCTTTTGGGTGCGAGAATACCCCAGAAAAATGCACTTCTCAGCACGAGGAGAAAGTTTGTCAGAAGCTGGTCCAAGCAACCTTACAAAGCAAGTACATCCAAAAATCCGAGGAGGCACAGTAAATAACTGAATATCTGGTTGAAGAACCTGAATAGATATTTTGTTTCCAATCACAGATGATGGCATTCTATTTATCAGAAAACAAGCAGTCAAGATAGCCTCAAGCCAAAACGAGCGAGGAACATGAGTATGCATCATAATAGTCCTGGCAACTTCTAACACATGTCTATTTTTACGCTCAGCCACACCATTTTGTTGAGGTGTATAAGCACATGAAGTCTGATGTAACGTACCAACAGATTTGCAAAAAACATCCACATCTTTTTTAACAAACTCAAGCGCATTGTTAGTACGAAAAAAATTTATAGGCACACCATATTGTGTTTTCACCTCAGCAAAAAAGAATTTGATAGTAGACATAACTTCGGACCTACTTTTTATCATAAACAACCAAGTAGTCCTAGAAAAATCATCAATAAACAGAATAAGTACTTGTGACCAGATAAACTCGGCACATGACAAGGACCCCATACATCAGAATGCACTAAATCAAAAATGTTTTTACTGCTAATATGACTGCGTCTAGGATAAACAGCTCTAGTCTGCTTTCCTAGCTGACATGACTCGCACTGAAGGCTACAAATGCCAATATCAAAAACTAAATGACGAAGCTTTTCAGATGATGGATGTCCCAGCCGGTAGTGTCATTGTAATGTAGAAACAGATGTAGATAGTGCGGAGGCCACAACCACTTTCTCTGCTTTCGGCAAATGATCAAGGTAGTATAGTCCATCAGCATCTTCATACCCCCCACCAATCTTCATCCTCGTGCGAAGGTCCTAAAAAACACATGAACCATGAATAAATGTTAGGCTACACTGTAAACTTCTCAATATCTTGGTGACAGATAACAGATTCAGAGGGAATCGAGGTACATATAAGGCAGATTTCAGCAGAAACTCAGAAATAATATCCCCTACTCCAGATACCGCAGACTTGGAACCATCAGCAAGCATAACAGATGAAGGACGAGCAGGTTTAGATAACTTTTTAAATAAAGATCGATTTCCAGAAATATGCAAAGAAGCACTGGAGTCTATGATCCATTTAGTATTATCAGGAGTAGAAGAAGAGGTACTTAGGAAGGCAGTGTCATAACCAGAATAAGTGGCAGCATGAGCTCCACTAGTCGAAGTAGTAGACGACGAGCCAGCCCGCTCAAGTAGCAGGCGATGCACCTCAGCACGGATGTAATCCGCAGTCGCACCAGAAGAGTCAGACTCAGTAGGCTGAGTGGCTCCCTCCTGTGCAGTGGTAGAAGAGTCAGCAGTTGCGTTGGCTCATGCCGGTTTACCATATTTCTCCCAGCATTTTTCTTCGATATGGTTGGACCGGCCACAGAAAGTACAGATGCACTGGCCCTACTGAGGACGCGCAGCAGCAGGTGGAGCAGCAGAAGGGGCTCCACGACCAGAAGAGGCACGTCCTCGTCCTGCACCCAGTGGAGGACGGCTGTCAGCATAACGGCCATGGCCACAACCGCGACCACGGCCAGACCAAGCTGCAAGGGCAGTGGAGTCTCCAGTCTCCGAAGGTAGTGTCGGAGTCGACGAGGGAAGACGATGGTAGGCACTCTGCAGAGTAGGGAGCGGATCACTCGCTAAAATCTGGTCAACGACACCAGCATAGGACTCTGGCAGTCCACATAAAAACTGAACCAACTGCAGCTCTGCTCTCTGACGCTGCATAGTGGCCAAATCAGTGGACAGTGGGTGGTAGGACTCCAGCTCCCCCCACAGTCCAGTAAAGGTAGAGAAGTAGTTCGCAATATCGGACCCCGTGAAGTGTAGACGTCCCAGCTACTTGGTGATGTCAAAGACCTTCTTGGGGTTCTGGCTATGCGAGTATGTGCCGGCGAGCTGATCCCACATCTGTTTCGCCGTAGGCAGGTGAAGCGGGGTGACATTGATCTTCTCAATGCTGCTGTTGAGAATCCATGTCATCACTGTCGAGTCATCCCGCACCCAGTCATCATACGCCTTCACATCTTTGGAATCGGCGTCCTCTACAGGTTGTGCCGGGCCGGCACGGATCAGGTGCGAGTACTTTCCCTGGGATTTTGCATAAATCACCATGGAGCATACCCAATGCTGGTAATTTCGCCCGTCAAGTTTCACAGTCGTAACTTGACGGCGAAAGTCATCTCCCGAGGACGCCATGAGAGCAACAACCACAAGCAGGCAGTGGGGTCTGGAGCGCAAACGAATAGGCACAGGTAGGCACGAGCAGGCAGAAGACGGACCACGCCGTCAGGCAGGCAGAGGCAAACACAGATCTACGGGGTGAAACCGCTCACATATAGACGACGTCGAAGCGTAGCAGAGAACCCGGTGGCACTACGGCCTACACGGGCAGGCAGGGAGAAAACCGAAAAAAAATAGTCTACGTTAGGACAACCTCAAGCCACCGGACGGTTGTGGGTCTGCACGAAGCCAACGATCCGGCGGCGATCAACCAAGGAGGCACACCGGCCCCCGGCGGCTAGGAGGGCTCGCAGCGCAGCAGCTGCCGGCGGCGGCGCTACTAGCCGCTGGCGGCGGCCTGCCGGCTCACAAGGGCGGCCACGCGGGAGTGGGGGGTGGCGGCGGGAGGGTGGGTTGTCGGCGGGGGGGCGACGGAAGGAGAGAGAGGGAAGGGAGGGAGGGGGCGGTTGGATCTTACTGCTCTGGTACCATATGACAGAATCAATAATTTTGGGAAGCGTAGAGTTGCGCAATGTGTGCACCCTCATATATATAAAACTGAAACATTTACAGAAGGTCCATATATAATACGAAAATAACAAAATAAATAACAGAATACATAAAATAGGAATATATATTAACAATCACCACGTTGCCATGTGTGATCATAACCTCTCTACTCTTACCCTCTTCATCAACAAAGGGGACTCATTTACTCTGCATGGGCAATCTTCCACCATGTAGCTATGTCACTTGTCCATGTAAATTGTTTGTGTGATGCAGCCATCTTCCGTTTCCCGTTATCGGTCGTTGATGCTACTGCGGTGTGTGTTTAAGCACACATTATTTTTGAAGTATCTTTATTGGCTTGCTTTATTATTATGGCAACTTCTGTTGGTGCCTTACCTGATCTATTTGTTACTAAGGTCAAACTAGTTGGATCCAACTACAACATCCAGTCGACATCTTTTTATTTCTACCTGAAGGCTCAAGAAAAGTATTCTCATCTTGTCACTAAAGCTCTACAGCCCCCTGCTGCTACATCTGATGTCAAAACTAAGAAAGTGAATGATCTTTGGGCGAAGGATGATTCTGGTGTTATGATCTGGATGGTCAACACTGTTGAGGCCGAGATTAGTCGCTCTCTCCTCTACCTTAAGGCTACAAAGGATATGTTGGATCAACTCTCTAATATCTACTCACATCAGCCAAATCCAAAAGGTCTTTGAAATGTTCAAGACTCTTACTAAGGAGGTATTTTAAAATCAGTGTAAGGTCTTTTGGGATGAGTTTAAGATCTAGCACAGTCTTCCTACTAATAACGCTAAACAACGCCAACACAATGAACTTCACCTTGGGCAATTCCTCATTGGCTTACCATCTTCCTTCTCTGGAGTGGTTGACCAAATCCTTACTAGTGTTGCTCTTCCCTCTCTCTGAGATATTCTTGCACAAGTTCAGCGCATCTGGTCTATTACTTCTTCCCCTATGGAGACTTTAGACATATTTGCTCTTACTATCCACTCCAGTAAACACGGACAAGGTTGTGGTTGTGGTCATTCTTCTGGAGATGCTAGACGTGACAAAGGACAACCCACTACTGCTCCACAACACTGCAACTTTTGAGGCCACACAAATCACATCAAGGGCCAAGCACAAAAAAGCATGCATGGGCTAATTAAGTAACCTCATATTCTACTATTTCTAATGTTAATCCTTCTCAAGCTCCTTCCACCTTTTTTGCTCCTACCTTTGATTGGATTCTATTGAGTTAGAGAAACTCATACATGAAAGACTTCCGGCTCAGACTAGGGTTGCTAGCCATGACGGAGGTTCTACGTTTCTTGCATCTTCTGCTTGATATGGTAACAATAACTGGGTGATTGATTATGTGCCTCATCACATAATTTGGATCCCTGAAATCTACTCTCTATGTGCCTCATTTTCCTATAAATCTACTACCAGTTAGCAAGACTTCAAAGAATCTTGACTGCTCCATCACCTTTGACACTGATGGTTGTATCTTTTAATATCTCTATGCTAGGACAAAGATTGGTTTGAGCCATGAAGAACCAAATGGACTGTAATACCTCGATGTGACAAAATCATGTTGCTCGGTTGCATATTGTTGTGTATAACGACAATGCATTACGGGTTAGGACATTGCTCTTCTACTAAACTGCAGACTTTGATCCCTTTTTATTACTACGACTTTTCAATGTGACATCACTTGAGAAAGCAAAAATGATCTACTTTTCTAGATAAAACTATCATTCGTACTTCATCGTTGTCTGAGATTGTTCTCACTAATGTATGGGCCCTTTGCTCAGTATCTCGCTTGTTTGGTTTTCTTATTTTATCACATTCATTGTGTTAATATGTATGTATGTGTGTGTATATATATATATAGGAACCTAAATGCAATGTGGGTCAGGACTATTTTATAAAGTATGTAAAGTTTGTTCTATATACATATAACATCACCCTGAGCGTGAGAGTGTCGAGGGTTTCTCTCCCACTGTTCAATAGCTGCAAGATGGTATCAGAGCTTAGGATTTTTTGATCCCTAATCAGTCCATGGATTCAAGCCGTCAACTTTAAAGAGATAAGTTATTTATGTTATTTCGGTGTTATTTCTGTGGTTTACTTGGGTTTTACCCCATATTGCTCACTTCTAAATGTTGGGCTATTCTCTTGTCCTATAAAAGAGAACCCATTGTAAGCCTTTTGGATCATCTAATACAATTCTTCTCCTTATTCTATATGGTATCAAGAGTTGTTCTGGTCTTTGCAAGTTCCCACCCTAACCCTGCCCTCTATGACCTACCCCCCCCCCGAAACCCTCTTCCCCTCTCAGCCGCCGCTGCTCCCCCCCCCCCCGCCCGCTGTCGGCTCCCCCCCCCTTCCCAACCACCGCCGCTACCCTCCCCCCCCCCCCGTCGGCTCCCCCCCTCTCTTCCAGCCGCCACCTAAACCCCCCTGCCACTACCATCTCTTTCCCCAACAGCCCCACCACCCCACTCTCCTCCCGCCCCGCCCCTCCCTCCCGCCGTTGCGGATACATGCAGCCTTGTTGTTGCTGCCACCACCCAATCCCACCCACTGTCCGCCTCCTTTCACCTCCTTCCCACTCCATCTTCCACCATCCATCTCATCTAACCCCCTCCACCTACTAAACCTCCTTTTCTACCTTATCTTCATTCTCCGAACAGCCTTCATCATAGCACGTTGAGAGTCTCCAAAATATTCGGCTTCTTCTGCCTATGCCTCATGATGGGGTATTGAGTCTCTTCATGATGGCGTAGGTTATTCTATCATTCTTTCTGCCCGTAGTGGGTTCCCTATGATCTGATACGTGAGATCTACAACTGCCCTCTGATGCCCTATAACGGATTTCTTCATTTGTTGATCCCTGTTTGTGGTTTCTTCTTCTAATGCACTTGCGTTCTTCTCTACTGGTACTGCTCCAACCCTGTTTGCCATGGCATCCATTGTGCCCCCTCGTTCCCTGTGTGTTATCATAGTAAAACTTGATGGCTCCAATTATCATCTCAGATCGACGTATTTCATCCTATATGTCAAAGCACAAGGCCGCTATTCTCATATCACCGTCGACCCCCTACCTGCCCATGCTACCACGGCGGATGAGAAATCCAAGCAAGCTTATGCACAATGGACTAAAGATGACTCAGGTGTTATGTCTTGGATACTCAATAGCATCGACCCACAGATCAGCCAGTCTTTGCTCTGCCTTCATGATGCTAAGGCTATGTGGGATCAATTATCTCACGTCTACTCTCATCAACAAAATCCCAAGAGTCTCTGAAATATTCAAAAATCTGGTCAAGAAGGAATTTTCCTCTGACACCTTTGTTGAAGATTTCTATAAATAATGCTCTGTTCTCGGGAATGAATATGAGATTTATCACCCTTTGACAACTGACATCAAAGAAGCCCAAAAGCAACACAATGAACTGCAACTCATCCAATTTTTGGCGGCCCTTCCATCCTCCTTTTCTGGAGTTGTCGACCGAATTTTTGTTGACTTGAGAGTTATACATTATCCTTATTTTGATAATGACTTAACCATTCCATTCCTATGTATCAAATATGTTTGTTCAAGATTGATTTCAGGCTTTAGGTACATGAAAATGATCAAATTACACAAGCCCTAGCTTGTTCAAGTTCAAGTGAAAATCAATTCAAGTGTGCGTTTTGGGAAATCACTCCAAATTGACCTTAGATTAATTTTGTAATCACTTGTATTGATGATATGACTTGTAACTAGATGAGAAAAAATTAGGGACACTTAATTCCAACGTTTGGTCACTCAAAAGTCAAATTAGAAAATTTGTCACCAGCTGTTTATCGATCGAGTTGGAAACTCGACCGATCTAGCGATGGATTTTCTGAAATGACCAATCGATCGAGTTGCACACTCACAGAACTCGACCAATTTATCAACTAAGCAAAATTGATTTTGACTCATCGGTCGAGTTTCCTCTGGAAAATTTGAGCGATAGTTTGAAAATTAGCTTTGTCACTTAGTAGATCGGTCGAGTTACCTTTATTGAAACTCGACCGAATGTATTGTACGGAAGACACGGAAAAAGTGATTATAACCATTGGAGAGTTTTTGTGAGCGAAAATAGATCTGTTGTAACTGGTAAAACTGCTATATTTCGTTCTTAAGTGATCCCACACTCAAAGGAACACCCCCAGTTATAAATAGGACCCCTTGGAGTTCATTCCAAGTTTGCTCATTCATGCTATTCTAAGTCCTTGCTATAGTTGTGTGTTGCAACCTTTTGAGCCCTTTTCTCTCTCTCATTTACAAAGCATTTCGTGATTTGAGTTAGGCATGTTGTAAGAGAGCTCCCTCCATGTGCTTGTAAAGCTCTCATTCCTTCCATCTTCCCAACCCCCTTTCTCAAAGAGCAAAGGTTGAAGCAAGCTACTCCGAGTGAAGGTGAAGTTGTTGCTGGTCTTCTTCAAGGTTGAAGAAGAGGTGAAGATCTTCTCCAGGTGAAGGAGAAGGGCAAGGCCAAGATTCAAGAAGAGTGGGTAAATCCTTCAAGGTCAAAGACTTGATGCAAGTGTGGGTAAGTCTTTATTGAAAGCTGAAGACATCTTCATCAAGTGGGTAAGTCCTTGTGTAGGTGGAAGACTCTTGTCTTGAGTAGGTAAGTCCTTGGATGTATGGTGGTCTCCTTGTATCTCTTATGAATGAATACAAGTATACACAGATTGCAAAGTCCTAGACGTTGACCTCTCTAGGTAGTGGATTGACTATCTCCTAGTTTGGAGATTGGAACCACTCTAAACCACCTTGTCCAAGTACATGTTTCAATTTCTCTCATCCTTGCTATGCTTGCTTAGATAGGACTTCAAATTGTTCTTAAGCTATTGGTTTTGATTGATATAATTTGAAGGTCTAACTTATCTTGTGAGAATTTTGAAGCTCTATTCACCCCCCCTCTAGAGCCCTAGATCCAACAAGTGGTATCAGAGCCGAGGATCTTCTCCAACAATTTCCCACTAGACGAGAAGATAGGCGACAACCTACTTGATTCACTCAACCTAAAGGGAGGCTTCTCCATGCGTCCTCCGATTTTCAACGGCACCAACTTCCTCTATTAGAAGAGGCGTATACAGTTCTACATTCAAGGGATGAACTTTGATATGTGGAAGGTGATGGTCACACCATACAAGGAGCCAATCAGAGTTGTGTCAACATGGAATGAAGCTACACTAAAAGAAGCCCAGCTCAATGTCAAAGCCATAAGCATCCTCTATGCAGCCCTTAACCCAACGGAGTTCAACCGCATCTCCTCATGGGATACAACCTATGAGATTTGGCATAAGTTGTGCAATACCTATGAGGGGACAAAGCAAGTTAAGGAGGCTAAGATCTGCATGTTGAGCAGCCTTCTAGAGAACTTCAAGATGGGAAAGAAAGAAAGGAATGTTGAGATGTACTCTAGGCTCAACGTCATCATTAATGGCCTAGCTACTTTGGGAAACACTTTGGATAGAGGTGTAATCAACTCCAAGATCTTGAGGACTCCACCAAAGAGATGGGAGTCAAAGGTGACTGTTGAGAATAAGATTGTATTGAATTGAATGGATGAATACAAGACTGGACGCCCTCTCCTGTATATAGGAGAGGGGAGACGCCCTAAGACTTAGGACGCAAGTAATCTAAACGGGCTGAAATACAAAAGCCCACTAACTAATTAACCTATTAACTAAATAGGCTAATATAGACTTTAACACTCCCCCTCAAGCTGGAGCATGGGTGAAACACATGTCCAAAGCTTGGAGGTTACAAGACTCGATAAAACGATAAAAGAAATGATAAATGAAAGATAAATGATAAATATGACTCCCCATACAAAAATTGATACTCCCCCTTAATTAATACTCCCCCTGAATCATATGATGACAATGCCTCTCTTCTTTGAAATTGTATTCTGCAGGTTGGAGATCCTCGAGCTTTGAAGGTCTTTGGAGTGCATCTGGAATGAAGAGCATCTGAAGAATGGAACTTGGATACTGCAACAGTAATTCGCCACTTGGAGCAGACGATCATCAATACCACGACCACGACAACTTCACTGGAATACATACTTAACGCGGCACGAACGCGGATTCCCAATGTCGATGTAGCAGTAGCAGAATCTTTGAATTGTCTGAGAAGACGTGCATAACGTGGCACGAACACGAACGAACAATATGTTGGTGATACGATGCAGGTACCATAACTCTGTCGCGTGAGCCTTGGGGGTTTGATAGGAAAGGAAATATCATCCATCAAGGAAAGTCCCAAGAAGATCAGCAGAAGGCGATGCTAATACAGCAGATGCGGCTCGGAGAAGACGTGATGAAGCAGCTCAGTGAAGATATCTCTGGATGAACTATCAACCTTGCCGATGTAGACTTGGCATGCTTGAAATTGCTAAGCTTCTGAGAAGTCTGAAGAAGCACCCATCTGTCTCATATAAATGCAGCTAAAGAAGTACACCATCAACACCTGACGTACATAACACGGTACGAACGCGGATAGCTCGGTGTTCACGTTGAATGAATATCCTTCAATGCTGTTTGGAAGTAGAGAACGGATGTGCTGAACAATGCGAAGCTCCATGAAGATAATAGTCTGGAACATATATAGCCTGAATACATATATCATCTCTTTTCATACTCTCACTCATACATATTCTCTCACACACTCTCTCTCTCTTCTCATCTCTTCCTCTCCTCTCTATCCCCCCCGTACACTAAATACGACGATAGTGAGTGTTTGGTGTGGAGAAATGGATATATGACTCCCCCGCACTGTGGAAAGGGATACACATGATATGGGTAGGTGGGAAAGGAATCGACGGATTTGAGAGGATTTTGTGATATGGAGATGTGTAATATGTGGAGAATGAATCTGATAACCGGAGAGAATATGTCAAATGGGTCAATGTAAGATCTGAATAGGCATAATGAATATGGGGGAAATTAATAACTGGGAGTAGACATAGATGGGAGGTGATGGTTGAGTGATGAACATAGTCGGGAAGGTGATGAAGAGCAACAGCTTGCGGGATGTAGCAAAAAAAAGGTCGGATTATGTCACTCAGTTGATGTAGCACTTGGTCGTAACGGAGGAGATGACAAAGGGTCTCCTGCACGGCTCCGGAGATATTGCATGCCAGGAGGATGCATGCGGAGCTAAGGGCGGAGCCTCTCCACGTGCGGCGATGAAGGCTGATGCTGAGGACGTCAGGAGATGGTCTGTACAGAACTCGGTACTACCGAATTGATGTCGCCGTCGATAATTGCGCTTGTATCGAGTTCGGTACTACCGAATTGATTTTGGTAGTAGTGAGATCTTTTTGGGCGGCGGGTAGCAGGTTGATGGCGGATGATTGCTGCTTGATGGCGATTATGGCTGCTGCTTTTGCGGTTGGCGGCGCTTATGATGCTGCTAGATGGTGATAGTGGCGTCGATAGGCGGCGAAGGTGCGGAGATGGCAGCTTGGAGGCCAGCGGAAGGATTGCTGTTGGACGGATTTCCTGACAGGCTATGGCTACGGCTACGGTTAGTAACTGGTAACGGCTTGACGACGGCTGTTGATTGCACCGGGACGGAGATAGCCGGCGTACGGAAAGAAAAATTAAATCTTTAAGAAAGAGAAAGAGAAACCATGGAGGTCGGAATTGCCTAGCAGGCAGCCGGTCTAAGTCATGGCAACGGAGGCGGCCGCCCGCAGAGGGGGTACTTCCCCTCGGTTGCTCTCTGGAAAAGACGAGCGGCAGCAGCTAGGGTTGCGTGCGCTCCGGAAAGGAGAGGAAGGAGGGGCAGCGGCTAGGTTTCCCTCAGGAGCGAACGCGCTCTGTTCATGCAGGAATTATTGTTCACTCCGTCGTATTGTTCACATTGTCGTTACTGTTCATGCCGCCTTTACTGTTCACCGCTCTGATACCATGTTGAGAATAAGATTGTATTGAATTGAATAGGATGAATACAAGACTGGACACCCTCTCCTTTATATAGGAGAGGGGAGACGCCCTAAGACTTAGGACGCAAGTAAACTAAACAGACTGAAATATAAAAGCCCACTAACTAATTAACCTATTAACTAAATAGGCTAATATAGATTCTCTAACAATGACCTCCATTGAAGAAGTGAGAAGTCTTGGTGACATCCCAACCGAAGAGTTCATTGGCAATCTATAAGCTCATGAGCCAAAGCTTGACAAGCAAGAAGAAGAAGCCAAACAAGAAGAGAAGGAAGCTAAGAAGATCAAAGATAGTGCCTTCAAAGCTCAAGTGGAGGTTGTCATCCTTTAACAACTTGCTTGTCGAACTTCTCCCTCCTCTAGTGAAGATGATGGCCCTAGTAAGCATGAAGCCAACTACACCAAGGGAAAGCACTTCAAGGGAAAGCAATCCTCCTCCTCTACTCCTAGATGCTACAAGTGTGGCCAAAAGGGGCATTAAACGAGTGAATGTCCTAAATCAAGAAAGTCACACCACAAGGGCACCTTCAAGAAGGAAGAGCACAAGAAGGAGAGCAAGTACAAGAGGAAGGAAAAGAAGGAGAAAAGGCACAAGAATGCAACTCGTGCAGCTTGGGAAGAATTATCCTCAAGAGACTCTAGCTTTGAAGAAGATGGAGAGTGCCACCTTGCACTCATGGCCTCTACAAGTGAAGAAATTGGTGAGATAAGTGAGGTAAGCTTGCATGAGTTATTGAAGAAACTCTTATTGATATGTTTGTTTCTACTCGTTCTTCTTTTGTTAAATGTAAATCTAAAAGAAAAAGGTTAAGAAAAATTATTGATGATTTGTATGCTAAACTTGAGATTCTTGAGAAAAATGAGAAAACTCATCTTAGGAGCATTGATAACTTGCAAGGCCAATTTCTTGATCTTGAGCTCCAATACAATGGAGTTGAGGTAGAGAATAGTGTTTACCTTAAGAACATTGAAACTCTTACGGAGGATAACCAAAAGTGCTAAATGAGCTTGAAATTCTTAAAACTGAAAATGTTGAATTTAAGCTCATTATTGATACTCGTAGGGATGAGAGGGATGTTTATCTCAAGGAAGTGCTAAAATCTGAAAATGCTAGGTTGCTTGGTCAGAAACCGTCGTGTCCCATGTTTGTGTCTATATTGGTGTATGTGTATGTGTCTGTGTCAGTGCTTCCTAGAAGGTAGTAGGACTACCATCTGTTTTCGAGTTATAGTAGATTACATTGTAATCTTTTTCAAAAGCATGCAATAGGAAAGTAGGGTGAACATATAAAATTCCTAACTTATCTAAAAAAAGGTACCACAGCTTCCTGAGGCCTTTAAGGATAAAGTGGTGCATCAAACTATTTCTTTGTCACAACAATACCAAAAGTCACTACTAAACATGTTAAAATCCTCAACACATACAATCAGTGAATCAGGATAACCACTCTAGCATTAACGATTTTTATGAACGTTGAATGGTTACAGTGAGATCGTAGAAATCCAAAAACACAGAATTTGAGACAATTTATTAAACCAAACTCAAGGAATTTATTTAAGCTTATAAGCTTAATAGTTTTCTTTTTATGTTGCCCCATATAGATGTCTCATGTAGATCCCCGTGAAGAAAAGCATTCTTACATCCAACTAATGAATAAATCATCCCTAATCCATATCAATAGGGATTATGATGCACACATAATTGATTCCAACTACACCATAATAGACATATAGAGATTATTATATGTCAAGTAACATCGAAAGTCTTAAATGGGACTGTAGGAGGAATTTCGAAATAGAAAAAACATGATTCTAACTGTATCCATTAGCTATGAACTGAGTCTTTAATCGGTCTACAGATCCAACAAGGACATATATCATAGCAAATACCCATTTGCAATAATTGTTGTGCAGCCAGAAAGGAGAGAGACAACTTCCAATTTGTCTATAGATTTCATGGTTGGGCACACATTCTTTTCATACATCCGCCTTACATTCTCAGTCCATCCACATTCATCTTTTGAACACATTGTTTCTTCATAACCCAACATTCACTACCATATAACATGGTTGTCCCGTTATATATAACTTACGTTTCAATTTGAGTATAATCTTTCACATAGTATACTAGTAGCACTTCTCCATTTCATCCATCCTACATTGACCCTACAAGAAACATACTCTTACAATTCACCTTCCATATTAATAATAAACTCCCGGTAAAAATAAACTTATTGCATTTCGAGACATCTACTCCTTCCCAACTCCTAGGGTTCTAGATTGACTGAAAATGCAACTCATATACTCCTATTAATATATTTCATATTTATTCTATTTTGTAATTTATATATTCTGCTGGACCTATATGTAAATTATCTAGTTTCTCTTATTAATAAAAAGGGAGAAGGCATATGGCCTGTCTCAACGCTGCATTGCGGCACCACATTTCACATAGTACCAGAGCAAGGTTCCTAACCTAACCCTACCCAGCCGTCACAACCCAGCGCTGCCGCCGATCGACCGGCCACCAGCCTTCCCGGCCACCAGCATGAACAGTAACTCCGGCGGTGAACAGTGCGCGTCGTGACCAGTGCGGCGGAGTGAACAGTGATTCCTGCGTGAACAGAGCATGTCGCCAACCTTCCCCGGTCGCCGCGCCGCGCCGCAGTCCCAAAGCGGGCGGAGCAGCCGTCTCCCGGACCAAGCGTCATAGCCACCGTCCCCCCTTCTCTTCTATCTCTGGATCGTCGGGTCCTTCGGTTGATCCAACGGATTTCCAAATCCCAAATCGAAGGGTCCGTCGGTACGTAAGAAATTCCTAATCACATCTCCTCCATGTGTGATTAGGGAATTTCAGTTGGGGGTTGTGGATGCGTCAGATACGCATCTGATCTTGTGACGTGACGTGTATCTCCCCGTCACCCATATCTTCTTGTGACGTGTATCAATCAATCACTCTTCTTCTCGTCAAATCATGGAGGACACCATGGCATCTACCATCTACAGTGAGATGTCTCCTATCCCCTCCATCAAGCTGAACGGGAAGAATTATCTCTTATTGATGAATGTTTTCCATATTGTATTGGAGTCATGCGACAAGGCGAGACACATTGATTCTGATCCACCTGCACTTACAGACAAAGGATATGTTGAATGGAAGCGTCATAACAGTCTGGTGAAGACCTGGTTGTGGGGGAGCATGGAACCTGGGATTGCCTTGAGGTTCATGTTCTACACTACCGCCAAAGAGATCTGGGATGCAGTGAAGAAACATTATATTCAAGAGAAAAATGCGCTTCGTCAGTTCATGATATATGATCACCTGTTTGCAGAACGACAGGGAGACAGACCTTTAGAAGAATACTTTGGAGTGGTTCAAGGTATTGCACAAGAGCTGAGTTTCTACCATCCAGTAACTGTCCAGGAGCAAGTCAAAGACAGAGATGACTTGATTACAGTAAAATTCTTGTCTGGTCTGAGTTCTTCGTGCAGTTCAGCCCGCAGTGTTATCTTAGCTTCTGATAAACTTCCAAGCTTGGAAGATGCCTATTCAAGGATTTTACAGGCAAATTTTGAACATGTTGATCCTACCGTAGTTTCATCTCAGGGAGATTCTCATGCTTATGTAGTTGCTGCAATGAGAGGAGGACAGACAGGTATGGACCGAGGATGTGGAACTCGCCCTAAGTGCACTTTCTGTGATAAACCTGGACACACAGTTGAGAAATGTTGGAAGAAGCATGGTCGACCTGTTGCACCACCTGTGGGAGCAGCAAACTATGCAACCACTACTGAGTCTACTGAGCATCCTGCTTCGAGTTCTGGTCCTTCTGGCATTACACTCACCAAGGAGGAATATGATAGATTTATTCTGGCTACTCAGCATCTGAGCTTGGGATCATCATCTTCGGCCAACTTGGCGTCCACCACTGGTAATCAGGCTACCTCTTTATTGGCTTCGGGTTCTACTTCATCATGGGTCGTTGACTCTGGAGCGTCACAGCATATGACTGGTATGAGGAGACTTCTTCATTCCATTGACTCACATATTCCTCACAAATCTGTAACAATAGCAGATGGTTCAGTGAGGAGAGTGTTAGCCAGTGGATCTATTTCTAACTCCTGGAATTGATCTTAAATTCGTACATTATGTGCCTGCTTTTCCTTTTAATTTTCTGTCTGTTGCTAAGTTGATTGATACTGTGAAATATACGGTAACTTTTGGACCTTCTTGTTTTGTATTACAGGATCTCAAGAGTATGAGGACGATTGGTGGGGGGGCTTAGGAAAGGTGATCTCTACCTCTTCCACGGTGACAGTCTGCCTCGCCAAGTGTTTGCTCCTGCTCCAGCTGTCATGTTGAGTGGCTCTCCCTTACTGTGGCACTACAGATATGGAGATCCTTCATTAGAGACCATGAGAAAGTTGGAACCAGAATTGTCTCAAGTGTCGTCTCTAGAGTGTCAGTCCTGTCAACTAGGGAAACATCATAGAATGTCTTATCCCGGTCGTGTCAATAAACGGGCATCATGTCCTTTCGAGTTGGTCCATAGTGATGTTTGGGGTCATGTAAAAGACCATAGTTATAATGGTTTTCGTTATTTTATCTCTTTTGTGGATGACTTCTCGCGTCTGCCTTGGATTTATTTGTTGAAAAGTCGAGAGTTTGTGTTATCTATTGTCAAACATTTTCATCAAGAAATAAAAGTTCAATTTGATTGCAATATTAAAGTTCTTCAATCAGATAATGCCTTGGAGTATGTTCAAAATGCTATGCTTGATTTTTGTAGTTCAGTTGGGATGATACATCGTACATCCTGTCCTCACACCCCTCAGTAGAATGGGGTAGCAGAGAGGAAAAATCGTCATCTCCTTGATATTCAATCATGTTTCAATCTAATGTTCCTAAGCGTTTTTGATCTGACGCCCATCTTATTGCTTGTTTTCTTATCAACAGGCAACCTTCTTCTGTGCTTCAAGGACGTACTCCTTTCTCTGTCCTAGGTCCCAAAGATCAATCTTTCCTTGTTCCTCTTAGAGTGTTTGGCTGTACTTCTTTTGTCCACAATTTTGATCCTAAGGCTGATAAGTTATCTCCTAGGTCAATTAGGACTCTCTTTCTTGGGTACTCCAACACTAGAAAAGGGTACAAGTGTTATTGTCCAAGTCTTCGTCGCATGTTTGTGTCTAGAGATGTGACTTTTTATGAATACACTCCATATTTCTCTAGTGTTCCCAGTAAGGGGAAGCAATTATGTGAGAGAGTGTCGCCATCAGATGCTAGTGAGAGAGTGCCACCATCAGATGCTAGTGAGAGAGTGCCACCACCACATCAGAGTGAGAGAATGCCACCTATCATTCCTGACTATACTATAATTCAGGAAGAGTAGCCAGCAGATGGTCTACCAATTAAGCAGTATTCACATTGTTAATATATATTCTTGTTTTATGTATCAATGTTCAAAATATCGTCGAAATTGGCGAAATTTCGCCAATTATTTCGGTGCCGATGGCAATCGGACATAGAAACAGCAGTACCTCTTGTTACGTACGTAATTTCGCCGGTAAAATATAAAATTTCGATGGTTTTTTCAAATTTCGCCGAAACAGGAGGAATTTCGCTGCAAATTAGCTACTTTATGGCTATTATTTCGCTGGCACGGGTCGGGACGCCGAACTGTGCCGCCGAAAAAGAAGACGACTGCTGCAGATTTTTACTTGGGCGATTTTGAAGGTTCTAAAGGCTATTTTGAGGGATTTTGAGGTATGTTTTCTTTAATCCTCTTCTTCTTCTCCCCCCCATCTAATGTTCTACCTATTCTCTCTCTCTAATCTCTCCTCCTACCATATTTCTCTCTCTATTCTCTTAGATCTAAGGTACTAGATCTACCAAAAATGGTGGATCTATGCATTAAATCCTTAAATGGTGTAGATCTAAACATGAATCCTACTAAATATCACTAAATCCATAACCTAAACCCGTATTACTACTGAAATCTAATCTTTTTTGCTTAAAAAAATCTTTTTTTTAACATGGAATTGCCTAGATTAATGCTTATATTAACAATATATACTAATATTAACTTGGATTGTATACTTGTAGACTTGTAGTAACTACTAACTAGTAAGTTTTAATTGAAGTTGTAACTTGTAAGTTGTGATTTCCTTAATACTACTCACAATCAGATGATCAGATCAACATTGCTTCTGTACAGCCTGTCATCCCACCTAGATGTCCTACCATACTAGACCATATTTTCTTTGCATATGTTTGTGTCTTTAAGTCTATTTATCGTGCTTGCAAACTATAATGACTTAACTAATTCATTTCACTATCAAAATTGACATCGAAATCCCCATCGAAATCCCCATCGAAACAGTTTATCTTTCTTCACTCACTCATGAGGAGACCCCCCCCCCTAACATATCCAATATGAAATATTATTGCATATTTGAGTAGATCTAGACTAGTAGATGCTTCTGGTAAAATTTCATCAAATAATTCGTTAATTTGGCCGTCGAAACGCCAGGAACGCATCTGTCGAAATTTCTGTCGAAATTTCTGTTCCTGTGGCCACCGAAACGGCGTCGAAATCGGACATTTTCTTCCTTGTTATGTATTCTGTTATTAATTTTGTTATTTCCATATTATATATGGACCTCTCTGTAAATGTTTCAGTTTTATATATATGAGGGTGCACACATTGTGCAACCCTACACTTCCCAAAATTACAGACTTTGTCATATGGTACCAGAGCAGTAAGATCCAGCCGCCGCCCTCCCTCCCTTCCCTCTCTCTCCTTCCCCCCTGCCGACAACCCACCCTCCCGCCGCCGCCCCCCCTCTCCCGCGCAGCCGCCCCTGCGAGCCGGCAGCTGCTGCGCCGCGGCAGCAGGCCAACAGGGCCGTCGGGCAGGCTGGGCCGCGAGCCCTTCTAGCCGCCAGGGGCCGGTGTGCCTCCTTGGTTGATCGCTGCCGGATCGTTGCCTTCGTGAAGACCCACAACTGTCCGGTGGCTTGAGGTTGTCCTAACGTAGACCGTTTTTTTTTTTCTGCCTGCCTGCCCGTGTAGGCCGTAGTGCCACCGGGTTCTCTGCTACGCTTCGACGTCGTCTATATGTGAGCGGTTTCACCCCGTAAATCTGTGTTTGCCTCTGCCTGCCTGACGGCGTAGTCCGTCTTCTGCCTGCTCATGCCTACCTGTGCCTATCTGTCTGCGCTCCAGACCCCACTGCCTGCTTGTGGTTGTTGCTCTCATGGCGTCCTCGGGAGATGACTTTCGCCGTCAAGTTACGACTGTGAAACTTGACGGGCGAAATTACCAGCATTGGGTATGCTCCATGATGATTTATGCAAAATCCTAGGGAAAGTACTCGCACATGATCCGTGTCGGCCCGGCACAACCTGTAGAGGACGCTGATTCCAAAGATGTGAAGGCGTATGATGACTTGGTTCAGGATGACTCGACGGTGATAACATGGATTCTCAACAGCAGCATTGAGAAGATCAGTGTCACCCTGCTTTACCTGCCTACGGCGAAACAGATGTGGGATCAGCTCGCTGGCACATACTCGCATAGCCAGAACCCCAAAAAGGTCTTTGACATCACCAAGCAGCTGGGCCGTCTACACTTCACGGGGTCCGATATTGCGGACTACTTCTCTATCTTTACTGGACTGTGGGGGGAGCTGGAGTCCTACCACCCACTGTCCACTAATTTGGCCACTATGCAGCATTAGAGAGCAGAGCTGTAGTTGGTTCAATTTTTATGTGGACTGCCAGAGTCCTATGCTGGTGTCGTTGAGCAGATTTTAGCGAGTGATCCGCTCCCTACTCTGCAGAGTGCCTACCAGCGTCTTCAGCGTCTGCCCTCATCGACTTCGACACTACCTTCAGAGACTGGAGACTCCACTACCCTTACAGCTTGGTCTGGCCGTGGTCGCGGTCGTGGCCGTGGCCGTTCTGCTGACAGTCGTCCTCCACAGGGTGCAGGATGAGGACGTGCCTCTTCTGGTCGTGGAGCCCCTTCTGCTGTTCCACCTGCTGCTGCGCGTCCTCAGCAGGGCCAGTGCATTTGTACTATCTGTGGTCGGTCCAACCATATCGAAGAAAAATGCTGGGAGAAATATGGTAAACCGGCATGGGCCAACGCAGCTGCTGACTCTTCTACCACTGCACAGGAGGGAGCCACTCAGCCTACTGAGTCTAACTCTTCAGGTGCGACTGTGGATTACATCCGTGTTGAGGTGGAGCGCCTGCTCCTTGAGCGGGCTGGCTCGTCGTCTACTACTTCGACTAGTGGAACTCATGCTGCCACTTATTCTGGTTATGACATTGCCTTCCTAAGTACCTCTTCTTCTACTCCTGGTAATACTAAATGGATCATAGACTCCGGTGCTTCTTCGCATATTTCTGAAAATCGGTCTTTATTTAAAAAGTTATCTAAACCTGCTCGTCCTTCATCTGTTATGCTTGTTGATGGTTCCAAGTCTGCGATATCTGGAGTAGGGGATATTATTTCTGAGTTTCTGCTGAAATCTGCCTTATATGTGCCTTGATTCCCTCTGAATATGTTATTTGTCAACAAGATATTGAGAAGTCTACAGTGTAGCCTAACATTTATTCCTAGTTCATGTGTTTTTCAGGACCTTCGCACGAGGATGAAGATTGGTGGGGGGTATGAAGGTGCTGATGGACTATACTACCTTGATTATTTGTTGAAAGCAGAGAAAGTGCTTGTGGCCTCTGCACTATCTACATCTGTTTCTGCATTACAGTGGCACCACCGGCTGGGACATCCATCATCTGAAAAGCTTCGTCATTTAGTTTCTGATATTGGCACTTGTAGCCTTCAGTGCGAGTCATGTCAGCTAGGAAAGCAGACTAGAGTTGTTTATCCTAGACGTAGTCATATTAGCAATAAAAACATTTTTGATTTAGTGCATTCTGATGTATGGGGTCCTTGTCATGTGCCGAGTTTATCTGATCACAAGTACTTTATTCTATTTATTGATGATTTTTCTAGGACTACTCGATTGTTTATGATAAAAAGTAGGTCTGAAGTTATGTCTACTATCAAATTCATTTTTGCTGAGGTGAAAACACAATATGGTGTGCCTATAAAAAAATTTCATACTGACAATGCGCTTGAATTTGTTAAAAAGATGTGGATGTTTTTTGCAAATCTGTTGGTACGTTACATCAGACTTCATGTGCTTATACACCTCAACAAAATGGTGTGGCTGAGCGTAAAAATAGACATGTGTTAGTAGTTGCCAGGACTATTATGATGCATACTCATGTTCCTCGCTCGTTTTGGCCTGAGGCTATCTTGACTGCTTGTTTTCTGATAAATAGAATGCCATCATCTGTGATTGGAAACAAAATACCTATTCAGGTTCTTCAACCAGATATTTAGTTATTTATTGTGTCTCCTCGAATTTTTGGATGTACTTACTTTGTAAGGTTGCTTGGACCAGCTTCTAACAAACTTTCTCCTCGTGCTGAGAAGTGCATTTTTCTGGGGTATTCTCGCACCCAAAAGGGATACAGATGTTATAGCCCCACTGCCAAGAAATGGTTTACTAGCAGTGATGTTGTATTTTTTGAGGATACACCTTACTATTCTACTCAAGGAGAAAGTTTACAGCCTGACCTTATTGCCTCTCCTCTGCCAGTTACTACTGATTATGTGCCTGATATTACTGATACTGGGACTACTGAGCATACCACTCCTATTATTGTTTATCAACACAGGAATAGAGCACCTCCTACACAAGAAACCCCCCCAGGAAAACCAATCTTCACCTCCAGAAGGTTCTGTTACACCTGAGGTAACTTCTGACCTTGACATACCCATCGCTCTTAGAAAGGGTACTCGTTCCTGCACATCTCATAGTATTGCTCAGTTTGTTTCCACTGATCATCTGAATGTCCATTCTAGCAATTTTGTATATGCCTTATCTGTTGTGGTTGTTCCAAAGAATGTTCAGGATGCCTTAAAGAGTATTGCTTGGACGTCTGCTATGAAAGAGGAAATGTTGGCTCTAGCTGAAAGAGATACTTGGGAGTTGGCGGATCCACCCCCTCAGTGTAAGCCTGTAGGTTGCAGATGGGTATATGCAGTGAAATACCAACCTGATGGCACTGTTGACAGGCTGAAGGCACGGTTAGTTGCTAAAGGCTACACACAAACCTATGGTATTGACTACTTCGAGACCTTCTCTCATGTTGCTCGTCTTAACTCTGTCAGAATTCTTCTTTCTGTTGCTGTTAATCTTGACTGGCCACTGCTGCAGCTAGATGTGAAAAATGCCTTCTTGTATGGTGATTTACAAGAAGAGGTCTATATGGAGCAACCTCCTGGGTTTGTTGCTCAGGGGGAGTCTCACAAAGTTTGTAGCTTAAAAAAGTCTATTTATGGACTCAAGCAGAGTCCCCGTGCATGGTTTGACAAATTGAGCAAAATTATGATTGAATTTGGGTTTCTGAGGTCTCAGGTGGATCATTCTGTTTTCACCAAGAAGACTTCAGCTGGTATTATTATTCTGATTGTCTATGTTGATGACATTATTATATATGGTAGTGATTCTCTTGGTATTCAGGCTACTAAAGCTCATCTAGGCAAGCACTTTGCTACCAAAGATTTGGGCAAGCTTCGGTATTTTCTGGGCATAGAGGTCTCTAGGAACTCTAATGCTCTTGTATTGTCTCAGAGAAAATATGTCTTAGATATACTGTAGGAGACTGGTATGCTTGGAGCGAGACCTGCTAATACTCCTCTAGATCCCAATGTGAATTGGGATGATGATTCTTCTTCATTTTTTGAAGATAATAAAAAGTACAGGAGGCTGATTGGTAAGCTCATTTACTTGACTGTTACTAGAGCTGATATTTCTACTGCAGTGGGCCTTCTTAGTAGGTACCTTGATAAACCCAGACAGTGTCACTGGGATGTGCTATGTCATATTCTGAGATATTTGAAGAAGTCTCCTGGCAAGGGATTTCACTACAGAAAGAATGGACACTGTTCTCTTGAAGGGTACTCTGATTCTGATTATGCAGGAAGCAAAGCTGACAGAAAATCTACTTCTGGGTATTGTACTTATGTTGGAGGCAATCTTGTTACCTGGAGGAGTAAAAAACAAAATGTTGTGGCCAGGTCCATGCTGAAGCTGAATACAGGGCCATGGCCCATACTGCCTATGAATTATTGTGGGTGCGCTCTCTGTTAAAAGAGTTTAGGATTGACTCTTCTTCTGCTATACCAATGCATTGTGACAATAAAGTTGTTATCTTCATTGCTAATAATCATGTCTATCATGAACGCACCAAACACATTGAAGTTGACTGCCATTTTATTCGGGAATCCATTTTTACTGGCAAGATCTGCACTCCTTTCACACGTTCTGAAGACCAAGTTGCTGATATCTTCACCAAGCTGCTGGCGAAGAAGCAATTTTGCACACTGATGGACAAGTTGGGCATGATTGATATCTATGCTCCAACTTAAGGGGGAGTGTTAATATATATTCATATTTTATGTATTTTGTTATTTATTTTGTTATTTCCATATTATATATGGACCTCTCTGTAAATGTTTCAGTTTTATATATATGAGGGTGCACACATTGTGCAACCCTACACTTCCCAAAATTACTGACTTTGTCACACACATGTTTATAGCAGACGAGGCAGACAAGATCCAGAGGAGGTAGCGACTCCAGTCTCTGAGCCTTCCCCATCCTCCTCTACTAAAGGGATTTCTGAAGAACCATCTGACCTTGATGTTCCCATTGTTGTTCGCAAAGGTACCCGTTCCTGTACTATTCGGCATCCTGTTACAAATGTGTGTTGTTTGTCCAAGTTATCTCAGCAGGCTCGCTCATTTGCTCTTGGGATTGATTTTGTTGTCATTCTAAGAAATCATCCTGATGCTATGAAGGATATTGGTTAGAAATAGGCTATGCATGTTGAAATGTCTGCTCTGTTACAGAACAACACCTGGGAACTTGTTGATTTACCTCCAGATAAAAATGTTGTGGGATGCAGATGGGTATTTACAGTAAAACATAATCTAGATGGTTCTGTGGAGAGATTGAAAGCTAGACTAGTGGCAAATGGGTACACTCAGACATATGGGGTTGATTTCTTTGAGACCTTTTCACCAGTGGCTCGTCTGAATTCTATGCGTATTCTTATTTCTCTGGCTACTACATTTGACTGGCCTCTATTTCAGCTCGATGTCAAGAATGCCATTCTTCATGGTGATCTACAAGAGGAGGTGTACATGGAACTACAATACCAGAGGATGTCTTTTTAATAAAGACAGAATGATCATCATGCGATCTGAGAAAGCCATAAGTAGACAGAATCTTGCTCAGCTTATTAAACCAGGCACGCGGACTCTGCTTGAGTCCATAAATAGACTATTGAGGCGGCAGACTTTATGTGACTCCCTCGAGCAACAAACTCAGGTTGTTGTTCCATATAGACCTCCTCTAGGAGATCACCATAAAGGAAGGCATTCTTCATGTCCAGCTGGATAAGAGGTCAATCCAGATTGATTGCCACAGAGAGTAGAACCTGTACAGAATTTAGCCTGGCAACAGGTGAAAAAGGTTTCAAAGTAATCAATACCATAAGTCTGAGTGTACCCTTTCGCCACGAGGCGGGCCTTCAATGGGCCTTCTTAGTAGGTACCTTGATAAACCCAGACAGTGTCACTGGGATGCGCTATGTCATATTCTGAGATATTTGAAGAAGTCTCCTGGCAAGGGATTTCACTACAGAAAGAATGGACACTGTTCTCTTGAAGGGTACTCTGATTCTGATTATGCAGGAAGCAAAGCTGACAGAAAATCTACTTCTGGGTATTGTACTTATGTTGGAGGCAATCTTGTTACCTGGAGGAGTAAAAAACAAAATGTTGTGGCCAGGTCCAGTGCTGAAGCTGAATACAGGGCCATGGCCCATACTGCCTGTGAATTATTGTGGGTGTGCTCTCTGTTAAAAGAGTTTAGGATTGACTCTTCTTCTGCTATACCAATGCATTGTGACAATAAAGTTGTTATCTTCATTGCTAATAATCATGTCTATCATGAACGCACCAAACACATTGAAGTTGACTGCCATTTTATTCGGGAATCCATTTTTACTGGCAAGATCTGCACTCCTTTCACACGTTCTGAAGACCAAGTTGCTGATATTTTCACCAAGCTGCTGGCGAAGAAGCAATTTTGCACACTGATGGACAAGTTGGGCATGATTGATATCTATGCTCCAACTTAAGGGGGAGTGTTAATATATATTCATATTTTATGTATTTTGTTATTTATTTTGTTATTTCCATATTATATATTGACCTCTCTGTAAATGTTTCAGTTTTATATATATAAGGGTGCACACATTGTGCAACCCTACACTTCCCAAAATTATTGACTTTGTCACACACATGTTTATAGCAGACGAGGCAGACAAGATCCAGAGGAGGTAGCGACTCCAGTCTCTGAGCCTTCCCCATCCTCCTCTACTAAAGGGATTTCTGAAGAACCATCTGACCTTGATGTTCCCATTGTTGTTCGCAAAGGTACCCGTTCCTATACTATTCGGCATCCTGTTACAAATGTGTGTTGTTTGTCCAAGTTATCTCAGCAGGCTCGCTCATTTGCTCTTGGGATTGATTTTGTTGTCATTCTAAGAAATCATCCTGATGCAATGAAGGATATTGGTTAGAAATAGGCTATGCATGTTGAAATGTCTGCTCTGTTACAGAACAACACCTGGGAACTTGTTGATTTACCTCCAGATAAAAATGTTGTGGGATGCAGATGGGTATTTACAGTAAAACATAATCTAGATGGTTCTGTGGAGAGATTGAAAGCTAGACTAGTGGCAAAGGGGTACACTCAGACATATGGGGTTGCTTTCTTTGAGACCTTTTCACCAGTGGCTCGTCTGAATTCTGTGCGTATTCTTATTTCTCTGGCTACTACATTTGACTGGCCTCTATTTCAGCTCGATGTCAAGAATGCCATTCTTCATGGTGATCTACAAGAGGAGGTGTACATGGAACTACAATACCAGAGGATGTCTTTTTAATAAAGACAGAATGATCATCATGCGATCTGAGAAAGCCATAAGTAGACAGAATCTTGCTCAGCTTATTAAACCAGGCACGCGGACTCTGCTTGAGTCCATAAATAGACTATTGAGGCGGCAGACTTTATGTGACTCCCTCGAGCAACAAACTCAGGTTGTTGTTCCATATAGACCTCCTCTAGGAGATCACCATAAAGGAAGGCATTCTTCATGTCCAGCTGGATAAGAGGTCAATCCAGATTGATTGCCACAGAGAGAAACCTGTACAGAATTTAGCCTGGCAACAGGTGAAAAAGGTTTCAAAGTAATCAATACCATAAGTCTGAGTGTACCCTTTCGCCACGAGGCGGGCCTTCAGTCGTTCAACAGTTCCATCAGGATGGTGCTTGACAGTGTAAACCCAACGATATCCAACAGGTTTGCAATTAGAAGGAGGATCAACCAGATCCCAGGTACCTTTATCAGTAAGAGCAGCCATCTCAGTCATGGCTTGGGTCCAGGCCGTACTCTGCAATGCATCATGCACATTTTTTGGTACAGAGACAGTATAGAGAGCAGCAACAAAATTACTAACATGAACACTCAGATGAGCAGTAGAGATAGTTAGCAATATTATGAGATGTACATGATCTAGTACCTTTCCTGAGAGCAATAGGTGAATTTAGATCAGAAGTTACCTCAGTAGGGGCAGGACCTTCTGAAGGAGAAGATTGGTTGTCAGTGGGGGGGGGGGTCTTGAACAGGAGTAGGCTGCAGCGGCCAATTCCTACGTCGGTAAACAATGAGAGGAGACGTAGTCTCAACAAGTTGCACAGCAAAGGTAGAATCACTAATAAAAGGCAGAGGCACTGCAATCAGATCTGAACTCAACATGTTCCCCTTAGTAGAGTAATATGGAGTATCCTCAAAGAAAACGACATCACTACTCGTGAACCATTTTTTATTAGCAGGACTATAGCAGCGGTATCCTTTCTGAGTCCGTGAGTATCCCAGAATAATACATTTTTCAGCTCGAAGAGACAACTTGTTTTGAGTAGGTCCAAGCAAGCGAGCAAAACAAGTCGACCCAAAAATTCTCGAAGGTACAGAAAACAGAGGAAGATTGGGTTGTAGTACTTGTACAGGACTCTTATTCCCAATGACAGAGGAAGGCATATGATTTATCAGAAAACGTGCAGTAAGAACAGCTTCTAGCCAAAATTGTTTGGGAACATTAGAATGCAGCATGATAGTTCTAGTAACTTCAAGTAAATGCCTATTTTTCCTTTTAGTAACACCATTCTGTTGGGGTGTATAAACACAAGAAGTCTGATGAATTGTACCCACAGAACGACAAAATAATTCAACATTTTTTTGCACAAATTCCAATGCATTATCAGTACACAGGATTTTAATAGGCATAGAATATTGAGTTTTAATTTCAGCAAAGAAGAACTTAATAGTAGGCAGAACTTGGGATCTATCTTTCAACAGAAATAACCAGGTAGCACGGGAGTAATCATCAATGAACAAAATAAAATATTTATTGCCAGACAAACTTGGAACATGACAAGGACCCCATATATCAGCATGCACCAAATCAAAAATAGTTTTGCTACCAATCTGAGATTTTTTGGGAGATACAGTTCTGGACTATTTGCCTAACTGACATGCCTCGCACTAAAAACTGTGCGTGCCTACACCAGAAATAACATGTTTTAATTTATCAGCTGACGGATGTCCAAGTCTAAAATGCCATTGTAATGAGAAAACAGAAGATGATAATGCTGAAGCTAGAGCCGTAGTGTCAATCCATTTCAACTCATCCAAGTAGTAGAGTCCATCAGGTCCTTCATGCCCCCCCCACCAATCTTCATCCTCGTGCGAAGGTCCTGAAAAACACCAAGTACCCGGTGCAAAGGTCAGACTGCAGTTCAGATTGCGTACAATTTTACTGACAAATAGTAAGTTGAGCGGAAAATTTGACACATATAAAGCAGATCGCAGAAGGACTTGAGCAAAGATATCACCAATGCCAGATACAGCAGATTTAGAACCATCAGCAAGCATAACGGTAGATTTGGAACAAGGTTTAGACAATTTATAAAAGAGAGAGTGGTTGCCAGATATATGAGAACAGGCTTTAGAGTCAATCACTAATTTGGTATTACCAATACTAGAAGAAGGAGCACTCAAGAAGGCAGAATCATAACAAGTGTAAGTGGCTGTGTGATCTCCGATTCAGCAGCAGAGGGTGTCTGAGAAGCACCCTCAAATGCAGCATTGGTCCACGCAGGTGTGTCATGTTTCTTCCAACATTTGTCTTCAGTAAGGTTGTTGCGGCCACAGAAGTCACAGTACCGCTGAGTAGCGGCACCTCCAGAATTATCAGCAAAGGAGCCACGACCAAGGGAGCCACAGCCAAGCAACCCAGGTCCCCGTCCAGGAGCAGAAGAACGGTTGTCCGGAGGTCGACCGCGACCCCTACCACAACCACGACCAGACATAGCTGCAAGAGCAGTAGTGTCACCAGTGTCAGAAGGCAGATCCGACGAGGAAGTCGGCAGTCATTGTAGACGATGAAAAGCACTCTCCAACGTGGGTAAAGGATCACTAGCGAGAATCTGGTCAACCACACCAGCATATGAGTCAGGAAGGCCGTAGAGGAACTGGACAACCTAGAGTTCCTGCCATTGTCGTTGCATCGTGGCTAAGTCAGTAGATAAGGGATGAAGATTCTCAAGCTCAGTCTATACACCTTTAAAGGTCGAAAATTAGTCAGCAATATCGGGCCCAGTGAAGTGCAGACGGGACAGTTGTTTGTTCTGGTCAAACACCTTCTTCGAATTCTTACTGTGCAAGTAGGTATTGGCCAGTTGATCCCACATCTCCTTAGCAATCAGGAGACGAAGCAGAGTAATGTTGATGCGAGTTTCACTATTGTTCAGAATCCACGTCATCACATTCGAGTCATCCTTGAACCAGTCATCATTGATCTTTTTCTCCTTGGACTCGGCGGTAGTGGGCGGAGCAGGAGGCGGAGCCTCAGTCAGATGGGAATGCTTGCCTTGTGACTTCGCAAAGATCTCTATGGAGCAAACTCAATGTTGGTAGTTGCGCCCGTCTAGCTTCACAGTAGTCACTTGACAACGAAAGTCCTCACGGGAGGAAGCCATGAGGGAAACCGAGACCAAAAAAGCAGAGAACAGCAACAGGAGTCAGAACCGCCTAGATCCTCCAGCTAGGCGGCAGCAGACAGATAGAGCAACTGGAAGGACCAGCTCACATGTAGACTACGTCGAGGCGCAGCAGAGAACCCGACAGCTTAAGGGCCCACGCGGGCAGTTAGAAGGGGTATGGCTTCGAAGACCCTCAACACGAACAGCCAAAGACGATAAACGATTGTACGGGCTGCACTAGTAGGCCAGCTCCACACACAGAGGACCTCCGGCGACGGCGGCAGGTGCACCCGGCCGCACGGCGGCGGGCTAATGCCGCGGCAGCAGCAACAGTCGGCGGTTGCGGGATGCGGTCGGCCGGGGCGCATGGCACCGGGGGGAGGGGGGGCGGCACCGGGGGGAGGGGGGGCGCCACCGGCGGGGAAGAGGGAGAGAGAAAGAGAGGGCGGCGGCTACAGTAAGGGTGGCGGCTAGAGCACCTGCTCTGATACCATTTTAAGTTGTCTGTAAGGGTTAGGGTGCACAATGTGTGTACCATGTATATTTATAAAGAGAACAATTACATAGAGGTCCTTATAGAATAGGAAAATAACAAGTAAATATAAAGAACTTAAATAAAACACTATTTAATATGTTCAAAATTCTTCTGCTTGCTTTTTTTATAGTATCAATCCATACCATGTCATATGATTGCAATCCAGTCTTTTATATAAGTCCCTAGTGACCACTCACTCCTATATTACCACTTCCGGTCACTGTGTTACTCTTATCCCCATGCTAGTGTGAAAAAGAGCAGTGGCACTGTGGAGCAAGCAGCAACTAGCTAGCAACACTCCTTCAACACTCCTTTTCTTCTGTCAATTTCACAAGCTCTTTATGGGAGATGCCATCAAAAAAAACCTATGGCATTTATATTTTCTATAAAAATGAAATAGTTGACCGTCATGGCTATCGAAATAAGAAACATCTTGGTTGAAAAAATCTAGATTGGTGTTGCATCAAATGATCATCACACATGTATCGGCCTTATCATCATACACGTATCAACATTACTCGTGTTGTAAATTATGAGGTCTATTCCCACTATGTTTATTTACTAAGACCGATAAACGAGGACGCAATCATAGTATTTTACAGTAACAGATTAACGAAGTACCATGCGTAATGACATCAGTTCTTGATTCTCCATTTTAAATCTGCTCCTAGAAATTAAATACTCCTCACGTCTTCAAATCAATATGATTATGTAATTCAAGCCGAGCTGTGAGTATTTTTGCATGAGCTGGAGTTATGATGTAGCATACAGAAGAATTATACTGACATCCAGCTTGGCTACTATCCGCGCAAATAATAAAAAATCAGATAAACAGTGAATGCAAGCCGGTCATCCTAAGCCCAAAAAGCATGCTACCCAGAAACTGGGCGGCGAAATTCTGTCATGTGCTGACGGAGCAAACCCAATCGCACATCTAACCAGTGTCAATATTTAGGCTTTACACATGTAACAACATGTCCTTACGAAATTAGAGAGAGTTGAATTTAATAAATGTGGAGTCAAGTATAAAAAGGTTAAATCATGTCAAAGATTTTGGACAATCCAAAAGGAGGGTGGAATTGATAACAGCGATGCCCACTTATATTAGAAAGAAAAGGTTCTCTGGTTAAAAATTTCCTCAAAGTCATCAGTTTACTGAGTGGATTGTTTATAAAAGTCAAAGAAGTACCCACTTTTAGCAATATGATACATATCTACAAAATACACCCGTTAAATGAATATGCATAAACGATTTCTGAACAAGCAAAGAAAATACTAAAACCAAATTAGTATACAGACCAACCTGGGCAGATGTTCAGTAGGTCTGTCAACCATGAGTAGAATTGACAGTGGTGAGTCATACAGCTTTTTGCATTGGGGAAAAGAACACAGCATACTCACACAGCTAAATACATTTTCCTACTCCACGAGCATATGTGGCGAGTGATAGTGAATAATACTAAGGAATGTTCATGAACATCAACCGTGCATTTAATAAACACCAATACTGCCTTGCACAACGTCATGGGCCAACAAGGGTACAGCTGCTGCAAAGTTCAAAGGTAATCTACCGTATCAGGTGGAAAACAGCCTAGCACTATGTCAAAAAAGAGCAAAGTAAAAGAGTTATGATGGAGAAATCACCAGCATCAGCTAGCTGCAGGATGATCAAGATGAATATCACTACACCAAATACAAATGGTTCAAGTGTTGTTCTCCTCGAGAAATGTAGCTCCAATTGTGTTCAGCATGGTGCAAAGGTTTTGAATATCTTCAATTTTAGTTGGGCACTGAATGTCCAAAAAATTAACCCAGAAACAAGCCAAGCTATGCAATCTGCCCAAACAATAAATAGCTTTTTTCCCTGGTCCGTGCGCTCATAAATCCACTATAACTACTGCAAAGCAACATAGCCGTTTGGTCAGTAAATAAGGTGACCTATAGAGATGACTGTGATCCTGTAACAGTCTCTCTCACCTGCAAAACAGCATTTGCCTTTTTAAATGGCCATTTGACTATCTATAGCATCCAAAGAGAGTATGAAGCAAATTAATTTATTTAAATGAAAATAGACTCTCAGTTGCGAGGTAGATTGTATAGTGAAACAGGTTCATAAGCCAGTTTATATGGAGATTACAATTATTGCACTGCTGAAATCAACGACCTGTTAAAGCTGGATATGACCATTGCTAGTGAGTACACACCATATCCAACAAATATCATTCACAAATAGGTCCTAAGCATACACACAATCGGAGTTCTGCACAAGAACTACATACGAAGATGACAGATGAGGTAAACAATAACGAAACGCGCAGTAAGGAAATCAACAGTGATCTTGCAACAAAACGTGAACTGCAAATTGTAAACCAATTCCATTGTTAAAGAGATTGTGCCTAATACAACACCATAAGTCGTTTCAACCCTCTGAAACTAGACAGACATTAACCCATAATGCAGCAACAAAAACAGAACACATCCAATTTGTACATCACTAGCAACGCCCCATGGAAGTCCCATTCCTAATTCTAAAAGTCTTAACCACCGAAACCGTACAGAGTCCTGCCCTGGCGTTTCAGGGCATAGACGACGTCCATGGCGGTGACGGTCTTGCGGCGAGCGTGCTCGGTATATGTCACGGCGTCGCGGATGACGTTCTCGAGGAAGATCTTCAGAACGCCACGGGTCTCCTCGTAGATCAGCCCGCTGATGCGCTTCACACCTCCACGACGGGCAAGACGGCGAATAGCCGGCTTGGTGATGCCCTGGATGTTGTCACGGAGAACCTTGCGATGACGCTTCGCCCCACCCTTTCCCAGACCCTTGCCTCCCTTTCCACGGCCTGACATTTCAAACTCTCGTTGATTCCGCCTGCTGTATTCTTGGTCTGAATGTCTGATGGTTGGTTGGTGTGATGGGGCAAAGCTGTGTCAGCTTATATAATAGTGACTCAGGATGATGGCACCAACATCGCGCCGTTGGATGACATTGCAATCCGCAAGACAGACAAGTTTTACATTGACACCGTTTGAATTCCTTCGCCTGCATTTGATTGGTTTAAACGTGAGCATATGGATCGCCGTTTTGTTTTTCGGGCGCCGGCGACACTTCGCGTCCATTGACCATCCTCGCGGATTAATGCCCGCGGTTACGTGGTTGTCCACATTTTATGGCTAATGCTCCGTAGATTTTTCATAAGGAAAAAAAAATCAATATTCATGACAATTCCTATTTCATTTATAATTAAGTATGTATTATTATACAATTTAATTAATCTAATGTGTGACTACTAAATATATATGTATTATATAATTGACCAAGTCATTATTCTATTTTTATTTTGAGAAATCAGTAAAGAAAACACACTCCTACCCCACCTAAGAAAACACACTCATACACCACCATATGAAGGTGTGAAGGAGAATGCGATGTAGATTTTCTAACGCTATGTTTGGTATGCGGTGAATGAAGGGGAGGGGAAGGGAAGGGAGACTTATTTTATTCCGTTTGAATAGCATGGGGAAGGAAAAAGGAGAGAACATAAATAACATTAAAGAAAAAAATGTCATTTTTTTAACAAGTCGTTATTCCAAAAAGTTACATACACCACACATATATTATTACATAAAAAATAAGATAAATTAAACTCACATGTCTCATGATCAAAATAAAATTATCTATATAATTGTTTTATTAATGAAGAAAACACATGTCTTATATCTAACATGATGTAAAACGTAATTCATGTAAATAGAGACTACCACTTTTCTTTTTATAGCCATTGTGTTTATATGTATATTTCCCTCCATATTTATAATTTTCCCTCTATTTATTTAAGTTTCCTCCATAACTTGAAAGTTCACTCAGCTTTTCTCCAGAATTCCTTCCCTTTTTTCTATTTTTCCTTATTTTATTATGTTAAAAAAATGTTAATCTCAAACTTTTCGTGTTCTCTAACAACATTTTTTCTAGACATTCTAAGATATATTTTTTAAATTGTGTGTTACATTTAATTTAGTTTCTTTTTATTTTTAATTTTTCCCTCTAATTTTTTCTCCAACTTCTCCCAACATTTTGTATATCATCCAAGTGAGATGAGAGACGAAATGTTCTTTTTTGTCATTGGTTGGGAGCTATACAAGTATTTCCTTCCATATATTTATATTTTGCCTCGACATTCCATATTTTCCTCTAAACTTTATAATAAATTTTCCGCCAAGTCTTTCCCTTTCCCCTTGTCTCCACTCCGATTTGGTGCGGAAAAAAATGGCTGGAAATACACTTGATTATTTCCCCTCATTCCCCTTCATTTCCTTTCCTTCTTCCCCTTTCACCATGTGCAATCAAACAACTTAAGCAATTTCTCCTTCCCTCCATTACCAAATAGGCCGTAAATAAGTTTTGTTTATCAAAGAGAGTGTTAACCTAATTATGTCAATGCCAACTCCTTGGAATGATTTGTGTAATGATGACATCTATTGGCCCAAACATCCGCATGGCCGCCTACATGTGAGAATCAAGTCTTCGTTGGGAGAGTGGTATTTTATCCAGAGACAATCGGTACGACCTAGAATCATTATATGGTTGCTTAATCATGAACAAATCCTTACAAATTCTTTGAGGAAAATTAAACACATGACTACCGATGACAAATGTGGAATATGCAACTTGGAGAAAAAATCACTGTTCGTTCTATTCGAGATTGTCCAGCAAATAAGGAAACATGCAAACCTCTCAATCCGGAATTGAATGACACCTTTTTCAAAACCAAGACATCAATAGTTGGATTAAAGTTAAGCTTTAGTACATAATGAACAATTGGAACATTGTCTTCATGGTAGCATGTTGGCGACTATGGAAGCCAAGAAATACAAGGGTTTCATGAATTCAAATACCCCTACTATTGAGTTAGTTTTGAGCACTAGAACCAGTTAGGAACATCATAGATTTCTGAAAACCAAATAGTGTCACCTTTGGACCAAATGGCAAGCCGACCAAGCATTGGTGATCCCCTCCGCTTCGGGATAATTCCCAATTAATCTATGTGGACACAGCCGTATATAACATGAATCGGGTTATTAGCACTAACTTTATCATAAGACAATGCAACGGGGACTGGATATTTGGTGGCGCATGTAAACGGGAATGATCCATTGGAAGGAGAACTACCAGCTATCTTAAGGGGCACCCAAACAACTAAACAGGAAGGACATATGGGAATTGAGATGTGAAGTTAAATTAGACTCTATGTTATCCATTGCCTACATTGAGAAGAACAATGAATGTCCACTAGTACAAAGGATCATCAGAGTCAGTTGCAGGGGAAACCATTGGCAACAAGAAAAGAACGAGTTTATCAAGTTTATTTTTTTTTTATAATGATCATAGCATATATTAAAGCAAAAGCAAACAAATACCTGCTTTGTCGGGTAATACAAAGTAAACATAAGTAAGTTTAAGCTGGAAAGAAAATGAGATGTAAATGTTCTTGGGGGAGGCACCCCTTAACAAGTCACTTTAACACAAGCCATAAAAGTTTGGAAGATGTTAGATCATCTAATTGCTTGTAAGGGGCAGTTGGTAAACCAAAAATCATTGGTGTTAAAGCAGCAAACTAACTCCCGTTTCATCGTCCGCCATTGCCTTAAGGTCACATAGAAAGCGGGCTTCAGATTCACCTTCATCAGAGTCCTCCTTCCCTTTCTGTTCCTGTTTACTTGCACATGGTGATCATATGAAGGTTTGTGTTGATTTGTGAGATAATAAAGTTTATTAAAGTGAGAAGAGAAGATAATCGACTGGTTGACATGTTGGCTAAACGGTATTTGAAGATCTATAGAGAGAAATTCACTTCGCTGGTATGCTTAGATTATCTGAAGAACCTACTGCTTCAAGAGAAAGTGGTGATAGCTAACTCTTAAATCCTTATATTGTGACCTCGTAAAAAAGAATTAACCAAATAGCTTGTGACAATTATATTGAATATAAAAAGAAAGTAGACAAACCATGCCTAATAAAAAAAGTATAACTAGTGAGAATTGAGAAATTAAAAGAGAATGCAAACCGGCAAGCATGCTGGAACAAGAAAAATAAATAAAAATGCCACATACAAAAAAGATTTCTCTAGAAATAAAAAATAATTAGAGTAAACAAATCAGTTGGTTGCAATTATTGTATTATGAAGATACAAATATAAAAAAATAGGCTAAGCAAACCTTACAAGTGAAATATAGTAGCTGCTAGGAGTTAAGAAAAGCAAAAAATAATAATAAAGTATTCGTAGCAAATATGATTGAAAAAATTGACAAACATGCTGGTACAAAAAAGTACACGCATACAACGTAAATAAGTTTTGTATAGGGGAGACTCGGAATAATTTAAATACAATTCACTAACAATGAGCGACTGTCAGTTGACTTCCTCTGACTTATAGGATGTTATCAACATTTACATGTATTTTTCTTATAGGGCATATGCATGTTGGCGGCTAAAGTATAAACTATAGTAACTTACATACAATCTGCTAATTGACAACAACACAACTAAATGTCAAGTGACTTCCTTCAACCTATAACATGTCATTCTTGAATTTATGTGTGTGTTGATGACTGATATTATAATTAGTATTCATAATATTTAACATACCCACTAAAAAGAACAACTTGGTTAATTGTCACGTGACTCCCTTCAACTTGTAGCATGTAATTACTAAAATCACATGTGCTTCCTTCTTGAACATGTGTCAGTTGATAGCTAATATATAATTAATACTCATAATAATTTACATACAACTGCTAACAACGAATAACTCAGTTTAATTATCAAGTAACTCCTACAACTTGTAGCGTGTAACTACCAGTATTACCTGTTACAAAAAAAGCAGTCAGTAAGTAAGTACACAGTTGAATTGTCTAAACCACATATTAAATCTCTTATAAGTATTATGTTAAACATTCAGCCCAAAAATTAAAATTTGGAGACTTGTGAAATCTACTTGTGAAATTTCTTACATCACGGTAAGCCTCTCGAAAGAAAGGTGGAAAATGAAACAGTCACACAAGTGGTTGTTTTTTCACATAGAGCGCCCGATATTTGTCTGTGATTTTTATCAACAAACCAATTATCAACTTCCAAAATAAAGAATAAGCTAAGAAATGCTAAAGGCATTTAAAGTGAACATACAAGCAGGTTGATGAGCAAGAACACATACTTGAGGACTCTGCTTTGTTATATAGATAATAGAAATGTTGCTTGCATTAAAAAAATCTCAGTGAAATTAGATAATAGTACAAAGAAAAGATAGAAAAAGAAAGATATAAACAAAGTGTGAAAAGTACACTTTATGACTTCAAAACTAGATATCATGTGGAGGCATCTCATAACATGCAATTATCAAACATAAGAATGTCTATAATTAAATGGTACTAATTATCCATCTTCTTCCAAGAGTTTGAGAAAAGATTCTAATAAGTAGGTCTATAATAGACTAAATCCTAAGTAAGAATTCACTATTAGTTGGTCACAATTGTAAAGCATATTCTTTTGTATATATTTATTATCTTGAATATAATTAACAATAAGTGTGGAACTTATTTTGAAATAACAATTAACATTTAACATATATTTGAAGATATAACTCATTTACATCTTTAATTTACATTAAAAAACACTGTTGTACCCCAAATGCAATAAAGTATCGAAGTTATACTAAATCCCCAACATACTAATTTATTTAGGTGCTATAATGTATAATTTACTCTCTCCTCAATTTTGATAGAAAACATTTATTGATAATTAATAATGCAAGAAGTTATCTAATTATACATTTTAATACATCATAGAACTTAATTTATCTATGTCTATAAAAATTCTCAAAAATACAAAATATAATTAGTATGTCATTTGATACCATATTTGAAGTCTTTGGATCACCATACCCTCCAAGAGCCATAATATTCTTAAAATATCCCTAGACTAATAAAGTGGTCTAACTTGACCTGATACGTCAAAGTAGTAATTTCTATGATTACTCCTAGATCGAATCTACCATTTCCTAAATTTTGGTCTCATACAAACTTTACTTACCCATTCATTTAATTCCTTTAACTACTCAATTTAAATTCACCTAATTTACATGTATTTGCCATTGATGTTTTTCTTCTCCTGAGACCATGACATGTGAGCGTTACCCTAGCATTACCCTTCCATTTGTCTACCTCAGACATGTGTTGTGTTGTAATTTAGCCCACAAACGCCACCTATCCAGAGTAAATGTTGTCGTTCCTCTTCTTTCCTTCTCCTCCTCCTCTTCTTCCCTCTCTACTCCATCTATATGTCTTCCCTAAATGCACATCTATGCTGAATGTGTGTCTACATTGTAAATAGAGCCATGAATAATTTTAATTGATGTGCCTTCTTCTCTTCTTCCCCACTTCTTCCCTTCTCCCTTCTATTATCTTCCCTATTTCTTCCTCTTTCCACCACCTCCTTCCCTTTCTTGATCCCACTGACCTCTTCTTTCCCACTTGCTACCATGGACGCTCCTGCCAGTCTGTCCCCTGTCACCTAGTAGAGTTATGGTCGCAAGTGGGGCTTCGACCCCCAAACAATTATGTTTCTACCCCTATACATCCCCACATTTTAGTTATGATTGACACGACTAGAACCAAACACCAATATGCTAACCTACGGGGTTGCACCATCGTCATCATCGGTGATACTCATTCACCCTCTCTTAAAAACCTCTTCTTCCCCTATATATCCTTGTTCTTCATAAAAAAAAAAGTGTGCTGCCCCCGTTGGTTGTCCAGTGCAAGTTATTGATGCCATCATCATTCCATATAACTCTCACATACCATTATGCTTTTAGGAATTCAAAAGTTAGATCAATGGGAGAGACTTACTTTGACGGTAACCCTTCTCACTTCATAGTGTTGAATGTGTTCCAAATTGATAATTATATTTCCTTGCACCTCTTTATCTTACATGAATCCATTATGTAAAAGTCAAAATATGTGTATGGTCTTGATTCAGTTTTGGGTCATAAGTGATTAGTTTAGGTGCACATTGTATTAATTGGAATCAATTTAAAGACCTAAATAATTATTTATATATTTATAGCCTAGTTCCTATCCTTCTCATGACTGGAAACACTTAATCTACCTAGTTGAACCATTTTTTTCACTTAGTGATATACAAGTTTGTGGTGCTCATTCCACACATAAATTTTGTATCTCTTGGACATATGTTTACATGAATGTCCAGTTAAGATATAATCCATCTTAGAAACTTCTTGTGTATAGTTTGGTCTACTTAATCTCCAATTATCTTCCTGAAAGATACTATTCAATATGTTGAGAAATAGGCCACTGCATTATATGTTGACTACATTTCTTTAGTATCCTTGATTTGCATTTAGACTAAACCCATTATTATCCCTAGTGTAACTGAAAACCTAAACGTTAAACATGAGACATGATCTTTTGATTCTTTCTTACCCGAAGTAACCATCTCAAGAATTTTAATGTTGGATGATAGTTCATGTGTTGTACTTATCCTTAAAACTAATTAATTATCCAAGTATGTGGAATTCTAGTTATCGTTGCTAACCTAGGCGACTTATTGAATCCCATATTGTCAAATAGCTATGACCGCCATTCCCATCATGTCCTTTTGAAGTTAGATACATAAATCTAATATTTTGTTAGGTCATTTCTTTTAGGTTAACAATGATATGTGTACATGTATGAGGAATGAATATACAAGTTGGATGTGATCCGATTTGCATAATATAATAAGTTTGTAGGAGGAAAATGTGTCTTTGTGCGCCAAAGTATCATTAAGGTTACATTGTTATCTTGCAAGGTATGTGCTTCTCACTTGAGTTGTTACCCTTTTCTTTTGCATTTCACTGAATGGAGAATAATCATTTGATTATTCTAAATAAAGTAATCTTTTGAAAATACCCTTACATATTCATACTAATGTGGAAATTATTCTTGATGCTATGGAACCTCAACCATATCTTTATCATCTAAAATTACATTTTGACTTACATACCTTGTGGAATTATCTCGAAATTTTTTTTGATCACAATGACTTATTTATTACTTATCATATTTAATTTTGCAAGCAATTGTGACTCTTATGTAGTATAGTGTAACATATTTTGGGGGTGTATGGACTTAGTTGCACATGTTCCTCAGGCTTAGTCCCTAAATATGGGGTGTATGGCATTAGTTGCACACTGTCTTTGAGCATAATCTCTAGATTGGGGGTATATGGCCATGGTTGTACATGTTCCTAGGGTTTTAGTCCCTAAATAGGTAGTATGTGGTGGTGCAACTGTCACTTTTTATATTGTCAGACATTGCTAGTTGAGTTGTTCATATCTATGTTGCTTGTTATATATTTATACTATAACATATCAAAACCTAGCTTCTTGAATCTACAAAACTCTACTCATATGAATAGGAGGTTAGTATGATTGGTTCTTTAAACTTGACCAAACAAGGATGGAGTTAATGATGTGCTATCGTTAACACACAAAATTCACCAGAGAAAATTATCCCTGGAGTTTAACCTTTGATGACTAATTAATCCACTTGTAAAAAAATGAATTGATGCAGTGATGTGAGGATTTTGAGTCGCTTTTATAGGCTATTTTTACATTCATTTTATGTGTTTATTAGTCATATTTGTGGTTAATATCGCATGATTCACTTTCCTTAGTCTATGATCTCAAAATGCATCAAATTTACCTTGTTTCACCTTATTTGGTATCAATGATCATATTTATCGGACTTGATTGGTGTTCTTCTCATTATTTTAGGGAATTCGCATATGTGAGGCCATCGATGCCATCGACATGGCCACAACAACAAGCTGGAAAATGACCACAACCAGTCGATACCATCGACACAAAGTTGATGGTATCGAGATCGCCCCAGCAGAATGAGCTTTTGGCGACGGATTCCATAGTAGGAGCGACGTCTAAGGTGTCGATACCATCGACCCATAGTCAATGCTATCAAGATTACATCAGCGTGCCAAAGATCAGCAAGTCGATACCATCGACATCACCGTCGATGGTATCGAGCCATCTTCAGAGAGGATGCCAGAAATTGAAGAAGTGTCGATACCCCAAGGAGTTGATACCATCGACAAGGAGTCGATACCATCAACATCACATTGATAGTATCGACACCGCCTGATCAGGAAAACACTTAGGACGATCTTAATCGTACGACTGTGATCGTTTGGTGGCCATAGGTGATACCTATACCTAAGAAAGATGCCCCAAGCCGTAGGATCACGTCATTAGCCGCCAGACAAGTCTCAAGAAGGGGGAGGAGAGAAGAACGGAGCCGAGAGCTACGCCCCGATTGTTCCGAGAGCCATAGAAGACATTTTCCACCATCGGAAGGCTGTAGAACGTTCTCCCCACTCCAAGGAACGCCAAGATCTTCTCCGTTCAGGGGCTACACAACATCTATCCACATTTTCTCCATGTTTTCTCCTTTCCTCGTGTTGTTTTTCGTTGAGATGAACATGCGGGGCTAATCCCCTTTATCTTTAGGACTGGGAGTAGCCCGGGTAATCGTTGTATGATATTTTTTACATAGTTTATCATAATTTGTCTCTTAAATCTGTGGTATGATGTCATTTTCTCGATTATATCATTATGATTGATCACCCTAATGATAATCTAATACCTTTTATTACTTTGAAAGAAGAATTAACGGTTGAAAAGAGATGATAAACACATTAACTAATAAATCCTTTGAACAAGGTGATGTACAGTTAATGGTGGAAACCTAGAGTATGATCTTCATGCACCTGATCTAGGGTATAGGTTACTACTACCGTGGAACCGACCTAGATTTAGGTAGTGAATTGTATCGCGACAATGAACAATTTTGACTACAAGCCACTACTTGGAATAGGAGACGAATTAGGATAATTGTGTGAGAAATCGTACAATGAGAACCTGCGGTGAAACCGCAAACCTAAAGATTCCATCTTTAATTGATTAAACCAACCATTTCATCAATTGTTTTGCTTTCTTTTCTTTTTCTTTTTTTTTCAATCAACTCTCAAACCATTTTAATCGGTCTAGCTGATTGCGAACAATTAGTAGCAGTCTACTGAAAATCCGTTCCCTGAGTTCGACTCAGGCCTCACAAAGGTCTATATTACATTGACGCATGCACTTGCGTTATACACACGGTAAATTCGTGTCAAGTTTTTGGCGCCGTTGCCGGGGAACAGTGATTTTCGGCACTACGAGGGCTGCAAGCGGCCACTCTAGGCCACATTTTTTTAAATTTTAAATTCTGGAAATTAATCCTCTATCTTTTATAATCTGTAATCGTCTAGCACTGTGCCTAGATAAATTTATTATTGTGTAGGTACTAGTGCATGGTGAGTACGCGTAGTATAGACTACACACAGTCATCGCCGGAGGTCCCATTTTTGGGATCAGACTACGAGGAGAATGACACCTAAAATCCACTCGAGAATAAGAATTCAGATTCTGAACCCGAAGCAATGGCTGAGGAACAAACAATTTGGGAGAAAATCAAGGCTTCTTCCTCTTCCGCATCTAAGGGACCAATTAAGAAGTAGGCCATCAACATTCCTAACTACAAAATTGATCTAGGCCTAATTAATTTGGTCAAGTCTAATGCATTCCACGGTTTAAAAAATGAAGATCCGGTGACCCATATAAGTCAGTTCGTGGAGAATTGTGACATGGTAAAGATTGACAGGTTTCCACAGGAGGTGCTTTAGTTGAAGTTATTTCCTAGTTCTCTGGCAGAAAATGCACGAGAATGGCTACATAATTTGGACGACAAGTATGTGGAATCATGGGATCACATGGTTGAAGTGTTTTTTGAGAGATTCTTCCCGCCTGAGAAGACGAATGATCTCATAAGAAAGATCCACAACTTCAGCCAGAAAGCCGGTGAAACATATTCTGAGACTTGGGAGCACTTTCAGATAATGCTGAGGAGGTGCCCACATCATGGGTTAGATAAGGAGAAGCATGTCAAGATTTTTTATTTTGCTTTTTCTGAGCATGATAGAAGCAATCTGGATTCAGCAGGCTCAGGTTTCTTCTTAAACAACACAGACACAAGGTGTTGGGAGATTTTGAAGAATATGGCTAAGAAACAGTCATGGGGTGATAGAGATGTACCGAAACAAGCCAGACTTGCAAGGGAATAAAAGGCAATTAAACAATTGAAAGACAAAATGGATCTCATAGCCAACAAACTTGTAGAGAAAGAGGAAGAGTCTGATGAGGAGGCCCAAGTTAAATTCATTCAACAACAAGGTTACAGGAGCAACAATTATGATTGGAGGAAGGAACAAAATTTCCAGAAGCCGTAGCCTAGCCTAGAGGAAAAGAATAATGAATTGCTTAGTCAGGTGGTAAAGCAAAATCAGGAATTGATGGGCTCACTCGCCAAGACAGTACAGTCACACTGTGAGTACATGAACCAGTTTGGGCAGCAGATATAGAGCCATGGTGTACAACTGAGGATGCTAGAGACGTTCATAACCCAAATTGCAACTGAGGTGGCTGCCATGAAGCAAATCATTCAACAAAAACCAGCTGGGAAGGAAGAGGCTGCTCAAGTACATCATCAAGTGAAGTATATATCTGTGATTAAGGAGACAGAGCCACCGGTGGGGGAGGTCCATGAAAAGGGCAAAATGCATTTTGAAATGGAGGCTAAACCGAGTGTGCCATACCCCCGTAGATTGTATGGACTACTAGGAGGATGTCGCCCATTCAGCAAATCCCACCAAGAATCCATCACAGTCTTGCCCACACTTAGGCAAGAGGAGCAGGTGAAGGCCATACTTTGTAGTGGAGCTACTACCACCGAGAAGGATGAGTAGCCACGAGCCACACCAACCGTGAATGACATGTCAAAGCCTACACCAGAGGGTGACATTGAAGCAAGCTTAGGGGAGGAGACCCCAAATAGCCCATATGTGCCACCGCACAAGCACATAAAGGAGCCAAGCGTGTCGTTCCCAGATAGTCTAAAGCCAAGGAAAGAGCAAAGGCACTTCAAGAAATTTCTTTAGATCTTCTGGAAGCTCCACATTAACATTCCATTGGTGGAGAGAGAAAATTCCTTCATATGGAAGATTCATGAAAGACGTCATCAACAAGAAACGACAGATCAAAGATATAGATGTTGTGTGTGTTGATGAAATAGTAAGTTCTATAATCCAAGGAAAGCTGCCAAAGAAGAGGAAAGATCCAGGATGTTTCTACATCCCATGTTCCATAGGTGGTAAAAATTTTCCACAAGCACAGTGTGACTCAGGGGCAAGCATTAATCTTATGCCACTTGCCACTTTTCAAAAGTTGGGATTGAAGAAGCCAACACAAACTTCCATGACAATTGAGTTGGCGGATGGGTCCATTGTAAAGCCACAAGGTATGCGAGGATGTGCTAGTCAAGGTCAAAAAATTCATCTTCTCTGTTCACTTTGTGGTCATGGACATGAATGAGTTGGAAGGAGGTGAGATGCTATTGGGAAGGTTGTTCCAAGCTACGACTAATGTAATCACTACCATTGGGCGAGGTTACTTGACACTTGGGATTGGTGATGATAGAGTTGAATTCAAATTGCCAAATGAATCATTAGAGAGATCCCTTGACAACCCAGGTTAAAGGCATCTTTATGTCAAGCCTAGGACATTAAATAAGGGTGCTTGTTGGTAGGAAACCCAACTTTAGGTTTATTTTATGTTTGGTTATGATCTTTTATGTTGATGTACTTAGTTTTTGCTTAGGTTTTGATAATTTTTGTAAAAATGGTACCCTAACTCGTGTTTTGAAGTGTGCATAATTTTAAGGTCGATACTATCGACAACTCTGTCGATAGTATCGAGTTTGGGTCAGTAAATGCTGAGAAAGAGTCGATACCATCGACCTTAGTGTCGATAGTATCGAGATTCCTGAAGATTTTCAGAAAAATTGGTGATAGAGATATCGATACAATCGACACCCATGTTGATAGTATCAACACTTTTGATTTCCCAGGCTTTTAGATACATTGGTACACCAAATTTGCTGAGCCTGAGTCGATACCATCGACCTTGGTGTCGATGGTATCGACACCTGCAGGACAGCTACATAAAACAAGCCATAAAAGGTGTCGAAATGAGATTTTTTTGCATTGTTTTTTTTTGCAGAGTAAAGAAGGATGAAGCAAGTCACATCTTAGAACCACTAAGACACAAAAATGGGACACCAAAAAGAGGGAGATAACAAGCATCACTTGGTCCACTTGAGCATCCAATCATCCTTCTTCACCACACTTCAAAGCGAATGGTACCGGTGTTCCACCTCTTAAGTGGGAATGTTGACTATGAGGCCATAGTTGAATTCAAGCTTAGGGGGAGATGGAACCGTTTCTATCTTTTATTTCCTTTTCTTTTTAGAAATTTTCTTAGTTTTTAGGATCCACTTGCTATCTAGTGTAATCCGTGGATGTCTAATGTTAATGTGTCATCTCAATGTTTTCACATGGGAATTAGGGGTGCAAAATTTGAGCATATTAAAAAAAATTCAGGGAGTTGTAAGTTGAACTTATTTAAAATTGAGCACTTAACCTATGGAAATAATTGGGTTTGTCAACTTTAAAACATAAGATCATAACTGTACATCCTTATGATTCAAGAAATGTAGACGGACATGGATGTTGAGCCTAAACTGACCAAATGGTAATGGGACTTTAATCAAAAGTGAGAGAGAGAGAAACCCTTTGATTGATTGTTATACAGGTCAGTAAGGAGGGACATATAATATTTGCCAAAGGTTCTGTCAATTAGTCTTGTGATCTATCCACCTCATTTTATTCACATTCCACCATAAGAACTGGGAGCACATTACAATTTTCATTTCTTGATTGCATGTCATCTGGATAGGATTACATTATAGCTAGATTTTGCATTAAAAATGGAAAATGAAAGAAAAACTTATAGATGAATCATGCATGCACACATTCTCAAGTGCATGTCTTTATAGTGGTGTAATTACTTTCATGTAGTTGCATTTTGCATATTTTTGAGCATATAGGACATTATGTGCCTTATTTCTTCTGAAAAATAAGAAAAGCAGGAAATTTGTTCTATACTCTCTAAAAAGTAAGTTGGAATGCTTCAATGATAGTAGTTATGTGAAAATAAGCCGAAAAAAAAGAATGAAGAAAATAATATGGTGAATGTTCTTCTAGTCAATTGTAAGATGAGGGTTTGAAAAAAAAGAATAAAGTGAAATTAGAGGGAGAAAAGAACTTGTTTCACCTTCATAAGAGGAAGAATGAGCACATGTTGTAGTTTGTAGAAATGCTATCTCACGTTGAGATGGAATAGCAAGAACATGCATCATTCCACCTAAAATGTAGGCATTAGGTCATGTTCATATGCATATGCATCATTTAGGTCATTTTTGTTGATTTTGCATGTTAAAATTATCTTGTGCTTTCATTTCTTCCACAACCACCCATTTCATCCACCTGTTGCTCAAAATGGTAGGCCACCAATGATTATCTCCTCATTCTTATATATACGTAGATCTGCTTCCATGTAGATGGTAGTTAGTACATGAGCAACGTAGATAGGAGATCACAAGATGCACCAAGCCTGAACCAGAGGAATTTATTGTAACGACTGTTTCGCAAAAACAGGATTACCTAATGCGGAAGTGAATTATTTGCAGCGGATTACTGAAAATCACTGAAAATTTAAAACTTTTTGCAAAGAGATCCATTCATAGGAAAACTCTTTAACCATGAACCAAAGTATTCCAAATTCATCATGGTTCACAACTACACAACCTGTACCATTCCTTTTCAAGGATTACAACATTGACTGCCCTGTTAACAAATATACACAGGCAGTATAAAAACTTCGAGGCACTAAGCCAAAACTCAAATTGATACATTTAAAACTTCGAGGACCTGAGAGTACAGAGATGACACATAAGACTACTATCTATATGACTAGACAGACAATATTTCCACCTGAGATCTTATTGCTGTCCCTGCTGTTGCTGTTGCTCTTTCCCTATTCTAGGGTTTCTGCTCTGCCTTCCATGCATACCTAAAAATGTTTCCCACGGGGGTGAGACAATTGAAAATTGCCCCAGCGAGAGATATAACTCTCCGCCAAAAACATTGTTATTGCAGTTTATCAAATTAAAACTGAGCAGGGGTTACTTTTACATTATCAGGTAGAATTATTCATCATAGAACAGAATAAGATAATCTCCATTCTCAAGGAGGTCATTGCATCTACCCAAGGTAGATAAGTAATTCATCTGTCTACTTTGCAGAGAATATAAAGAAACATAATTAACATTTATCTACTAAGAAATGCACAAAGAAATGCAACATCAGTCAATGAATCTCCGTATTCAATCCTTAAGCAAACATGCTATACGGCTGATTACATTTTACAATCACACTTATGCCCTGAGGAGATGAGGTATACCACTCATACTCCAACCGACCACGGTTACGTAAAGCATCAGTACCACACATAGGTCAATGGAAGAGCCGGATTCCCATGACCTCAACTATCTCGGTCAGTACGAGATAACATGCAGGACATCTTGTGTCTCTGCTAGATAGCTTTCCAGGGTATACTGGCAACATCGCTATTAGAGTTATAGCCCATAGCATATACTCTCTTCAGGATATGGCCCGTAGCCAATGCCCGATATTATTTTGTGGAGTCATGGCCCGTAGCCATGCTCTTATTGGGGTATGGTCCGTAACCAATCCCGTTCATAGGACATAGCCCGTAGCAATGCCTATGGGGCATAAGGATATAATTGCCCAATTACCCCCACATATTCAAAAATATGCGTTCCGAGTAAACTCGTTTCACAATTCAGCTAATTCTGACGCTGATGGATCTGTGATCAGGGCAACTACATTATATGGTATCACTTGATTAATTAAGTACATTATCATATTCTTTTAGCATCAGCCAAATTTCCAAACATAACTTAATAAGACAAATGCTATAAAGAAAACATGTACTATTTCCATTAATCACTTCTCAGTCTTTATAAGACATGGGGATCTCAGTCCCTCATTTCAATACTGGGAATTTTCATTCCTTTGCAACTCAATGCCATAATCATATGATTCTGGGTATTCAAACCCTTAGCTCATTATTGAGCATTATTACCACTTTTTCAGGTAATTATCACCTTCAGGTCACCTGACCAAGGTAAATATGATGCTTATTACATAAACATCTTCTCATGGCACTTAAGGCCCATTACTTCTCTTATTACCTCATACTAGGCAATAAGGTATAGCATGGCACATAAGGCCCAATAAACAATGTCAATACATAAAATGTCATAGCTCATACCTGGCTATGTTCATCATCACATCATACCTACATGGTTAGTACATATGATAATACATCAATTTCATATCAGCACCATGCAAAACAATATATAACATCATTATTCAAGGGTAACACCACTATTCCCTTACCAGGGTTAGGGTTTCCCATTTCTCATTAATTCAGACCCCCTTGAGTTAACCAACTTTATCTTGTATTAAGGTATTTCCCCTCTTAATACATTCCATCACAGAATAATCATCCTTAGCATATAATGCATAGGTCACACATTAGAATTATCCAGCTATCTCACGTGATATGGACTTATCTTAGTTTAAGGCATAACTTTATTATAAAGTTGCCTATAAACAATCGCAATGATACACCCTCAACTAGGGTTTCACAAGGTTACACCCTCAACCAGGGTTCACAATGATACACCCTCCACTAGGGTTTCACAAGGTTACACCCTCAACCAGGGTTCACAATGATACACCCTCCACTAGGGTTTCACAAGGATACACCCTCAACTAGGGTTTACTAACATCCTAATTAGTGATTTCACATGTAGACAACCTCTTATTAAGGTTATACATTGAATCAGCCTCAATTAGGGTTTACATCATGTATTGGGTCCATGCATTTGTTATGCATTAATGACTAGTACCATTAAAGGTATCTCCCACCTAATCACATTAGTTTTTCAAAAAGGTTTGATCAATTAGACCTTCAATAACATGAGGTATCCAATTGAATTAACCAAATTGAACCACACTCAATTCTAATCAATGGAACTTCAACCAATTGGATCATCAACTCAATCATCATTTGAATCATGGCTCACCCCTCAATTGGGACTTCAATTATGGTCTGATCTCAATGGGATTAGGGTTTATAAACACCAATTAGAGCTTTGAAGTTGATCATCAATCATGCTACTAGTTGTGTTTCAATTGATTGCATTGGACCTTCAACCGTTGAATTCATGGAACCAATCATCAATTGGACCTATGCTCATACTTCAATTGAGTTTAATAGTTCAACCTTCAACTAATTTGAACCTCAATTGTTCATCAATTAGGGCTTGATTCAATTGAATTAGGGTTTAGAATTGATGATCCTTCAATACTAATCAATGCAGAACTAGTTGCATTGAAACCATTGAACCATCATCCAAATTGGGTATGACCTGACCCCAAACGGTCTTGAGGTCGTTTGGATGACCTCCAAAGGGTCTTGAGACCGTTTCCCATCATATCACTCAAATCCAAGCCATCCAATTAATGTTTGGATCATTGGATTGATCACCAAATCAGCATTGCATTGTATAACAGCTTGGTACCTTTAGACCTTCAAACACCTAACCATACTCAACCCTAGACCTCCAAACGGTCTTGGGTGACCACCAAACGGTCTTGAGACCGTTTGGATGAGCTCCAAACGGTCTTGAGACCGTTTGGCCCATCCAACCTTTGGATTCTAGTGAAAAATCATCATGGATTGGTCTATCGAGTTGATCAACAGATCAACACTACATTGCAATATGATTAGTACCTTTGGACCTTCAATTGGTCAACTATACCTGACCCCAGACCTCCAAACGGTCTTGGGGCGATCCCCAAACGGTCTTGAGACCGTTTGGGTGATCCCCAAATGGTCTTGAGACCGTTTGGGTGATCCCCAAACGGTCTTGAAACCGTTTGGGCTAATCAACCCAAAATCTCAACTTAACTCATTGGAATTTCAGCACTGTTTTCAATTAGGGTTTGCCTAATTGAATAGCCTTCAACTCATGATTCCTTGGGAGTTAATCCCTCAAATTCGGTGAGTCATTAGATCACATCATTAGGAACAGTAATCCCAAACGGTCAACGCTTGGTCAACGCACTCAAATGGTCTTGAGACCGTTTGCCCAAAAAGTTCAATTAAATCCGATTGAAAATCAGCACTTAATCCAATTAGGTTTCCCTAATTGATTAGGCTTCAACTCACGATTCCTTTGGAGTTAATCCCTCAAATTTGTAGGGTTATTAATAAACATAATTATGAACAGGAATCCCAAACGGTCAACGCTTGGTCAACCATCTCAAACGGTCTTGAAACCGTTTGCCCAACCAGGTCAAGTTAATCAGGTTGAAAATCAGCACATAATTCAATCCGATTGACTAATTGATTGGCCTTCAACTCTCGATTCCTTTGGATTTAATCCCCCAAATTTGGAGGGTTATCAGACTACATAATTAGGAACAACATTACCAAACGGTCAACGCTTTTTCAACTATCTCAAATGGTATTGAAACCGTTTGCCCTTAAACGGTTTGCTGAAACCGCATATCCAATCAAATTAAAACGATTTGGAGTAGCTATCAAAACGGTTTTGCTTGGTAATTTTCTTTGGATAAGCATATAGGATGATGTCATCATCCCCTTCCTTCGAACAACCAAGAACAACAACCGTTCTTGATGGAAATTGCAGCAAGAAACAAGAGTGCATCAAATTGAAGAAATCAATCAACAAAGCATAGAGAATTGATGCAATAGCAATGTTTAAGGGTTTAAGTTATAAAACCCGCCTCCAATTGAGCTCCAAAGCTCCAAGATCACGCCATTAATGGTGGATTAATCTCTTGCAACTCCCCCTAGGCTCGTCCTCAAGCTTTTGATTGTAAAAGTTGGCTAGGGTTGAAGAGGAGATCGAAATAAGAAGGAATCCATAATTTATTTTCGATTTCCACCATGAAATCATGGAGAACGAAGGTCAAGGGCTTACCCACAGGTTGGGGGCGTGCTCCCTGCTCCTCCCTATCTCCTTGGTCGGTTTTGCAAGCAAGGGGAAGAAGAAAATCCGAAAAAGGCCTTGGTTTGGGCTTAGAAATGACACTTTTATAAGGAAATTGATGACAGAGAAAATGCCTTATAAAAATCCAATTAATCCCAATAAAGTGGCCGCCTCTTCCCCCTCAACTACCTTGGGTACGAGGCACCTTCCTTGCCTTTAATTCTCCTTCATTATCCTCAATTTAAAGAAAAGCAAATTAACCACCTTAATGCTTATAATATAATATCCCACATGTGAGTGGATATTACTTTTCTTTATAAAAAGGTGAGTGTAATTTCACCTACTTAAGATATTTTCGTTCCTTATCTTGTTAAAGGAACGTCCATACTTATTCAAAATCAACCCAAAACATTTTGGTTGAAAGCCCTTCAATTATTTTTATTCATTTTTGCCCTAAATCGAATTAGGGTTTCAAATAGGCATTATTCTTGATTATTTTAATGTCAAGATTCTCTCTCCTACAACTTAATTCAAATGAGGAGTCCCTCTCATTTTATTTGCTCTACATGATGCCAAGAAATATTAAGGACCATATTGAAGTGGTAATTTGCATATTGAACCATAGATTTTGGGTAAATTGCACATTACACCAAAACTAGGTTTTAATGCACAAGGATTGCTTTACAAGCTTAATCTTGGTGTCCAAGCTTTTGAAAACCATACCGCTACATCATATTCATTATTATGATGTCTCAACATCAGAGGAACATCTTATCATGCAACATTTGCAATTTAACCCCTCAACTTGGGTAATTTGCACTTTAGTCCAAAATAAGCAAACATTGCTTCAACATTGTTCAAATAGGACCAAAATCGAAACATAGGTTCCTTTTGAGCCTTAATTACTTTTCACAAGATGAGATTAAGCATATAATAATCTTTCTTAATCAAAACACCTAGGGTTAAAGCATTAACCCATGTCAGGGATGTTACAAATTATAAACCCCTAACAAGGATTTCATCCCCGAAATCCCAGATAAAGGGAATAGATATTATTCATTCATCATATCATCATGTCTCTTCATAACACCTCATTGTTATATAGACATCATATAACTTTGATCAGCACAAAGTTCCTTCACACAATATTCTCATAGAGTCAAATGAGAACTTATCTTAAAGACATATTTAGTTGTTATGTTTATGCAAAGCATAAACCCCTAACATATGATGTTCATATCATTTTATATAATCAGACTGATTTCATAGTTGACCATTCCAGGTAGACAATCTAAACCATCTGATAATTCTCAGATACTAGAATCTCTTACCTTAGTATCAGTCGCATGTGTTGAAAACACATTATATTCTCATCTTTCTTTTATCATATTTACAACTTTATAGAACAGGGATCACCTCCCTTGTTCTCTTTCTCATCATATGAGGGTCATACTTTTACTTCCTCATATACACATACTGATCTGAATTCCTATCAGATCCTTCTTTCTTGTTCTTAAGATATGATACATTTATCCATATCATATTTCCAATTTCATGATACTCTTTAGATTGTATCAGAATGATTGCTTGATCAGGGCAATCAAAAAGATATCAATCTAAGAGTTTCCATACTCACTTTATCATCAATAGTTGTACACCTGATCAGGGTTTACAAGTACTGAGATCAAGTAGTATGCACTTACATGCTATCATATTCCTTTCTTTTCATATTACCATAACATAAGATTTAACATCCCTGGATTTTATCCAGGCATCTCTTCTATACCTCTTCCTCTTTCATGGAGGTAAGATCAATATAGAGCATTTAAAAGAATACTGAATAGAATTCAAATTCTAGTTCTCATCATTTCATCCCTATATAGCAACCAATGGGGAAAACAATATCAACAATCCTCCTTTTTATAACAAAAAGGGTTTAGTGTACTCAACATGTACACATTTATAACATACCTTGTACTCATATCATGGTCTTACTAGTCTTATTACTGAAGCAAAAACTAAGCCATAGAATCTTACAGGTGAAAGGTTAAGACCTTTGCACTTACTTAGTGGTTACTTCCCTGGTACACTAGGCATTTATTGCACTATTAGTACCAAAAACTTGGCTTTTTAAAACCATTAGGCAAATGTCTCTAGAATTATAGAGACCATTCCCTACTTCTCATCTTATTGCCCCTTATTGGGCACTACCATCACATATTTATTATCTGTCTGAACTCATAGCAGAGTCCACTTTCTTGCTATAAGTTAATCTTTTCCATATTTTCCCTTGTTCCAACATGACTAAGTCATTTAGGAACTCATTTAAAGCTCAAGCTTTCTGTATTAAGGACTGATAACCTAGGTTGTAAGCCTAGCATCCAGTCCACTCATATGCATTACTGTTGCCCTAATCTTCCCAACAAGAGCATGATCATAGGATTCTCTATCCTGATCAGGTCTGAATGGGGATTCTCAGGCACTCATTCTATTCTTGCATGATCCCTTGCACCTCTTCTTGGTGCAACAACATTGCCCTAAGCAATGTGTTCATTGTGCTCTCCAGTCATTTTAAACTTTACCCTTTCTCTGCACAAGCAGAAATCATTATAGGGTATACTGGAGGACACTAACATAGACTCAACAACTTAGTCCTATGTCTCTGTAGACTCAACGAACCTAGAGCTCTGATACCACTAATTGTAACGACCGTCTCACGAAAACAGGATTAACTAATGCGGAAGTGAATTATTTGCAGCGGATTACTAAAAATCACTGAAAATTTAAAACTTTTTACAAAGAGATCCATTCATAGGAAAACTCTTTAACCATGAACCAAAGTATTCCAAATTCATCATGGTTCACAACTACACAACCTGTACCATTCCTTTTCAAGGATTACAACATTGACTGCCCTGTTAACAAATATACACAAGCAGTATAAAAACTTCGAGGCACTAAGCCAAAACTCAGATTGATACATTTAAAACTTCGAGGACCTGAGAGTACAGAGATGACACATAAGACTACTATCTATATGACTAGACAGACAATATTTCCACCTGAGATCTTATTGTTGTCCCTGCTGTTGTTGCTGCTCTTTCCCTGTTCTAGGGTTTCTGCTCTGCCTTCCATGCATACCTAAAAATGTTTCCCACGGGGGTGAGACAATTGAAAATTGCCCCAGCGAGAGATATAACTCTCCGCCAAAAACATTGTTATTGCAGTTTATCAAATTAAAACTGAGCAGGGGTTACTTTTACATTATCAGGTAGAATTATTCATCATAGAACAGAATAAGATAATCTCCATTCTCAAGGAGGTCATTGCATCTACCCAAGGTAGATAAGTAATTCATCTGTCTACTTTGCAGAGAATATAAAGAAACATAATTAACATTTATCTACTAAGAAATGCACAAAGAAATGCAACATCAACCAATGAATCTCCGTATTCAATCCTTAAGCAAACATGCTATACGGCTGATTACATTTTACAATCACACTTATGCCCTGAGGAGATGAGGTATACCACTCATACTCCAACTGACCACGGTTACGTAAAGCATCGGTACCACATATAGGTCAATGGAAGAGCCGGATTCCCATGACCTCAACTATCTCGGTCAGTACGAGATAACATGCAGGACATCTTGTGTCTCTACTAGATAGCTTTCCAGGGTATACTGACAACATCTCTATTAGAGTTATAGCCCATAGCATATACTCTCTTCAGGATATGGCCCGTAGCCAATGCCCGGTATTATTTTGTGGAGTCATGGCCCGTAGCCATGCTCTTATTGAGGTATGGTCCGTAACCAATCCCGTTCATAGGACATAGCCCGTAGCAATGCCTATGGGGCATAAGGATATAATTGCTCAATTACCCCCACATATTCAAAAATATGCGTTCCGAGTAAACTCGTTTCACCATTCAGCTAATTCTGACGCTGATGGATTTGTGATCAGGGCAACTACATTATATGGTATCACTTGATTAATTAAGTACATTATCATATTCTTTTAGCATCAACCAAGTTTCCAAACATAACTTAATAAGACAAATGCTATAAAGAAAACATGTACTATTTCCATTAATCACTTCTCAGTCTTTATAAGACATGGGGATCTCAGTCCCTCATTTCAATACTGGGAATTTTCATTCCTTTGCAACTCAATGCCATAATCATATGGTTCTGGGTATTCAAACCCTTACCTCATCATTGAGCATTATTACCACTTTTTCAGGTAATTATCACCTTCAGGTCACCTGACCAAGGTAAATATGATGCTTATTACATAAACATCTTCTCATGGCACATAAGGCCCATTACTTCTCTTATTACCTCATACTAGGCAATAAGGTATAGCATGGCACATAAGCCCCAATAAACAATGTCAATACATAAAATGTCATAGCTCACACCTGGCTATGTTCATCATCACATCATACCTACATGGTTAGTACAGATGATAATACATCAATTTCATATCAACACCATGCAAAACAATATATAACATCATTATTCAAGGGTAACACCACTATTCCCTTACCAGGGTTAGGGTTTCCCATTTCTCATTAATTCAGACCCTCTTGAGTTAACCAACTTTATCTTGTATTAAGGTATTTCCCCTCTTAATACATTCCATCACAGAATACTCATCCTTAGCATATAATGCACAGGTCACACATTGGAATTGTCCAGCTATCTCACATGATATGGACTTATCTTAGTTTAAGGCATAACTTTATTATAAAGTTGCCTATAAACAATCGCAATGATACACCCTCAACTAGGGTTTCACAAGGTTACACCCTCAACCAGGGTTCACAATGATACACCCTCCACTAGGGTTTCACAAGGTTACACCCTCAACCAGGGTTCACAATGATACACCCTCCACTAGGGTTTCACAAGGATACACCCTCAACTAGGGTTTACTAACATCCTAATTAGTGATTTCACATGTAGACAACCTCTTATTAAGGTTATAGATTGAATCAGCCTCAATTAGGGTTTACATCATGTATAGGGTCCATGCATTTGTTATGCATTAATGACTAGTACCATTAAAGGTATCTCCCACCTAATCACATTAGTTTTTTAAAAAGGTTTGATCAATTAGACCTTCAATAACATGAGGTATCCAATTGAATTAACCAAATTGAACCACACTCAATTCTAATCAATGGAACTTCAACCAATTGGATCATCAACTCAATCATCATTTGAATCATGGTTCACCCCTCAATTGGGACTTCAATTATGGTCTGATCTCAATGGGATTAGGGTTTATAAATACCAATTAGAGCTTTGAAGTTGATCATCAATCATGCTACTAATTGTGTTTCAATTGATTGCATTGGACCTTCAACCATTGAATTCATGGAACCAATCATCAATTGGACCTATGCTCATACTTCAATTGAGTTTAATAGGTCAACCTTCAACTAATTTGACCCTCAATTGACCCTCAATTGGTCATCAATTAGGGCTTGATTCAAATGAATTAGGGTTTAGAATTGATGATCCTTCAATACTAATCAATGCAGAACTAGTTGCATTGAAACCATTGAACCATCATCCAAATTGGGTATGACCTGACCCCAAACGGTCTTGAGGTCGTTTGGATGACCTCCAAAGGGTCTTGAGACCGTTTTCCCATCATATCACTCAAATCCAAGCCATCCAATTAAGGTTTGGATCATTGGATTGATCACCAAATCAGCATTGCATTGTATAACAGCTTGGTACCTTTAGACCTTCAAACACCTAACCACACTCAACCCTAGACCTCCAAACGGTCTTGGGTGACCACCATGAAAACCTCTAGAGGGGGGTGAATAGAGTTTTATAGAGATTTTAAAATAATTTAAACTTAAGCAACCACAAGGACAATATTGGACAAGGAGACACAAGGGTTTAGAGTGGTTCCTAGCCTTAGCAAATACTAAGGTAGTCAGTCCACTACCCGGTTGCTTACCCAACCGGGATTTGAAAAGAAATCTATTTTATTACCTCGCAAGGACTTTACATAAAATACAATTTCTTTTCCCAAACCCTTCAAGCAGCCTTCACCTAGAAGTAATCGCCCAACCTTGAAGCAGCCTTCCCTTGAAGTAGATGCACCAACACCCGTTGCACCAGCCTTCTGAAGTAGCTTCCCGTGCGATAGCCTTCTTGAAGTAGCTTGAAGTCCCCTTCTCCACCTGAGAAGTCAACCCTCTCCAATCCGCAGCCTCCAACCCTGGGAGTAGCAAGGAGAGTACAAAAGATAACGAGGAACAAGAAGGAAAACAGAAATTACAACTTATCCTTTTAAGCACAAGGCTTGATTTGCCTATATCAAGCGTGTAGATCTCCTAACCAATGTATATGACAATGTGATTATAGTGGATAGGAGATACTAGCCTATAGGACACGAAATGGGAGCAATAGGAATGAATGGCAAGTGTAGGAATTGCTCTATTGCTCTAAAACAGATTGCAAGTGTGTATTCAAGCTCAAGTATAGCACAAGTATATCTTGGATGCTTTTGGTGACCTAAGGCATGTCCTATTTATAGGAATGACTTATGTATGCTTAAGGACGTTCTAGACAACTTCTAGGGGGTTCCTAGTGCTTAACTAGCCGTTAGGAATAAGTTAGGCGCATTAGCAACGGCTAGTTAATTAATTCTGCAGTTGCTGTCAGAGACCATCTCGGTCGAGGACTCGTCGACCGAGATGCCCAGTCGGTCGAGGATTCGTCGACCGACAGGCTCTCTGGATTAACGTTTATTTGCAACTGTCAACTGCTGTGTCTAACGGCTACTTTTGGTCAATCTCGGTCGAGAAGTTTGTCGACCGAGAGTGTCTCGGTCGAGGAGTGTGGTCGACCGAGATTGACTCTGTTTTCAATCTTTTAATTAAGATACTAAGTGTGTGTTTATGAGTGTGCATAATGTGATCCTTTTGGAAGGGATGACTTGTCTAACTATGGTGTGTAGCTAGGGAAGATCTAACGCTTGATTTACATGCGATTCTAAGTACTTGTACATTATATATTTGTACAAGTTTTTACAACAGTGATTACATTGCATGGAAATATAAATATGTAAGCTCTTGGATTTTCCCTAGTTGCTTTGTTATCCACCTAATCCTGCACACTCAAGTAGCTCGTTAGATTAATAAGAATGAAATGTTTGTCATCATCGAAACAAAGGGATTTATCATAATGTCCAATTTATCCAACAATCTCCCCCTTTTTGAAGATGACAAACATTTCCTAAAATATGAAATAAGGAAATATAAAGCATGTGAGTTTCATACCTGAGGATTACCTTTTGTAGCCATTCTTGTTTTACAAGTGAGTGCTGGCCATCAAGATGAAACTCATGTATATTTATATTTTTGATTTTATATTCTTTCTCCCCCTTTGTCATTTCAAAAAGATATCCAGGTTAAACATATTATTTCTTCTCCCCCTTAATTTTATATTAAGCTCCCCCTTAATTAGATATCCTATTAGGAACAGGGATTTATGTCATTTTTGTCTAATTTAGCCACAATTTATTTCTCAATCATTTGCAAAGGATGTTAAGCCTTGAAATGATATGAGATCATGTTAGGTTCATGGCATATGTATATTGATTTCTCACTCATTTTACAAGGGATGTTAAGCCCTGAAATGAAATGAGAGTTCCTTTAAGAGCAAGATATATCATTTTGATGAAATTCTTTTTCATGCAAATTTCTTTTAAGAATCCGAAGGTCATAACAAACTCCAAATGATGTTAACAATGTTTTTGTAAGCTTCATAATTAAATAATCAAATTTGTTTTTATAAGCTCCCCCTTAATCTTACGATTTAAGCAATTTAATGCTTCTAAGGTCACAGATGATTTTAAATTTTGATTTTGACCTTTATCAAGAGTATACTAAGATTAAGTACAATAGAATAATGTCCAAATAAGCATCTTGTCAAAGCTTATTTTAGGTCGCCCTTGACTACGACCATAGCGCCCCTTGGTCAATTTTAATTTTAACCAAGAGGCAAATTCTGTAGATTTCCAAGATAGACATTCATTTCTGCAGATAGCTTATAAATATCAATTTGAAGTATATATGAGCATCATAGTAAAGTCTTTGACCTTGATTTTTCTAGAATGCATGTTTTACATGATGTTTCATATGCTTTGCGATGGGTACATGAGTATCAAATCCCATTTCTTATTATACCCTTATCATAAGATTCTTAGATATATATTTTGAAAGCAAGATTTATATCTTAAAGTCAAGCTTTTTGCTTTTAATTTCTTAGAACAAGCAAATAGATAAAAACATTAATATTTTGTTCTAAGAAGTACCGTTTTGGCTTTGTCATAGAACCATCATCATCACAAGCTGTGTCCACAACTATTTTCTATTATGTTAAGATGCTTTTATGATATATACAATTATAATGATCATTCAAGATTTGTATATATGAATCAAAACATAATGAAGCGTGTTAAGTGATACTTAATATAAAAACATCTTCTTAACAATGAAGGCATGATTAATATCTCAATTTCTTATAGATACCTATTGAGAAATTCTTCATTTTATTTCAAACCTTAAAGTTCTATGTCTAAGCAATAACTCACCAATAACACATTTGCTTGCTATAAATCATCAAGAAGTCATGTATACAATAATCATTTTCCATTTGTTCTATGTAGCATAGCATCATTTTTATGAGTTGAATGATAAAATAGTGAAAGCATACCCATGATGCAATGATAGAACCATAATTATTTCATGAGATACAGTAATTGTAATCATGTCATAACACATGATTTCTATATGGATAGACCAGGAGATACTTTAGGAAATCATGTGAAATAGTTAATTCTAAACATGATGATATCAAAAAGATCTTCAACTAGTTTTGCATGTAAAATAGTCATTAACAACAATTAGATAGCCACTGATCAATCAATTATTCAGCAATTTTACTGCAGACTGAAAAACAGTGACATGCTCGGTCGACCATTTCTCGACCGGGTTTTCACTCGGTCGACAAATCTTCGACCGACCCAATTTCTGGAAAGTGTTCAGAATTCTATTTCAAGTACAATATAGACTGTATCTAATTTAATTATTTCAAAGATCAGTTTGATATAAACATATGAATACCAAAGTAACATTTAGATTATATCTCAACTTAATCATATTCAAATCTTTTAAGTTTTGATTAATCCTTAATTGATATAAATTTGTTATCCCTGTATGTTAAGTTGAGATAGACATAAAGATATGCAAATTAAAGTCTTTGGTCATATCTCAACTTAGTCTAATCGAATCAATTTGGGGATTTTGGAACCCATACCATCTCATTATTCTTTTTCTTGTATGGGCATGAGAAGGAGTAATGTCCAATACGTGAACAATAGTGGCAACATATAGAATCAACCTCATATCTCTTTCTATGATTTTGGTCTAGGTTGTTCTTTGGTACAAAAGTATATTTGCCTCTATGTACATTCATGGATTGTCTTGCTTGTGTCCTTCTCCAACTAGGTTGTTGATAGGATTTCTCCTTAGGCTTATAACCTAGTCCTCTTCTCCCTATTTGATGATAGGAATTTTCTAATATTTTATCAAGGATTCCATTGTTGCTTAACTTACTAACTTCTTGTTGCAACTTAACGATCTCATCCATTCTTTTCTTGATATCTAATTTTGCTTGATCTAGATTGGATGATAGCATATTTCTTTCTTTCACTATATTGTCATAATCTACATGGGTGCACAATATAGGTTGTTTTTTAATATCATTTAACTTTGCAAGCAATTCAGTCTTTTCTTGACATAGAAGATCATAGTTAGTCTCTAGAGTGAAAATTTTCACTTCACTATTACTTAGAGATGATTTCAAAGTACGATTGTCAGACATAATGCTATCTTTTTCAAAACCAAGAGTATTCAATTTAGCATATAAATCGTCATTTTCGGATGTAAGCTCAAGAAGTCTAGCATTTAGATCATCATTTTCTTTATTTGATTTCTTTAATTTCTTTTTGTATTCAACATATTTATTATGTGTTTCTTCAATAATAGTAACTAACTCTTCTTTAGGTAAATCAAGCAAGCTTACCTCTTCTTCTTCTTCCTCACTTACTGTAGCAACGAAACATTCTTTATTTGACCTCCATGGACATTTAGAAGTAGAGTGCTTTGTTCCTAAGCACCAATTGCAACTTGTCGAACTTTGGTCCATGTTCCTTTTCTTGTGGTTGTAGTCACCTCCTCCCTTTATCTCTTCAAGACCTTGTTAGGGCTCCTTGAAGCCTGCTCTGATACCAATTGAAAACCTCTAGAGGGGGGGTGAATAGAGTTTTATAGAGATTTTAAAATAATTTAAACTTAAGCAACCACAAGGACAATATTGGACAAGGAGACACAAGGGTTTAGAGTGGTTCCTAGCCTTAGCAAATACTAAGGTAGTCAGTCCACTACCCGGTTGCTTACCCAACTGGGATTTGAAAAGAAATCTATTTTATTACCTCGCAAGGACTTTACATAAAATACAATTTCTTTTCCCAAACCCTTCAAGCAGCCTTCACCTAGAAGTAATCGCCCAACCTTGAAGCAGCCTTCCCTTGAAGTAGATGCACCAACACCCGTTGCACCAGCCTTCTGAAGTAGCTTCCCGTGCGATAGCCTTCTTGAAGTAGCTTGAAGTCCCCTTCTCCACCTGAGAAGTCAACCCTCTCCAATCCGCAGCCTCCAACCCTGGGAGTAGCAAGGAGAGTACAAAAGATAACGAGGAACAAGAAGGAAAACAGAAATTACAACTTATCCTTTTAAGCACAAGGCTTGATTTGCCTATATCAAGCGTGTAGATCTCCTAACCAATGTATATGACAATGTGATTATAGTGGATAGGAGATACTAGCCTATAGGACACGAAATGGGAGCAATAGGAATGAATGGCAAGTGTAGGAATTGCTCTATTGCTCTAAAACAGATTGCAAGTGTGTATTCAAGCTCAAGTATAGCACAAGTATATCTTGGATGCTTTTGGTGACCTAAGGCATGTCCTATTTATAGGAATGACCTATGTATGCTTAAGGACGTTCTAGACAACTTCTAGGGGGTTCCTAGTGCTTAACTAGCCGTTAGGAATAAGTTAGGCGCATTAGCAACGGCTAGTTAATTAATTCTGCAGTTGCTGTCAGAGACCATCTCGGTCGAGGACTCGTCGACCGAGATGCCCAGTCGGTCGAGGATTCGTCGACCGACAGGCTCTCTGGATTAACGTTTATTTGCAACTGTCAACTGCTGTGTCTAACGGCTACTTTTGGTCAATCTCGGTCGAGAAGTTTGTCGACCGAGAGTGTCTCGGTCGAGGAGTGTGGTCGACCGAGATTGACTCTGTTTTCAATCTTTTAATTAAGATACTAAGTGTGTGTTTATGAGTGTGCATAATGTGATCCTTTTGGAAGGGATGACTTGTCTAACTATGGTGTGTAGCTAGGGAAGATCTAACGCTTGATTTACATGCGATTCTAAGTACTTGTACATTATATATTTGTACAAGTTTTTACAACAGTGATTACATTGCATGGAAATATAAATATGTAAGCTCTTGGATTTTCCCTAGTTGCTTTGTTATCCACCTAATCCTGCACACTCAAGTAGCTCGTTAGATTAATAAGAATGAAATGTTTGTCATCATCGAAACAAAGGGATTTATCATAATGTCCAATTTATCCAACACACCAAACGGTCTTGAGACCTTTTGGATGAGCTCCAAACGGTCTTGAGACCGTTTGGCCCATCCAACCTTTGGATTCTAGTGAAAAATCACCATGGATTGGTCTATCGAGTTGATCAACAGATCAACACTACATTGCAATATGATTAGTACCTTTGGACCTTCAATTGGTCAACTATACTTGACCCCAGACCTCAAAACGGTCTTGGGGTGATCCCCAAACGGTCTTGAGACCGTGTGTGTGATCCCCAAACGGTCTTGAAACCGTTTGGGCTAATCAACCCAAAATCTCAACTTAACTCATTGGAATTTCAGCACTGTTTTCAATTAGGGTTTGCCTAATTGAATAGCCTTCAACTCATGATTCCTTGGGAGTTAATCCCTCAAATTCGGTGAGTCATTAGATCACATCATTAGGAACAGTAATACCAAACGGTCAACGCTTGGTCAACGCACTCAAACGGTCTTGATACCGTTTGCCCAAAAAGTTCAATTGAATCAGATTGAAAATCAGCACTTAATCCAATTAGGTTTCCCTAATTTATTAGGCTTCAACTCACGATTCCTTTTGAGTTAATCCTTCAAATTTGGAGAGTTATTAATAAACATAATTATGAACAGTAATCCCAAACGGTCAATGCTTGGTCAACCATCTCAAACGGTCTTGAAACCGTTTTCTCAACCAGGTCAAGTTAATCAGGTTGAAAATCAGCACATAATTCAATCCGATTGACTAATTGATTGGCCTTCAACTCTCGATTCCTTTGGAGTTAATCCCCCAAATTTGGAGGGTTATCATCCTACATAATTAGGAACAAAATTACCAAACGTTCAACGCTTGGTCAACCATCTCAAATGGTCTTGAAACCGTTTTCTCCCAAACGGTTTCAAACCGTTTGCCCTTAAACGGTTTGCTAAAACCGCATAGCCAATCAAATTAAAACGATTTGGAGTAGCTCTCAAAACGGTTTTTCTTGGTAATTTTCTTTGGATAAGCATCTAGGATGATGTCATCATCCCCTTCCTTCGAAAAACCAAGAAAAGCAACCGTTCTTGATGGAAATTGCAGCAAGAAACAAGAGTGCATCAAATTGAAGAAATCAATCAACAAAGCATAGAGAATTGATGCAATAGCAATGTTTAAGGGTTTAAGTTATAAAACCCGCCTCCAATTGAGCTCCAAAGCTCCAAGATCACGCCATTAATGGTGTATTAAGCTCTTGCAACTCCCCCTAGGCTCGTCCTCAAGCTTTTGATTGTAAAAGTTGGCTAGGGTTGAAGAGGAGATCGAAATAAGAAGGAATCCATAATTTATTTTCGATTTCCACCATGAAATCATGGAGAACGAAGGTCAAGGGCTTACCCACAGGTTGGGGACGTGATCCCTGCTCCTCCCTAGCTCCTTGGTCGGTTTTTCAAGCAAGGGGAAGAAGAAAATCCGAAAAGGGCCTTGGTTTGGGCTTAGAAATGACACTTTTATAAGGAAATTGATGAGAGAGAAAATGCCTTATAAAAATCCAATTAATCCCAATAAAGTGGCCGCCTCTTCCCCCTCAACTACCTTGGGTAAGAGGAACCTTCCTTGCCTTTAATTCTCCTTCATTATCCTCAATTTAAAGAAAAGCAAATTAAGCACCTTAATGCTTATAATATAATATCCCACATGTGAGTGGATATTACTTTTCTTTATAAAAAGGTGAGTGTAATTTCACCTACTTAAGATATTTTCGTTCCTTATATTGTTAAAGGAACGTACATCCTTATTCAAAATCAACCCAAAACATTTTGGTTGAAAGCCCTTCAATTATTTTTATTCATTTTTGCCCTAAATCGAATTAGGGTTTCAAATAGGCATTATTCTTGATTATTTTAATGTCAAGATTCTCTCTCCTACAACTTAATTCAAATGAGGAGTCCCTCTCATTTTATTTGCTCTACATGATGCCAAGAAATATTAAGGACCATATTGAAGTGGTAATTTGCATATTGAACCATAGATTTTGGGTAAATTGCACATTACACCAAAACTAGGTTTTAATGCACAAGGATTGCTTTACAAGCTTAATCTTGGTGTCCAAGCTTTTGGAAACCATACCACTACATAATATTCATTCTTATGATGTATCAACATAAGAGGAACATCTTATCATGCAACATTTGCAATTTAACCCCTCAACTTGGGTAATTTGCATTTTAGTCCAAAATAAGCAAACATTGCTTCAACATTGTTCAAACAGGACCAAAATCGAAACATAGGTTCCTTTTGAGCCTTAATTACTTTTCACAAGATGAGATTAAGCATATAATCATCTTTCTTAATCAAAACACCTAGGGTTAAAGCATTAACCCAGGTTAGGGATGTTACATTTATTATCTTAACTGCTTTATGTGATAGTGTACGTCGATTAGGGGGTGGGCATCTCTTATGGACGATTATTGTCACCTTAGGGTAGTTATCTGTAAGGACCCTAACCTCCGTTTAGGGTTTACCCTGTTTGCTTTGCTTAACCCTAATGCTTAGTTGCTTGCTAATCACCTTTGGTGGTGATTAGGGTTTGTTGGTGCTTTGTTGAGAGTTGGAGGTGCTACTTGCATTTAACCCAAGTTCAGGGTTTGTGGGCAAGTTTGCCACCTTGTGAGGTGTTCCTCCCTCTCCTTGCTTCCTCTAGTGTTGAGAGGAAGGTTTGGGCTCGTTGTTTGAGTTCCTTTGGGCTTGGTTGAGCTTGTTGTGCCTTGTAGTGTTGCCCTTGCTTTTTTGGACCTTGTATCGGGCAAGAGCATGCTTGTGTCGGCCTAGGTGTGTCGCCCAGGATGTGTGTCGCCCAGGGTTGTGTCAGCCATGGTGGGGGTGTGTCGGCCATGGTGTGGGGGTGTGTCGCCCATGGACCCCTTTGACCTTCTTTGACCTCGTTTGTGTCACCACTAGTGGACACTTGGTGCTTGATGCTTGCATGTGGCAATGGCCTTGGACATGTGTTTAGGGCATGTTAGAGTGGTGGCATTGCTCATGGACAAGTGTCCCTAGGTGGGCGACACCTTGCCTTGTCTTACCTTGGTTTCTCCTCCATCCCCTTCTATATATGCGTTTCCTTTCCCTTGCTAAGGATCCCTTTAGTTCCTTAGTCTCCCTCTCCCTTGGTGCACGACACCCCTCTTCTTTTGCAAGCTTGGTGGCCGATCCTTCTTGGAGTCTCCTTCTTCCTCTAGTGGTGGCCGAACCCTAGAGTGCCTTGCTGTTCTTCCTTGATGGTGCTTGGAGCTTGGAGCTAGGAACTAGGAGCTTGGAGCTTGCTTGAGGCGGGTTACATAACTCCTAACCCTAACTACACTACCATCTTTTATGCTCTTATATGTTGCTCATGATCGGCTAAGTATGTTGTTATTTTAGTTCCTTGCTTAAGTTGTCCTTGTTGGCCGAACCATGTGTTCTAGGGTTTCTTGGTGAGCAACACTCCTTTCTCTCCTTAGACTTGAGGAGTGAGCTTGAGTTCTAGTAATATGGGCAATACCCCTCTCTCGTTTAAGTTGAGAGGTGAGCTTGTATTCTAGTGGCTTGAGCAACACCCTCCTCTCACCATGGACTTGAAAGGTGAGCTTTGTGGTAAATGTGGACCTTGGCTATGGTTGTACCTTGTGGTTGCCCGATTGGTGATAAGAGATGTGCAAGACCCCTCTCTCTTATTTGTTGAGAGGTGAGCCATCTTCTTAATCCATTAGGGTTTTGGTACCCTTGTGCTTGAGGAGGATGACGACCTTGTGGAGTTGCATCTTGACCGTTATGATCTTGGGGGAGGTGTTGCTCGATATCCCTCTTGATCTTGAGCCTTGAATGACACATGTTGTGGCTGTGAGAGGCGTCACCCTTGGTCCCTACCTTGTGTGTGTGTCGGGAATCACACCTTGATGAGTAACCTGCCCGATACACTTAGCCTATGTGATGTCTTGGTGTCGTTGTGCTTTGAGCTATGGAGTAGTTAGCTTGATCTGTGATCTGGTCTTGTATCGGGCGTCACACCTTAGTCTTGTGTGTTGGCCGAGCTGCTCGCTTTGGTTGCTCGATACATATATGGCTGCACGTTATCCCCCGTTGCACGACACACCTCTTGAGCTTTGTTGCACGATAGGCTTTGAGGCCGAGACACCCGGGTTGCACGTTATGCTGATGGCCATTAGTGGGTAGTTGCACGATACACCTCTTGAGCTTGCTGCCCGACATGCTTTATAGCCGTCATCCCGGATGCACAACACAACATTGCACAATGCACCGTTGCATGACATGGACCGAGCTGCACGTTACTCTTGGAGATGCACGACGATGCGTTGCACGATATGCCTCCTGGACATAGATGCACGTCATGATGTTGACCGTTATGCCTTGGATGTGCGACACCCTTGTGCTTGGCCGATATGTGGCTTACTCGTTTGACTGATGTTACCTTTAGTGTGGGTGCCCTACCCGACACACCTTTGGTGAGGGTAGTGGGCACTTCTAGTGAGGGTCTTGTCTCTTATGGAAAACCTATACGCTAGCTTTTGTTCATGAATTACGTTGGGTTGATAATAACCTTGACATGCTTGATGGTAATTGTGATAGTAGATTACATCTATGAAACTTGTTATGATATTGCATCTGTTTATAATCATCTTGAATCATTTGTATAATGCTAAAGAAATGAGGAGCATATAAGATGCCTTGCATGATGTTATGAACTATGTCTATGGTCACAAGTTGAGGCATGATTGATAAAGCATATAATCATCAATGTCACCCTATGTTGATAGTATGATCTTTCTGTTAGTCTATGATGATTGTGCATACTAACCATGCAGGTGTTCCATACAGATGCATAGCCAGGTAAAGGGCTATGAGATATATATGTAATAGAGTAACCCTGCTTTAATAATTACTCTTGATGATGAGATATCATATATGATGTGATTGGTTTGAGGACCCGAGTTTGGCTAAATTGCCTAAGTTGATGAGAATGCCTTGAGAGGCAGTGACACTATGTGATAAGGGATTGAGATCCCATGGCAATGTGATGATCCTTGAGATGGATCTAGATGATTGGCAAGAGGCCAAGTGATAACATGTAATGTTGAATCCTGGTGATGGATCACGATGATGTTGATTATAGTAAAAGCATTATATTGAGTTTCATACTATTTATTCTTGTTATAGCTTGCATGTTATACAACTTGGATGAATCTTGTAATCCACCTAAAAGATACTAATTAATCACAGTGGAATATATCATGTAGTTTACCCTGGCCATAGATCCATCATCGTCAGGAGCTGGTGATGGTGAAACGAGTTCTCCTGCGGGTTAACCCGAAGCGCATATTGTTGAATATGTGAGGTTTCTCCTATCCTAAAATAGAGAGGGAATCGAGTGCAGTTGTGGTTGTAGACTCGGGATATGTATGTGAGCATGGTGAACAGGCCCATGGCTCAGGATATGTGATATGGGAGCATGAATGCGTTCATGGCTAAGAGCACAGTGAATAGACCTGTGGCTCAGATATACTAGCGTCGAGATCTGTACTGAAGCGGGCTAGGCAGAGGGTAGCCTATGGAGCTGACCCTATGGCTGAGGCCACTTAAGCATGAGACTGTGGTCCTGCTTGTGTTGTACTCATGCACTGACCGCGAGGTCGGAGGTCGTGGAGTCCGACTCTTCCATTGACCTTGTATGGTACTGGCTCTGGGTTTCGCAGCTGTCGGTTGGATTTGAGCGGTACGGCTCATTTCCTCAAGGCATAATAACACATAATCCAGCCGTGTAGTATTTACTTCTAAGGACAAAACACGGAACATTGGTTTTTGGCCTTGCTTGTGTAGTTAATCTTATAAACCTTATCTTGTTAATCATGTTCCATAAAGATATATTTGGTGATATGCCTTCCATACATCTGGTAAGTTTGATGGTATGAATAGATTTACTTTATAAACTACTCTTGTTATACCTCTTATCAGTTAATTACTATTGTTGCTTTATGTTTCTGTGGTTTTGTGGTTTCGACGGGGAGTTATGTTTCTCGCTGGGACTGTGTGTCTCACCTCGCTGGTTTATAACCTTTTTAGGTGTTCGAGCTAGATGTGGTGGTGGTCGTGGAGTTGCGGCCGAGCAGCAAGAAGAGCAGTAGAAGGCAAGAGATGGACATGTTGCTGTTTTGGTTGCTTTGTAGTACAGTCTTAGAGTCATCCCTATACTCTCAGGTCCTTGGAGGTGTTTTGACGTTGTTTCACGATGTATAGTCATTGATGTTTTGTATATCTTGTTGTTGGCCGGATGTGGGACTTTATGTATGTATAAATAGGTGATGAACTTGTGTGATGACAGGACAGCTGATCTCCTAAGCTGTGGACACGTGTCAAGATCTTGTAATGTTTATATAACGTGTTTCCTTGCAGGAGGAGGACCCAAATGTAATAGTTTCTCAGTTACTCCTCTTTCTATGATCGATTTTAATTAACCCGTGTTTTTGGTAATCTGTGGTTTATGGTGATTTCCGCACATTTTCGTGTAACACCTCGTTGTCTGTGTGATAGCGGGATGTGTTGCCACAAGTTTTGGTATCAGATCTCTAGGTTCGCTAAGTCTACAGGGATTTAGGAGTAGGTTGTGTCTGTTCTTGTGAGACTTCTAGATTTTCTTACAATCATCTTATGCCCTCAACGGAAGAAAAGCCAAGATGTCTGGAAACCATGAAGAACATGTTGCTGAGAACAGTGATGCTGCATCAGTTGATGGAGCTATAGGGCAGGCACATGAAGATCGGGTGCCTGAGGTCCCCCAACCTGACCCAACCATTCTTGAACACCCTGCCTATCAACAACTTATGGGGCAGATGATGGCTATGATGAATCTCATGGTAGAGAGATTGTCAGTGCCTCCGCCGAGAGCACAGGCTCCCCATGGAGAAACATTGGGTATTGGGAAGACCTTTGAGCGACTTCGCCGAGTCAAAGCTTCGGACTATGCTGGAACAGCTGACCCAGCGGATGCAGATCTGTGGCTGACAAGTCTTGAGAAGGCTTTCCAGATCCTCGACATCCCCAAAGTAGACAAAGTAAAGCACACTGTCTACCTTCTGAAGGTTAGTGCTGGTCACTGGTGGACCATCGAGGAGGAGAAGCGACCTGGTGAGGTGATCGGTTGGGAGGTTTTTCGGTGCGAGTTCGTCAGCAGATACTTTCCAAAGACGTATCTGGATGAGAAGATCAGTCAGTTCGAGTGCTTGCGCCAAGGAACGATGAACATCACCGAGTATGAGGCCAAGTTCATGGATATGTTAAGGTTTTGTCCTCACATGGTGGCAACAGATGAGGAGCGGATCAGACGTTTTGAGAAGGGTCTGAGTGCTGAGCTGACACCACCTATATCTCTGTTGGAGAATCGAGAGCGGTTTGCTATGTTTATGGAATCTGTCCGGAGGATTGAACGGTCAGTCAAGGAGAAAAGAGAATCCATGTCTAAGAAGAGGTCTGCTTAGTTCCAGGGACAGAGGTTTGGTGGCTTCAAGAATCCTAGGTTTTCAACACCTTCAGTGATGAGAGGTTCCAGTGCGTCGTCGCAGTGGTCTCCGAGTAAGGGAAGATGTTATGTTTCTTCGTCGTCTAAGGCACATAGTACAGCTTCTATGGCAGTGACAGGGCCATCTAGGCCACAGTTTGAAGATAGGTCATGCCATCTTTGTGGTCAGATCGGGCATTTCAGGTTCAATTGCCCGAGTAGAGATGTCGAAGTGACGCAGCAGCCAAGGCAGAACCAATAAGGGTCAGATAGACTACAACCCACTGGTAGTAGAGGGTGAGGACGCAGTCAATCATCGCAAGAAGGATCTTCTGCTCAAGGAAGCAGAGGACATGGACAACAAGCAACAACTCGATTCTATGCTATGAGTCAGCCAGAGGCGATAGTCAACCCGCAAGTGGTGACAGATCAGATGGAGTTATTTCATTCTGATATGTCTTCTTCTTGCTTTATATCTGTTCTGGTTGACCCGGGTGCTACACACTTTTTTATCGCCTATAGTATGCTTGAGAACTATTGTTTACCTGTTAGCTATAAGAAAGATAGCTTGTTGTTAGAAACCCCTTTTGATGGTTCCTCGATGCTTCGAGAAGAGTGTCCATCTTGTACCTTATCTTTTTCAGGACACAATATACAAGTGGATCTCATACCACTTGATATGCATGGGTTTGATGTTATCCTTGGGATGGATACCTTAGAGAAGTATAAGGTTGTTTTGGACTGTGGTTCCAAGCAAGCTGTGTTTGATGATGATGGTAGGAAGTGGATCTTCCAAGGAGATAGGAAGATTCTTCCGATGTGTTTGGTATTAGTTACGGTGGCAGAGAAGTTGCTATGACAAGGATGTAAGGCGTTCTTAGCTCACGTTGTGGACACCAAGGCGAAAGGTCCTAGCCTTAAGGAGGTGTCAGTTGTCCGAGAGTTTGCCAATGTGTTTTCTGATGAGTTCTCTGGTGTTCCTCCACCCTGAGAGATTGATTTCGAGATCAATCTGGTACCAGGAACACAACCAGTTGCGCAAACACCATATAGTATGGCTCTAGTAGAGATGGTAGAGCTTAAGAAGCAGTTGCAAGAGTTGTTGGAGAAAGGTTTCATCCGACCGAGTACGTCGCCTTGGGGTGCTCCAGTGTTGTTCGTCAAGAAAAAGGATGGGTCGATGCAGTTATGTATAGATTATCGACAGTTGAACAAGGTCACGATCAAGAACAAGTACTCGTTACCGAGGATAGATGATCTGTTTGATCAGTTGTGTGGTGCTACAGTGTTTTCAAAGATCGATCTACGGTCCAGATATCATCAATCGAGGATTAAGGCGGATGACATACCAAATTCAGCTTTTAGGACGAGGTATGGTCACTTCGAGTTTGTGGTTATGCTGTTCGGACTAACCAATGCACCTGCTACTTTCATGGATTTGATGAACAGAGTGTTCCATTCGTTCCTAGATCAGTTTGTTGTAATCTTTATAGATGACATCTTGATCTACAGTCGGGACAAGCAAGAGCATGAGCGACATCTTCAACTAGCATTGACTCTTCTTCGCCAACATCAGTTGTATGCCAAGTTCAGTAAGTGTGAGTTCTGGTTAGAAGAAGTAACCTTTTTGGGTCATGTGATATCTGCAGAAGGAGTCAAAGTGGACCCGAAGAAGGTGGAGTCTGTTGTAGAGTGGGAACAGCCGAAGACGCCGACAGAAGTTCGTAGTTTTCTGGGTTTAGCAGGATACTACCAGAGGTTTATCAAGGACTTCAGTGCGATTGCATTACCGATGATGAAATTGACTAGGAGGGATGTACCTTTTGTCTAGGATGATCGTTGTCAACAAGCTTTCCAAAGTTTGAAGGAGAAGCTGACCAGTGCTCCAGCGTTAATCCTGCCAGAGCCTGGAAAGGGCTATGTTGTTTTCTGTGATGCTTCCAAGAAAGGTTTAGGTTGTGTGCTGATGCAGGAAGATCATGTGGTTTCTTTTGCTTCGCGACAGCTTAAGAAACATAAGGAGAACTATCCGACTCATGATTTGGAGTTGGCAGTAGTGGTTCATGCGTTAAAGATTTGGAGACACTATATTTACGAAGAAGTGTGTCAGATCTTTACGGATCATAAGAATCTGAAGTACATCTTTTCGCAGCATGAGTTAAACATGTGACATCGTCAATGGATGGAGCTAATCAATGATTACGACTGCACCATCGAGTATCATCCTGGTAAGGTGAATGTGGTAGCTGATGCGCTTAGCCGAAAGTCTTCTTCTCTTTCTACAAAGAAGGCACAGTTGAGTTCCCTGGTATGCCATAGATGGGATATGCTTGTTTCCTTGCGACAGATGAATGTGCATATGGAAGTTTCCTTGTTAGCTGGACTTTTAGCACATATGCAAGTCAAGCCTACGCTGAGACATCAGATCAAAGATGCACAACAAACAAATGATTCAGTACAGTTGATCAGATCAGAGTTCGGCAGTGAAAAGCGTGATGGGTTCCATGAGTCTGAGGATGGACTAGTTTGCTATCATGATAGGATGGTGGTTCCCGATGCTGATGATCTAAGGAAGCTAGTGCTCAAGGAAGCACACAAGTCGATGTATGCTATGCATCCATGAGTCACCAAGATGTATCATAGTCTGAAGGACTTGTATTGGTGGCCCGGTTTGAAGAAAGATGTAGCCGAGTACGTGGCTAGGTGTGCGGTTTGTCAGCAAGTCAAGGATGAGCATCAGAAGCCGGTAGGTACGTGCAACCCTGCAGATACCACAGTGGAAATGGGATCATATAACCATGGATTTCGTAGTTGGTCTGCCCAGGAAAACTAGGAATCATGATTCCATTTGGGTAATAGTGGACAGATTGACAAAGTCTTCCCATTTCATACTGGTAAAGACAACGTATACACCCGAGAAGCTCGCTCGGGTATATGTAGATGAGATAGTATGGTTGCACGGTGTGCCAGCGATGATAGTTTCTGACAGAGGTCCTCAGTTCACGAGCTGTTTCTGGGAACAGTTGCACAAAGCGTTGGGAACGCAGTTGAGGTTTAGTACCGCCTTCCACCCGCAGACAGATGGACAATCTGAGAGAACTATTCAAATTTTAGAGGATCTCCTTCGAGCTTGTGTTTTGCAGTTCCTAGGCTGTTGGGACATGCATCTCAGTCTGATAGAGTTTGCTTACAACAACAGTTATCAGCGGAGCATTGACATGGCTCCTTATGAGGCCTTATATGGGGCAACAGTTGAAAGAGGTACAATACAGGCAGAAGTTTTATGCAGACAATCACTGATGACCTTTGGAGTTCCAGGTGGGAGACAAAGTGTATCTTAAAGTCTTTCCGTGGAAAGGTGTGCTAAGGTTTGGCCGGAAGGGTAAGCTAGCACCCAGGTATATGGGGCCATACCCAGTCATAGCACATTTTGGCAAGGTAGATTACGAGTTAGAGCTGCCACCAGAGTTGCATAGGTTACATCCAGTGTTCCATGTCAGTATGTTGAAGAAAAGTCATCCATATTCAGGAACAGTGATACATCCAGACGAAGTTGAGCTTGATGAAGATGTGACCTACGAGGAAGGTCCTGTGGTGATCCTTGACAGAAGAGTTAAGAAGCTGATGAGGAAGGACATGGTTCTTGTGAAGGTTATTTGGCATCATCGTGGCATTGAGGAAACCATATGGGAGCTTGAGGAAGAGATGAGGAGGAAGTATCCCTCGCTTTTCTCTTTGGATTTCGGGGACTAAATCCCTTTGTAGGGGGTTGGCTTGTAAGGACCCTGACCTCCGTTTAGGGTTTACCCTGTTTGCTTTGCTTAACCCTGATGCTTAGTTGCTTGCTAATCACCTTTGGTGGTGATTAGGGTTTGTTGGTGCTTTGTTGAGAGTTGGAGGTGCTACTTGCATTTAACCCAAGTTCAGGGTTTGTGGGCAAGTTTGCCACCTTGTGAGGTGTTCCTCCCTCTCCTTGCTTCCTCTAGTGTTGAGAGGAAGGTTTGGGCTCGTTGCTTGAGTTCCTTTGGGCTTGGTTGAGCTTGTTGGGCCTTGTGGTGTGTTGCCCTTGCTTCTTTGGACCTTGTGTTGGGAAAGAGCATGCTTGTGTCGGCCTAGGTGTGTCGCCCAGGATGTGTGTCACCCTGGTGGTGTGTCACCCAGGGTTGTGTCGGCCATGGTGTGGGGGTGTGTCGCCCATGGACCCCTTTGACCTTCTTTGACCTCGTTTGTGTCACCACTAGTGGACACTTGGTGCTTGATGCTTGCATGTGGCAATGGCCTTGGACATGTGTTTAGGGCATGTTAGAGTGGTGGCATTGCTCATGGACAAGTGTCCCTAGGTGGGCGACACCTTGCCTTGTCTTACCTTGGTTTCTCCTCCATCCCCTTCTATATATGTGTTTCCTTTCCCTTGCTAAGGATCCCTTTAGTTCCTTAGTCTCCCTCTCCCTTGGTGCACGGCACCCCTCTTCTTTTGCAAGCTTGGTGGCCGATCCTTCTTGGAGTCTCCTTCTTCCTCTAGTGGTGGCCGAACCCTAGAGTGCCTTGCTCTTCTTCCTTGATGGTGCTTGGAGCTTGGAGCTTGCTTGAGGCGGGTTACATAACTCCTAACCCTAACTACACTACCATCTTTTATGTTCTTATATGTTGCTCATGATCGGCTAAGTATGTTGTTAGTTTAGTTCCTTGCTTAAGTTGTCCTTGTTGGCCAAACCATGTGTTCTAGGGTTTCTTGGTGAGCAACACTAATTTCTCTCCTTGGACTTGAGGAGTGATCTTGAGTTCTAGTAATATGGGCAATACCCCTCTCTCGTTTAAGTTGAGAGGTGAGCTTGTATTCTAGTGGCTTGAGCAACACCCTCCTCTCATGATGGACTTGAAAGGTGAGCTTTGTGGTAGATGTGGACCTTGGCTATGGTTGTACCTTGTGGTTGCCCGATTGGTGATAAGAGATGTGCAAGACCCCTCTCTCTTAGTTGTTGAGAGGTGAGCCATCTTCTTGATCCATTAGGGTTTTGGTACCCTTGTGCTTGAGGAGGATGACGACCTTGTGGAGTTGCATCTTGACCATTATGATCATGGGGGAGGTGCTGCCTGATATCCCTCTTGATCTTGAGCCTAACAATATGTGCTCCGGGTTAACCCCTCTCTCTGTTAGTCTATGATGATTGTGCATACTAACCATGCAGGTGTTCCATACAGATGCATAGCCAAGTAAACTGGATATGAGATATATATGTAATCGAGTAACCATGCTTTAATAATTACTCTTGATGATGAGATATCATATATGATGTGATTGGTCTGAGGACCCGAGTTTGGCTAAAGTGCCTAAGTTGATGAGAATGCCTTGAGAGATAGTGACACTATGTGATAAGGGATTGAGATCCCATGGCAATGTGATGATCCTTGAGATGGATCTAGATGATTGGCAAGAGGCCAAGTGATAACATGTAATGTTGAATCCTGGTGATGGATCAGGATGATGTTGATTACACTAAAAGCATAATATTGAGTTTCATACTATTTATTCTTGTTATAGTTTGCATGTTATATAACTTGGCTGAATCTTGTAATCCACCTAAAAGATACTAATTAATCACAGTGGAATATATCATGTAGTTTGCCCTAGCCATAGATCCATCATCGTCAGGAGCTGGTGATGGTGAAACGGGTTCTCCTGCGGGTTAACCCGGAGCACATATTGTTGAATATGCGAGGTTTCTCCTAGCCTAAAATAGAGAGGGAATCTAGTGCAGCTGTGGTTGCAGACTCGGGATATGTACGTGAGCATGGTGAACATGCCCATGGATCAGGATATGTGATATGGGAGCATGAATGTGTTCATGGCTCAGAGCACGGTGAATAGGCCCGTGGCTCAGATATACTAGCACCGAGACCTGTACCGAGGCGGGCTAGGAAGAGGGTAGCCTATGGATCTGACCCTGTGGCTGAGGCCACTTAAACATGAGACTGTGGTCCTGCTTGTATTGTACTCGTGCACTGACCGCGAGGTGGGAGGTCGTGGATTTCGGCTCTTCCATTGACCTTGTATGGCATCGGCTCCGGGTTTTGCAGCCGTCGGTTGGATTTGAGTGGTACGGCTCACTTCCTCAGGGCATAATAACACGTAATCCAGCCGTGTAGTATTTATTGCTAAGGACAAAACACGGAACATTGGTTGAGGCCAGTGGCGGCGGGGGGGGGGGCAAGCTGGGACACGTGTCCCCCCTCCAATTTTGAATTTTTTTGAACATATATACATATTATGTGTATTTACATGGTATCAAAGTTAATATTTATTTTTATGTGTTATCTCCTTGACACACTAATTAACCTAATTTCTAAATATATAAACTGTCTTCCATAAATAATGTCATTAATAATACTATTTTTAGTAAAGAATTATAAATAAAAATACATCAAAATAGGATAATTTCATAAAAATCAGTGATATTTCTTTACTTTATAAACATATCTCGATGTTCCATACTAAATGAATTGTTCTTTATTAAATATATTAACAAATGTATCAAAAACACATACATAAATGTCAACTTATTAACTATTATTTTACACTTATTTGTATAATGATAATATAAAAAATAAATACCTATAATTAATAGTATACTTTATTAAATGTCAAATATTTTTATATCATATATAAATATTTAAATATATAACAAACATATCAAGTATGTAGTTGTATGGATAATGATGAAACAAAAATAGATATTTGTTATCAATTATATACTTTATAAAATATCAAATAATTTAAATAATATATAAACAATTAAGTGTGTAACAAATACAGAAAGTACATAGGTAATGAGATGAAAGAAAATTGATATCTATGTGCATAGGTAATATGGAGAAAGAAAATTGATATCCATAATTAATGGTATAATCCATGACATATCGAATATTGTTATAATTAAATGTATAACAAATGTAGCAAGTACATTAGTTCTATGTGTGTATCTTTTACTTGTACAAATGGTGTATGCTGGTTATTTTCTATTATATGTGTAATGCATGCTAGTAAAGATAAAGTCAAATAAAATATAATAATTTCTAAGTAGTACATGGTGTCACGATAAATTTGTTAATATTTTTAACAAAATAAGTGTATTGTTTTGGATTTCTATACATCAATAATTCTTTGTTAAAATAATGTAATATCATGTGTCATTATGAAGGAACCTTTAAAATTATACTTCTATTCACAAGTTATGCAAATATTATTTCTCTAAATTAGAAATATGATTTCATCTTAATGTCAAGGATAATGAATTTTTATATTTTCTTAGTTTCCAATGCAACATAGAAATAATTGTCTTTAGAACTTAGTGAACAATAAATTATCATAAGATCTATTACTTTATTAGGTAAAAATTATGAATAAGTTTAACACCATCATAAGTATCTTTATTTAACTTTAAACTACTAGAGTATTAGATTTTTTTATTTATATATAATAATAGTAATTGCCACATGGTACTACTTATATATTCATTTCTTAACTTTATGTTACTTTCTAGTTACTTTCTTATCAAACTCATCATGTAGGAAATTGTTTGCATGATCTTAAAAACTAAATAATAATCCACACAATCAAAATTGAACATTAAATTTATGTAGTTTTTCCAATATGAAGAATTAATATAAAGGAATAGTTGGTCTTATTCAAATAAATTAAATCTTTTCAATGCCAATGTCGTCATTTCAAACTCTTCTTACATATAAAAATATCCTAAACGTATGTAGAATGTTATAATATACATAATACTATGCAATATTAGATATACACAGAAGGTTATTTTGATCAGATCTATATTAAATACTCCACAAAGTGATGAGCTACGTCTCCAACCTATTTTTTTTATTTATGTAAGACTCATCTATTTTTCTCACTAGATCCAAGTAAATAGGTCAATATCATGTCTTTAAGACATGTTCACACTCCATTTGTCTCATGGTGATTATTTAAATACTATTTACATATGATTTAAAATAAAAATAATATCGATCTTATATAAATACATAATGTTATTTTTACAAGTGCCCCCTCTTCATCAGGGGGCTGGCTCCGCCACTGGTTGAGGCCTTGCTTGTGTAGTTAATCTTATAAACCTTATCTTGTTAATCATGTTCCATAAAGAGATATTTGGTGATATGCCTTCCATACATCTGGTAAGTTTGATGGTATGAATAGCTTTACTTTATAATCTGCTCTTGTTATACCTCTTATCAGTTAATTATTGTTGTTGCTTTATCTTTCTGTGGTTTTGTGGTTTCGGCGGGGAGTTATGTTTCTCACTGGGACTGTGTGTCTCACCCCGCTGGTTTATAACCTTTTTAGGTGTTCAAGCTAGACGTGGTGGTGGTCACGGAGTTGCGGCCGAGCAACAAGAAGAGCAGTAGAAGGCAAGATATGGACATGCTGCTATTTTGGCTGCTTTGTGGTAGAGTCTTAGAGTCATCCCTATACTCTCAGGTCCTTGGAGGTGTTTTGACGTTGTTTCACGATGTATAGTCATTGATGTTTTGTATATCTTGCTGCTGGCCAGATGTGGGCCTTTATGTATGTATAAATAGGTGATGAACTTGTGTGATGACAAGACAGCTGATCTCCTAAGATGTGGACACGTGTCAAGATCTTGTAATGTTTATATAACATGTTTCCTTGCAGGAGGAGGACCCAAATGTAATAGTTTCTCAGTTACTCCGCTTTCTGCGATCGGTTTTAATTAACCCATGTTTTTGGTAATCTGTGGTTTATGGTGATTTCCGCATGTTTTTGCGTAACACCTTGTTGTCTGTGTGATAGTGGGATGTGTTGCCACATTATCGTTATGTGGTTAGTAAAGGTCGGTATGTGAATGACATGTGGGAATCATATAGAGATGTCTTTTATGCTAACATGTTCTTTAGTTGACTCTCGCAATGTTATTCTATAGTTTTGTTGCTCGAGGACGAGCAAGTTCAAGCTTAGGGGAGTTTGATGCGAGGATTTTGAGTCGCTTTTATAGGCTAGTTTTACATTTGTTTTATGCATTTATTAGTCATATTTGTGGTTAATGTCGCATGATTCACTTTCCTTAGTCTATGATCTCAAAATGCATCAAATTTACCTTATTTCACCTTATTTGGTATCAATGATCATATTTATCAGACTTGATTGGTGTTCTTCTCATTGTTTTAGGGAATTCACATATCTGAGGCCGTCGATACCATCAACGGATGTTGATGCCATCGACATGGCCACAACAACAAGCTGGAAAATGACCACAACCAGTCGATGCCATCGACACAAAGTTGATGGTATTGAGATCGCCCCAGCAGAATGAGCTTTTGGCGACAGATTCCATAGCAGGAGCGACGTCTAAGGTGTCGATACCATCGACCCATAGTCAATGCTATCGAGAGTACATCAACATGCCAAAGATCAGCAAGTCGATACCATTAACATCACCGTCGATGGTATCAAGCCATCTTCAGAGAGGATGCCAGAAATTGAAGAAGTGTCGCTACCCCAAGGAGTCGATACCATCGACATCACGTCGATAGTATCGACACCGCCCGATCAGGAAAACACTCAGGACGATCTTAATTGTACGAATGTGATCTTTTGGTGGCCATAGGTGATACATATACCTAAGAAAGATGCCCCAAGCCGTAGGATCACATCATTAGCCACTGAATAAGTCTCAAGAAGGGGAGGAGAGAAGAACGGAGTCGAGAGCTATGCCCCGATCGGTCCGAGAGCTGCAGAAGACGTTTTCCACCATCGGAAGGCTGTAGAACGTTCACCCCGCACCAAGGAATGCCCGAATCTTCTCCGTTCAGGGGCTACACTATATCTATCCATGTTTTCTCCTTTCCTCATGTTGTTTTTCATTGAGATGAACGTGTGGGACTAATCCCCTTTATCTTTAAGACTGAGAGTAGCCCAGGTGTGGCATACAACTAAAAAAAACAAGATTAACTAATGCGAAAGCGTATCATTCACAAGGGGTTAACAAAATCACTAAAAATTAAAACCATTTTCAAAGAGATCCATTCATAGGAAAACTCTTTCAACAAGCACCAATGTATTACATTTACATCCTGGTTTGTAAGTACATATCTTGTACCATCTCTTCTTGATGCTTACAATATCAACTGCCTTGTTAAAAGCTAAACATAGACAACATAAGAACTAAGAACCTCGAGGCATCAAGCTAGAAACTCAAAACAATTCAATGAAAGCATTCACTATTAACTCCAAGGACCTGAGAGTACATAGACGACACATAGGACTTCTATCTACAAGACACGACAGACAGTACACTCCACCTGAGCTGTCACTGTTGTCCCTGCTGTTGCTGATGTACTTCCTATGCAAGATTGTTCTCAAATTCCTCCGTGCTTGTCCACCTAAAAATGTTGGATCCCATGGGGGTGAGATAATTGAAATTGCCCTAGCGGGAGATATAACTCTCCGCCAAAAACATTATTATTGTAGTTTAATGATATAAAACTGGGCAGAGGATAAGAAGATTAAATCATTCTCATCTTTAAATATTACAACTATCTATAATAGAGCAGTAAATCATCCATTCTCTTTATAATGAATAGAAAGGACACGTATATCAGTTGTCTGTTATATTAACTCAACATCCCATGCTTTTCTCATGATATTCATTACTCTGATATGTCACCCATGAGTCTTTGTTGATTCTATCGGTTGGCCTTAGCCAATATGCTAAACAGATTTTGGTTTATACTAGACATGAGAGTGTACATCATCATGTCTTGTTCAGGCATTGGTCTATACCAATCCTGTATAAATATTCTAGGCATTGGATTATACCAATATTGTGCAAGTAGTACAAGCATTGAACTTATATTATTCCTGTGTATCCATTCCATGTATTGGACTATGCCAACCATGTGCATCCATTCCAAGTATTGGACTTTGCCAATCCTGTGCAACTATTCCAGGTATTGAACTATGCCAATCATGTGCAACTATTCCAGGTATTGAACTATGCCAATCCTGTGCAACTATTACAGGTATTGGGTTGTTACCAAACTTGTGCAGTTATTCTAGGTATTGGGTTGTTACCAATCCTGTGAAGTTATTCCAGGCATTGGGTTGTTACCAAACCTGTGCAGTTATTCCAGATATTGGGTTGTTGCCAATCCTATACACTTATTCCAAGTATTGGGTTGTTACCAATCCTGTGACATTATTCTAGGTATTGAACTATGCCATTCCTGTGTAGTTATTCCAGGTATTAGGTTGTTACCAATCCTGCGACATTATTCCAGGTATTGAACTATACCAATCCTGTGTAGTTATTCTAGGTATTGGGTTGTTACCAATCCTGTGACATTATTCCAGGTATTGAACTATGTCAATCCTGTGACATTATTCCAGGTATTGAACTATGCCAATCCTGTGTAGTTATTCCAGATATTGGGTTGTTACCAATCCTGTGACATTATTCCAGGTATTGAACTATGTCAATCCTGTGATATTATTCCAGGTATTGAACTATGTCAATCATCTGACATTATTCCAGGTATTGGGAGTTAACCAATCCTGTGATATTATTCCAGGTATTGAACTATGTCAATCCTGTGATATTATTCCAAGTATTGGGATTTAACCAATCCTATGATATTATTCCAGGTATTGGGATTTAACCAATCCTGTGATATTATTCCAGGTATTGAACTATGTTAATCCTGTGCAATTTATCACATATTGTCATATCTTGTCACCTCTCATTAGGCAATCACCATTCTCATGGCTCATAGAGCACATTTAATATCTTGTCACCTCTCACTAGATAACAATTAACATCATGGCTCACAAGGCCCATAAAACATCTTGTTACCTCTCACTAGGTAACCATTAATAACATTCTTAAAGAGCTGGATGTGATATCTATGATGTCTTGAAGCATTACTTTCCTTATTACTTTTAACTTACTTAGGTTTATCAACTTGTATTGTATTAAGGTATTTCCCATCTTAATACTTTTATCCACTAACATATCACCTTTATCATAAAGTGCATACATTATAGAACACACATTAGAATTGTCCAACTATCTTCAACAATATGGACTCATCTCAAGTTAAGGCATTGCTTGATATAAAGTTTCCTATAATCAATTACTTTAGGTATTTCCCTTATTATGGTATTATAATTACCATTTCATTATTAGATTAAGGTTTCACATATCATCACCCTTTATTAGGGTTAGGGTTTCACATATAATCACCCTTCATTAGGGTTGGAATTTCACATACTTGCACCCTTTATTAGGGTTTCTCATGGAATCCACCTCAATTAGGGTTTCTCATGGAATCAACCTCAATTAGGGTTTCTCATGGAATCACCTTCAATTAGGGTTTCTCATGGAATCAACCTCAATTAGGGTTTCTCATGGAATCACCCTCAATTAGGGTTTCTCATGGAATCACTATCAATTAGGGTTTCTCATGGAATCACCCTAAATTAGGGTTTCTCATGGAATCAACCTCAATTAGGGTTTCTCATGGAATCACCCTCAATTAGGGTTTCTCATGGAATCAACCTCAATTAGGGTTTCTCATGGAATCACCCTTAATTAGGGTTTATCATGGAATCAACCTCAATTAGGGTTTCTCATGGAATCACCCTCAATTAGGGTTTCTCATGGAATCACCCTCAATTAGGGTTTCTCATGGAATCACCCTCAATAAGGGTTTCTCATCTGATATTGCCCTAAATTAGGGTTAGGGATCAACAACCTTCTTGATTAGGGTTTCATGATCACTTCATCAAAGATCATACTTTAGAATCTTAATTTATTCATATTGAAGGTGTTTGAGGCTTATCCATTACATGATTACCCTACATGTATGGATTCCTATCTCTCTCATCCTCTCTAGGATGTTGACTATGTCAAACTTGGATGAATTAGGTCAACCAACCCTTTAATTAAATACATTCAATTAGGGTTGACATACTGTATTAAAATATTGCTTACTTAAGCTTCAGGGGTTAACTCATCTAGGGTTACCAATTACTTAGTACCTTAAAGGTACAACCCTAGTGATTATCTTTGAGATAAATTAGTATCAACCATAGAGTCATTTCATCTTTCATCACCTTAGGTTCCCCACTAATTAAATCATATTGAAACATCCAAAGGTTCTTGACTATTCATGCTCCAAACGGTTTGAAACTGAATGGGCTTGGGTCTCCAAACGGTCTTAAGGTCATTTGAATGACCTCCAAATGGTCTTGAGGTCGTTTGGATGACCTCCAAATAGTCTTGAGGTCGTTTGGATAACCTCCAAATGGTCTTGAGACCGTTTTCCCCATCCATCATTAAGATTTGTGAAGTTCATTTAGGATTTGCATCATTGGATTGATCATCAATTTAGCAATTGATTACATTTCAAATTGATATCTCTGGACCTTCAATTACTCAACCATGTTCAACCCTAGACCTCCAAACGGTCTTGGTTGTCCTCCAAATGGTCTTGAGACCATTTGGGTGAACTCCAAATGGTCTTTAGACCGTTTGGGTTAACCAACCCAAAGTTATAATTTAACCAATTGCAAATTCAACACTTAAGCCGATTAGGGTTTATAATTGGATGATTGTCCATATGTTGATTCAATCAATTGGAGCCATTATATCCTCATCCAACATGTACTAGGGTCCTGACCTCAAATGTTCAACCCATCCATATGGTCAATTCCTCTAAACGGTTTGCAAACCGTTTGGTCTCCAAACAGTTTGGTGAAACTGTTTGGACCATATCATTAAAACCGTTTGCAATAGATATTTGGGGAGGTGTGTGCTTATGATGATTTCATCATCATCAAGATATAAACCCACGAAACTTGCTGTGATTTTCATGGTGGTTGCATCAATCAACCAAATAAAATTCCAAGAATGAAGAAAAGTTCAACAATTGATAAGGAATTGAATGCAATAACAATATTAAGGGTTCAAGTTATAAAACTCGCCTCCAATTGAGCTTCAAAGCTCCAATATCCACGTCTTTAATGGTGTAAGAAGCTTTCTCAACTATCCAAAGTTCATCCTCAAGCTTTTGAGTGAAAAGGAATGGCTAGGATAGAAGATTGCATGGAGAAAAGAAGAAATCCATCATTTATTTTCGATTTCCACCATGAAATCATGGTGAAAGAAGGTCAAGAAGCTTACCAACAGGTTGGGGGTCGTCCTCCTATTTCTCCAAGATCCCTTGGTCGTTTTTTCAAGCAATACGTTAAAGGGGTTTCGAAATTACCCTTTCAACTCATGGATAAAGGAGCATATATGCATTTTATTAAAAATTCATTTTAGGAGAGAGAAAGTAGGGATTATCTCCTCCATTTCCTTGACCCTTTCCCCCTTCCCTTCCTTGGTCACAAGGCTATCTTCTTTGCCTATTATTACTCTCAATTATCCATGATTTAAAGAAAAGCAAGTTAAGCACCTTAAATCATATAATACTAATATCCATAAGTGAGTGGATATTTCTTTTTCTTATAATAATGTGTGTGAGTTATCCACTTCCTTCGGATATTTTCGTGCCTTTTCAAGGCACATGGTCGTACATTCTCTTGCAAACTCATCCCTCACCTTTTGGTTAAAGGGGGCTTTAATTAATATATATATATTTGCATTAAATTGAAGTAAAGTTCCAATTATGCTTAAATCTTGATTATTTTAATATCAAGATTCTCTCTCCTCCAAAGAGATACAAATGAGGCGCCCCTATCATTTTATTTGCTCTACATGATTCCAAGAAACATTAGGGACTATTTTGAAGTGGTAATTTGCATATTGAACCCTGGGTTTTGGGTAAATTGCACATTGCACCAAAACTAGGTTTTAATGCATAAACATTGCTTAATCATCTCTTTCTTGTTACTCAGGCTTTCCCAAGCCATACCTCTGCATCATCTTCATTCTCATGATTCTTCAACACATGAGGAACATTTATCAAGTAACATTTGCAAGTTAACCCCTCACATTGGGTAATTTGCACTTTAGTCCAAAACAGGCAAAACATTATTTCAACATTGTTAAAAAAGGACTAAAATTGAAACATAAGTTCCTCTTGAGCCTTAATTACTTTACAAAAGTTAAGAGTAAGCATATAATTAACTTTTTTAAGCAAAACACCTAGGGTTAAGGCATAACCTAGGTCAGGGATGTTACAAATTATAAACCCCTAACAAGGATTTCGTCCCCAAAATCCCAGATAAAGGGAGACAAATATTATTCATATATCATCTCATCAAGTCTTCACATAACATCTCAATGTCATGTTTATGCAAGGCATAAACCCCTAACATATGATGTCCATGCTATATTATGTAACCAATCTGATTCCATAGTTAACCATTCTATGTGGTCAACATGAATTATGTGATACCAGAATTCCTTACCTTGGTATCCGTCACATGTGCTGAAAACACATTACATTTTCATCTTTCTTTCATCCTGGGACATTTCTTGTTATACATATCTTTTTCTTGGAACCCAAGTCCAAGACAACTGATACTCTTCTAAGTATCCATCAAATAAACAATTTTAATTTATGCACACCAAGTGTCCTAAGTCCCACTTGATTGCCATGTCCCTGAAAGAAAAGAAAACAAAGGATCATATTCCTCTTATCACCCTATTATTATCCATGGTTGTTTATTCATGAGAAGAGATTATCATCTCCTCTAAACTACATGAACCTTCTACTGTTCATGAGTTATTTACTCTTATTTCTTTCTTGGTTCCTTGCCATCAGCATAGGAATTATATAGATGATTACTTGTCATCCTTTCTTAATATCATTTTCACCATGATTACTAGATATAGGTACTCAAACCTTTAGTTCATCACTAATTATTGTTACCTTCCATCATGTAACTATTACCTCTAGGTCTTCAGACCAGGGTATACATTATACTAAACATCTCCTTTTGTTTATAAATTGATTTATAATTAAATCAATTTCCTCTGTATATCAATTAGAATGTGGTAGAAATATCCATGCCACATATCCTTCTTCATTAGGATTCTTTGGATTGTTTCAAAATGATTACTTGATTAGAGTAATCAGAAAGATAACAATCTAGGTATGTCATACTTACCTTGCCTTCAGTAAATGAATACCTGGCCAAGGTATTCAAGAACTGAAATTAGGTAGTATGCATTTATTTTATTTTATGTTTTCATTTCTTTAGATTTGATATACAGAATATCTCAAATTTTCTCTGAGTTCCTTTTTTTCATCTCTTCCCTTTCTTAATGAAGAGAGAGGAATTTCAAAACATACAAGAGAATATTAAACTGAACATAAGTTTTCATTCTACTTATCTCTTCTTTATATTCTCAAGGGATTATACAGATGAACTAAACAAAAACTACCCTTCTTGTAGTAGAGAGTGCAAGATAATTCAAAATAAAAAGTTCTATCTTGACAAGTCTACCTTTTACAAGTTATCTAGCATCTAATCTGACCCAAAACATAGAGTCAGTTGTTATCTGTTATTGCCTTTGTCCTCTACTACCAGAAGTAGATGGACCAAACTGTGACGCTTGTCTTCGTCCTCTACCATCTGCTCCACTGGACTGAGGTCCTTGTGGGTTTTGCAGATTGTACCCTGACTGTTGGGTCACCTCATTGTTTCTTCTTGGACATTGTTGTCTAAAATGTCCTATCTATCCACATTTTGTTTGAGGAAAAGTTTAGTCATATATTGAAAGCACATCAAGCAAGCAAAACCTGCTTATGTGATAAACTTACAAGATGTTGAAAATGTTCAGAATAACTAAAAAAAACTAAAAGCGTGCAAGCCTAACGAGATAAAGCATTGTTTTGATAATATGGGGGAGGCACCCCATAACAAGCCTCAAGATGTTATAAAGATGATAAACCCTAGTTTGTAAAGAAAATCCGCCAGGGCAAGGAATCACAGTTGTTGCTGCACTAAACTGACACCGGTTTCATCGTCTACCATGGCTTTGAGATCACACAGAAAGGCTACTTCAGATTCTCCTTCCTCAGATTCGTCTTGCCCACCATCAGCTAGGTTGCCTACATTTTGTTAGAATGTAAAGATCTGCATCTATTTGTGATATAATATTTTGTACCAGATTCTTTTTGTTGTTGAAAGTTCTGTTGTTTCTTTCTTTCCAAAGGTTCCAACTGATAGTGGTGAAAATATCACTGCTTTTGTAATTTTTGTAAAGTCTATTTGGTGTTGTTTGTAAGGGAAAAGTAGCTTCCTTGAGGCCAGGAAGGCTATATCGTGTAAAATGGGAGAAGATATTTTGTGAGAAGATACACTTAAAGAAGATGTGATCAACCGAATCACTATTTTTTTCGCAAAGTGAGCATCTGAAAGGGCCAATAAAACCCTTTTTTGTAATATTTTCACCTGAGAGAAGTTGTGAAGTAGAAGCCAAAGGAAAGTTTTGTATTTTTGTGGCCATTTCTGTTTCCAGATTTTTGATGTAGATGGGGAAAGACCTCTGTAGGATAGATAGGAGTAGGCTTTTTTAACCGAATATTTGCTGCCCCATTTCCAAGTGATAGTGTTTGAGGTGTTATTTTCCAGGGAGAGAGCTAGACATCTGAATTTGTTTTGACTGATATGAGAAAGAATGCATCTTTTAAGGGAATTTGATCTATTGCTGGTGATAAGAGGTAGAGCTTTTTCAATCTTTATGTTGAGAAGTCTGTTTGGAATAGTCCAATTTGGTCGAAGATTTATGACTGAGTTGTTTTCGAACCAAGGATCAAACCAAAATGAGATATTTTTGTGTGAGTGCGGGGGTGTGTTAATGATTTGAGTTATCGTGTGGATGTTTTTGTTGATGAATTTCCAAAGTGGGGAAGATGTTTTCTTAGGGATTTGGTGCCAGGGAGGTGAGCTTTGATAATATTTGTATTTGATGAGTTGGGTCCAGATTTTTTTTTTGTTTTGTATCAGACTATCAATGATTTTTGCTTTAAGGCAGAGAGAGTGTGTTTCAATGTTGATGATGCCCCAACCACCTTGCTCGAGAGGAGCTGAAATGGTTTTCTAATTTACAAGATGATAATGTTTCCCTGATTTATCCGGTTTGTGAGAGTTGTTCCACAGAAAATTTCTCCTGATTTTGTCTAAAATGAATTTTGTTTTAGAGGGCAGGGGAATGCAACTCTGGAAGTGGGTAGTGATAGGAGTGATGACACTGTTTAGAAGGGTAAGTCTTCCCGAGAGGTTAAGGAAGTTATTTGTCCAATTTGTGAGTTTTGTGTTTATTTTTGAAATGATAGGGGTCCAGATTGCATTTGTTATGTTAAATGGAGTAATGGGAAGACCCAGATATTTAATAGGAAAATCTTCATTCTTGCATTTTAATAGGTTTTTAAAGTGCTCCAAAGTAGGTTGATTTATGTTTACCCCAAAGATGGAAGATTTTTGCAAATTTATTTTAAGCCCCGAGATATATGAGAAGATGCCAATGATTCTGAAGATATTAAGAAGGGAGGCTTCATCAGGGGAGGAGAAGATAATGGTATCATCTGCAAATTGAATGATATTTTCCTTGCATTCACCAGGAGAAAAGATAAGACCATTTTGCTTGCCCAATTGGATCATACGGGAAAGAATAGTTGTAAGTATGATGAATAGATAAGGAGATAGAGGGTCTCCTTGTCTTAGTCCATTTGAGTTATGAAAGTAACCAAATGGAACACCATTTATGATAGTAGAGAAATGGTTTGTAGAGATTCAAGCATGGATCCAATTTACCCAAATGTCGAGAAAGCCAAAGCCCTTTAGAGATTTTAAAAGACATTGCCAATTTACAAAGTCAAAGGCTTTTTCAAAATCTAGTTTGATAGCTAGAAGGGGAGTTTTGTTTTTGTGGAAAAGATGAATCGTTTCATTTACCATCAGGAAGGCATCTTGAATACTTCTGTTTTTGAGAAAGGCAGATTGATTAAGAGGGATGATGTCCTCCAAGTGAGGTTTTATCCTGTTTGCTAAGGTTTAAGCAATGAATTTATATGAGGTATTTATAAGGCTAATGGGTCGGAAGTGGGATATGTGGTCAGGTTGGCTATTTTTTAATCAGAGTGATAAAAGTTTTGTTTATGAATTTGATGACGTTTTGTGGGTTTGAACTAGCATGGAATGCAGACAGAAAAGCAATGAAATCATTTTTATAGTGGTCCCAATTTTCCAGGTAGAATTCAGAGTTTAGTCCATCAGGTCCGGGAGATTTATTTTTTCCAAGGTCTGAGATAGCTGTCTGCAATTCAATGAGGGAGAAGGATTTTATAAGTTCTTGTGGATTGTTTATGTTTTTTTGACAAACAGTATTCCAAGATAAGTTATTTAGACATGTGGGATTGTGGTTGTTATTGAAGATATGTTTAAAATGGTTATTTATGTGAGTTATGATGGTTAGTTTATGTGATGTGAGTATGCCGTTTATTGTTAGATGAGTTATGGCATTATGTCGAAAGTTTTGGTTACAGATTTTGTGAATTTTTTTGTGTTTTTATCCCCTTCTTTAGCCCAAGTGATTTTAGCCCTTTGTCTCCATTTGGTATCAATACAATTATTTATATGGTCAAGTTCGGCTTTGATGGTAAGGACAAGAGCAAGGTCGGCGTTTGGGTCCTTGTCTACGAAAAGGTACTGATCTTCAAGATTTTTTTGCATTTCACATAAGTTTATTTGGTTTTGGTGCTTCCATTTTTTGATATGATTTTTTATATTTTGTGTGTTGTTTTGGATATGTAGACCAATGTTAACGGTTTGTGAGTCGGAAAGTTTCCAAGATTCTAGATAGGATCTGGAGAAGTTGTTTATGGAGAGCCAACAGTTTTCAAATTTGAAAGGTCGAGAGCCCCACGAGGTAGAGGATGTGTCAAGGATAAGGGGGAAGTGATCAGATATGGTTCGGTGTGAGATATGAACTGATGATAGAGGGTGTTTATCTTCCCATAGGTTTGAGCAAATGAAATGGTCTAGTTTGGCATATGTCTGGTTTCTAGACCAGGTGTAAAAAGCGTTTGAGGGTTTGACGTCAATCAAAGAATGTTTGTAAGCATCTGACTGAATTTTTTGTCAGCAGCAGACATCATATGTGGGGACTGATGTGGGTTGAGTCTATCTGAGTTTTGGGTGATCAGATTAAAATCTCCACCCAAAACCCAGGGAGTTAAGTGAAATTTTGAAAAGAGGTGATTTAGTTCTGCAAGGTACAAGGATTTGTTGTGTCCTGGTTCCCCATAGGTACCAGAGAAAAACCAAAGAAATCCATCAGAGAGGTTTTTGAATTCAATGGTTATTGAGAAGTTTAGGATTGATGTGTTTTGTGAAGCTAGAGACTGGTTGTTAAAACTGACTATGAGGCCCCCTTTGAAACCCTCAGGAGGTAGTTCGATCTGGTTTGTGATTCTATTACCCCTTATTGTTTTGAGAGAAAAAGGAGAAAGAAAAGCTTTTGTTTCTTGAATAGTGATTAGGTCGATTTTGTTTTTGTAAATGTGAGAGCGTATTTTTTTTCTCCTTTGGAGGTTTGCAGCTCCACAAATGTTCCAAGAAGAGATTTTCATGTTTTAAGCTTGGGATGATGTGTGTTTAATAAGCTATTTAGATGGATGCTGTTTTGGAGACAACAGGAGCGAGTCTTTTTTTGTCCAACCCATGAAGGTTTCTAGGTTATCTAGAACAATATGTGCATCATCATCATCGTCTAGTTGAAGGCCAATCTTATTTGCAAAGGAGGTGAAGCTATTTATGTTTGACCAAGATGCTAAATAATCGATAGAATATAAGTCTTTATTTTTGTCTTTATAAGATGGAGTAGATGATAATGAAGAAGTAGAAGTAATGTCACTGCATGAGCGGGGAGCGCTTATGGAAGTAGTACCTTTCTTTACTCTGTTGATGATGATAAAACCTTTTGGGTCTTTGTGGTCTGGCTGCATGATCTTCTGGAGGTAGCTGGAGGTATGCTTTTATTGTGGGCTCTCCTACTTCGAAATCTGCAAAGAATTATCGTCCTTGAGCGGAGAAGAGGCTTTGTTCTTTGTTGCTTGATGGTTTTGGTTTAGGGATGGGCAGCTTTCCTTGGTAGAGGAAGGAGATGGGAAAGTGGAGCCTCTAGGTTTGTATATGTTATCATGGAGATAAGGTTTAGATGATCCAGTTCTTTTCTTGCATGGCTAGAGGTATGAGTTGTTGGAGTGGTTTGAGTTTTTCCGTATCCAGACATGGTTTCTGTCGTTTGTTGTCCTCAAAAGCAAGGAAGACATTTTTTCTTTGTTTGGGCTAAACCAAGATGGTGGATGTGCTGTTAGGTCGGAAAAGGCAGTGTTGTTTATGGTAGGATGTTCAACAAAAAGTTTTAAATGGTAGATGGATTCACCAATTCTTATATTGATAGAAGGAGGAAGGGAGATGGCTGCTTTGACAGCAAAGAGACAATAAGCTTTGATGTATTGTGATGGGTGTAAGGTTTTAGGACTGATGTATTGTAGAGTTGCCCCAATGGAGTGTGCAATGCCTCTGAATATCTCAATTTCCCAAAGATGAGGAGGGAGATTTGAAATGGCGACCCAATCAGAGCCACCTGCGGGGGCAGGAAAGGATCCTAGATCGGCAGACCATTTATATAGTCTAGCCATGATGAAGCTCGATCCACATGGTATGGTGAGGACTTGATTGAAGAGGTGATTTATCTTGGTACCTTCTAGGACTGTATAGATGAGCTGGGTGGGAGAGAAAATTTTTGGTTTTAGGATGGTATGACCGGGAAGGAGAAGGGCTAAGGTGCGGGTAATATCCAGGACGTTGATAGGGTTGTTGTCAAGGTTGTTTTCAACTGAAACAAGAATGCTTCTTAAGGTGAGGACCTTGAGAAGATGCATTGAGTTGGCTGGAAGGTCAAGAGCGATCACATATTCCAGGTGGTCAGGGACCTTCATGTTTGGTGAGGTAGTTTGATAGTTTGTTTTTTGAGTTTGTGAAGGAGTTTGAGTAGGAGGGTTTTTGGATTGTGGTTTGAGCGTAGTGATTGTATGGTTCTTTGGCTTGTGAAAGGGTTTTGATATATGAGGAGTCTAGGAGATAGTGTTTCGATGGTGTGAAGGGGTAGCGTCTGCATGATCAGGCGGGAGATTTGCAAGGCATGCAAAGTTTTTTTTTTGAAAGGTAATGATGTTTGGGGGTGTGTGTGTTGTGCCAGGGATTTGAAAAAGGCTTTTTTGGGACAGAGGAGGTTTTGTGAAAAGGTGAGAATCTAGTCGAAATAAAGTGCATGGAGGAGGAGATGGGATCTGCATGGTTTTTGTCCTAGTTTGGGAGGAGGCGTGCTTTGTAGAATCTTTTTATGTGCCCTATCTGGTGGCATCCAAAACATCTGCGGCGAGAAAAGCATCTGGATGTCGAGTGGTTGTTGCAGAGGAAAAGAGAACAGAATAGAGATCTAAAAGGTTTTTTTGGGGGGACCGAAGTCCAGATTTGGGCGGTGGGGGTTTTGTCTAGGATATTGTTTATGAGAAAGGATGATTTTTCATGTCCCAGAATAGGAAAATTAGAGTCTAGGTGAAATAAGTCATTTGGGATGACATCCTTGACTAGGGAGGTACGAGGGTTTAGGGTTTTATGTAAATATGATAAATTGGGCTTATATTTTCCCTTAAATGATGGGGAGGGGAAAAGTTTGTACCTTTTAGTGATTAAACTTTGTTTTTGTTCCATAGAGGATGTGACTGCATCATCGTCGTCCTCAGAGCCAGAGGAGATGGAGATCGGCCATGATTTTGCTCCCAAGGGGGGTTGAAACTCATCCCTGACGAAGAGTTGGTCCGCCGAGTTGGAGGATGAAGATCTAGCTTGGTCATGTTTCTTGTAAAGATAAGCTAGCTCTGGAGGAGTGTCATGGATGAAGTCACGTACCCATGCACGAAATGTGCAATTTTCCACCAGTTGTATGAAAATCAACCATTCAGGCTTGAGCTTCAGCTCGTCGCGCATGTCACTCCAGCCATCCGATATGAGGAGGATGGGAGTTTTTTCCCCAGGTTTGGTTTGAAGGGATGGACCATGAGACCAACGCCTGGAAGGAGCGATGACCTATGTTTATCATACAGGTTCCAGGCGAGATGTCGTACTTGTGATAGATCCAAGCTGGTGTAATGGGATACTCGCAGAATAGGTTGGATCTGCGAGAGGGATTTCTAAGAAGGAGAAACGGGAGATCATGTTTGTGGGATCTGATCTCCAAACCACGATATAAACACGATTTAAACTTAGCGGAAGCGATTCGATTAGCAGCGGAATACCAAAAATCAGCGGAAATTAAAACTTTTTGAGATAAAGCATTGAAACCATAAAACTTCCTTCATAAAAGGAGATAAACTGTTTACATCTCAGATAATTACTTCTTGAGTAATTATATACAACATGATACAAAATCTCAAGAACTCATAACCAAAATCTCAGACCAAAAGACTCCTAGACCTGAGAGTAAAGAGGACACATAGGACTGACTCTAACTATACCACATGGCAGGCTAAATCTCCACCTGAGATTTTACTGCTGCCCCTGGTGCTGCTGCTGCTGGGACTGGTCACCTGTAGACTTGTTCCTCCATCCTCGACGTCCACCTAAAAAGTTGAAGTCTACGGGGTGAGACAATTTTACATAATTGTCCCAGCGAGAGTTATAACTCTCCGCCAGAAGCTTTATTATAGCACCTCAAAGAATAACTTAAGCAGTAAAAGCTTCAAAGTATTCAACATCAGATATAATAGTAAGCATGAGTTCAACAGTTATGAAACATGAAGACATTTGCACTACACAGTGTAACATCAATCAATCAACTCGTAGTTATCTCTAACAGGTATGCTACACTGTGGATTATGTTTTTCAAACATTACTTTTATGCCCTATGGAGATGAGGTTTACCACTCATACTCCAACCAATCACTGCTAAGTGCCTCGGTATCATACTAGGTCATCGAAAGAGCCGGATTCTCATGACCTTCACCTTCCTCAGTCAGTAAGAGGATTACTTGTAGGACATCTCGTGCCTCTACTATAATAGCTTACCAGGGTAATCTGGTCCTTCGCTATTTTAGAGTTACAGTGGCGTTCTGTACTCTCTTCGTCATCAGGAGATTTCATGTTTATCTTCCACTGATACGGATATCTGTGCTTTCTTCGTCATCAGGAGGTTTCATGTTTACCATCCACTGATACGGTATGGGATTGTAGTGAAGGATTGACGGATTATACATCTACATCAAACACCTACACTAGGATGTAAGGTTCTACACATCCATATACCCCACATACTCAAAAGTATGTGATCCAGGAGTTCCCTTAGGAAAACCTGTTTCACCATCATTTGATCTCTGACAATGATGGATCTATGATCATGGCTCTACATTACACTTGATTAGTTAGGTACATTCAGTATTCTTTTAACATCATACATTGTTCTTCAAACAATAACATTAGCATAACAGCTATGAAATGAGAATACTAAATGTAACAAGCCTAACTCTCATCAATCATCATTTCTCAATACATTCATCACAAGTCATCTCTAAAGCATGACCTTGATGGTATTTATGGCTCTCACAGCCCATTTAATTCATAGGTTGCCATTGACAAGGCATCAAGATATTTTACTATTCATAAAGCTAACAACATGCTTTCAATGAATATAGCATCATCATCCATACCTGGATATGATCATCTTCATATCAGAACCTGCAAGGTTAATTCAACTGATAAAAGCAATTCAAATCAAGAATTATACTTTCCACTCTTGCCATAAGAGCTAAGTTCCCTGATTCTCATCAATTAGGGTTTACTATTCACATTACATGCCATCACCCTAGAATTAGGGTTTATTATTCACATTATGGTAAAATGAACTCATAACATCATCATGTATGAGGAACATCATCAATGGTGCTCTCAGATAAGATTAAGATTCATCAATTATCATAAATAGGGTTTTCATGATCTCACATAGGTGGGTCATACCCTAATCATGTACATTCATATATATTGAAGGTATTTTACTTGGATTTCAACCATAATTGGGATTTTCTCTCTCCTCTTTCTCACAGGTGATGATTACATCCCTCTAGATTGGGTTAGGTCTAATCAACATTGATAAGCCTAGCCCAGTCATCACCATTGTAACCATTGGGGTTTGCATGATAAAAAGGGGTTACCTACTTGAATCCATAAAGGGTATTTTGGTAAAGTTCACCATTGATCATAACATGGGTTAATATACTAACCACTTGACCCTTAATGTCCCTAGGTATGATTAGGGTTTAGGTTGAACAACCATCAAACCATCTAAGCCTTCAAGGCATTAGGCAGACTTATCCTTAAAAGTCCCCAATAGGTTTCACACCTTCAACCTTCAAACGATCCTGAGATCGTTTAAGGTTGTAGACCGTTTAGCTTTGGTTGACTTTAAGACCGCATGAAACTCAAGACCGTTTACCTATAAACGATCTTGAGGTCGTTTGCCCAAGATGGGGTGAAGACCGTTTAGTCATAGTTTGACTTCTGAAGTCGTTTGAGCTCATTCGGACATGAAGTTGTATGATCTCATTCGGTCCTGAAGTCGTATGAACTCATTCGGTCCTGAAGTCGTATGAACTCATTCGGTCCTGAAGTCGTATGATCACATTCGGTCCTGAAGTCGTATGATCTCATTCGGTCCTGAAATCATATGAACTCATTCGGTCCTGAAGTCGTATGGTCCTAAAAGCTCAAGATCGCATGGACCTCCAAGGTGATTCAAAGGGTAAACTCGATTAGGGTTTCCTATGTTGAAGCCTTCAATTGGTCTCAAGCTTGCTAACCACTTATCAATTGAGACAATTAGGGTTAGCCTTAACCAATTGGTCACTCAATTGATCCTCAATTGATATCCAAATAGGGTTGGAGTTGGTTCAATTAAGGTCTATAAACATTCAACCATTAACACTCAACAAAGTGAATCAAATCTGTGTGCAGGTTGATCCGGTGTGCAGCTTGTGCAAGCAGATGAATGAATCTCATGGGCATCTCTTTTTCGAGTGTGATTACTCTAGATATATGTGGATACGTTTGATTCTCAAATGTGGGTGGGGTGGTACTCCCCCATCTACTCTTTTAGATATCATGGTTTGGCTGCGCACCAGGATGGCTAGGGAGCATTTTTGGGATATTTTGTGAGCATTGGTTTCTCGGCGCTGATTTATCTGGTTTGGCAGCAAAGAAATGCCAGATTACATGGCGGTAGGGTGCTTGATAAATTCCAATGCTTTGATGTGCTTACGGATAGACTACGGTTTGTTTGTAAGGCTAAACCTGTGCTTTATAAAGGTTTAGACCTCAATGTGAAAAGACTCCGGGGCTTTTGTAGTTTATACCCGAGTGGTCTTACATCTAACCTTGTATAGTTCAGTATAGGTCCCCTATACTTTTGTTTCTTAGTAATATTTTACCTGATCCAAAAAAAAAACAAAGTGAATCAAATCGAAGTTAATCCCATCAAATGACCTCCAATCGGGCTCAAACTTGGCCCAAAAGGTCTTGGGATCGTTTGGATAACCTCCAAACAGTCTTGAGACCATTTTCCCAAGAATTCATCAAAATCTAAGTTGATTTGATAGGGTTGAACCTTAATTAAGTCACAAAGCAGCAATTTGATTATTTCAACAACCCACTGTAATTGGGCCCTCAATTGATCAAATTACCTTAACCCTAGACCTCCAAACGGTCTTGGGTTGACACCAAACGGTATTGAGACCGTTTGGATGAGTTCCAAATGGTCTTGAGACCGTTTGCCCATCCATCCTTTGGACTCTAGTGAAAATTCATCAAGGTTTGATCTATTGAGTTGATCATCACATCAATACTTAATTGCAATATGATTTGGTACCTTTGGACCTTCAGTTGGTCAACTATACTTGACCCCAGACCTCTAAACGGTCTTGGGTGATTCCCAAACGGTCTTGAGACCGTTTGGATGATTCCCCAAACGGTCTTGAGACCATTTGGGCTAATCAACCCAAAATCACTAATTAACTCATTGGAATTTCAGCACTGATTTCAATTATGATTTGCCCTATTAATCAACCTTCAACTCATAACTCGTTTGGAATTAATCCATAAAATTTGGTGAGTCATTAATCAATATCATTATGAACAGTAATCCCAAACATTCAATGCTTGGTCAACCATCTTAAACGGTCTTGAGACCGTTTGCCCAAAAAGGGCAAATTAAACATATTGAAAATCAGAACTTAATTCAATTGGATTTGCTAATTGATTTGCTTATATCTCACGATTCCTTTGGAGTTACCCCCTCAAATTTTTTGGGTGATTAACCTACATAATTATAAACAAGATTCCTATACGGTAGTTGTTTGGTCAACGCGATCAAACGGTCTTGAAGGCCGTTTGCCTTCATACGACCCTGAAACCGTTTGCCCACCAAACGGTTGTGTAAACCGTATGGGCAATTGGTGGAGGTCGTTTGGTAAAGTGGAAATCCGTGGATAAGCATAGGAATTAACGCCCTTATCTTCTACCTCAAGAACGGTAGCAGTTCTTCACGATTTTTCTTGCAAGGATGCAAGGGAAAATAGGGAAGAAGAAGAACTAGCAACTATATGCATAGAAAAAGATGTATAATCAAAGCATAAGGTTTAGAGTTATAAAATCCGCCTAAAGATTGTTCCTTGAGCTCCATACTTTCAATCTCCAAGCCTTTAATGGCGTCTTTGAGCTCCATAGGTCGGCCAAGGTGTATTCTCCAAGGAAAGTTGAAAAGGAATGGCTAGAAAGATAAAACTAGGTGAGCTAGCCATGAATTCAACCTTGAAAACGAGTTTCCTCCATGAATTCAAGCAAAAGGGATGATCCAAACTTACCTAGGACCCTTGGTCGTCCTTCTCTATTCCAGAGCTTAGCCTTAGTCGGTTTTGAGCAAGGGGAAAAGAAATGAAAAGAAGAGGATCGTTCCCTTGCTAAGTGGGGAAGGTAGTATATATACTTAGGTGAAATTTCAACATAAGAACATATGCTTTCCTCATTTCTCATCTAAGTCCTTCCTTTCTTCTTTGCACGTCCCCACATCTTATTTCTAAGGACAAACTCCTTCTAAGGTCAAGAATTGAAGGCAAGGAGGATCAACCCATCACTAAAGCATACACATAAAAGGGCTATTATACATACACCTTGATTATTCAATCACAAAGGTGTTCTTTATTATATGATTATTCAAATGAAGTGACCTTTTCATCATTTCTCTTCTAAATGATGCCAAGAGTCATAAAATATATTTTAGATGATGTATTTTACAAGTTTCACCCCTCAAATTGGGTAAATTTCACTTTACACCAATTTAGGGTTTTCAAGTACAGGGGTTGCTTCCACAGCTGCACCTTGGTGCTCAAGCTTGGGAAATCCCTCAAACTTCATCATAAACATCCTCATGATGTCTCAACATCAGAGGAACATCTAAACATGTGCAATTTGCAAGTTAATCCCTTAACTGGGTAATTTGCACATAGATCCCTGTATTACAAAACAATGCTACAACTTTATATATAAAGGAGCAAAATTGAAATATATGTTTCTGAGGAACTTAATTACATGCCCAAAGTTAATCACAAGGATTTAATTACATATTTAGGCAAAACACCTAGGGTTAGTTCATAACCCAGGTCAGGGATGTTACAAATTATCCACCCCTTACAAGGATTTCGTCCCCAAAATCGATAAAACGTATTAAGAGAAAAGGGCAGGGTATTTCCTTCTCATCTCATCCTCTAGTTCCCAAGTGGCTTCTTCAACACCACGGTGGTTCCAGAGGACTTTCACAAGGCTTAAATCTTTCTTCTTTAACTTTTTAATTCTGTTATCAAGGATTGACACTGGTCCTTCCTCATAAGATATATCATCATTCAATTCTACCTCCATAGGTTGTAGAACTGACTCAGTGTCTGGGTGACATTTATTTAGCATAGAAATGTGAAACACAGGATGTAACCTCTGTAACTCTGGTGGCAGCTCTAGTTTATAGGCTACTTTTCCAATCCGTTCAATGATTGGATAAGGCCCCATAAATCTAGGAGCTAACTTCCCTTTCTTTCCAAAACGAAGGACTCCTTTCCAAGGCGAGACCTTGAGATACACTTTGTCTCCAACCTCGAACTCTAAGGGTCTACGACGCTTGTCAGCATAAGATTTCTGCCTATCTTGTGCAGTCTTAATCTATTGCTGTATTACCTTAATCTTTTCTGTAGTTTGCTGCACAAGATCAGGTCCTAACAACTGATGCTCACCGGTCTCATACCAACACAAGGGTGATCTACAACGTCTACCATACAAGGCTTCATAAGGTGCCATATCAATACTATGCTGATAGCTATTGTTATAGGCAAACTCTATCAAGCTTAGGTGTAGATCTCAACTTCTGGTAAACTGGAGAACACATGTTATCAACAGGTCTTCCAAGGTCTGTATGGTCCTTTCCGACTGTCCATCAGTCTGTGGATGAAAGGCCGTACTAAACCTTAACTGGGTGCCTAAAGCATTATGAAGTCGTTCCCAAAAATGACTTGTAAACTGGGGACCTCTGTCAGAAACTATAGTGACAGGAACTCCGTGCAAACGCACTATCTCTTGAACATACAACTGTGATAACCTTTCAGCAGAATAGGTTGTTTTGACAGGTAAGAAATGTGTTGTCTTAGTCAACCTATCTACAACTACCCAAATGGAATCATGTCCTTTGCTTGTCCTCGGTAGGCCAACAACAAAGTCCATGGTCACATGGTCCCACTTCCACTGTGGTATGGGTAAAGGTTGCATTGTTCCTGCAGGCTTCTGGTGTTCAGCTTTAACTTGCTGACACACAGGACACCTCAGAACAAATTCTGCAACATCCTTCTTCATTCCAGGCCACCAATACAGATCTTTTAAATTACGATACATCTTGGTGCTCCCTGGATGCATAGCATACATTGAAGAATGAGCTTCTTCCAGAACTAACTTCCTCAAGTTATCCACATCCGACACCATCATCCTCCCATGATAACATGCTACATGATCATCTGAATCATGGAAACTATCTCGCTTCTCATTTCCATACTCTGATCTAATCTGCTGAACTACAGCATCAACATGTTGTGCCTCCTTAATCTGCTCTCTTAGGGTAGGTTTAATATGCATCTCAGCCATCAACCCGGCTAATAATGACACCTTCAACTGTACATTGTCTTGCCTTAAAGAGATAAGCATATCTCTCTTAGAGCATACTAAAGAGTTTAGTTGTGCTCTATCCATGGTTGATGTTGCTGATTTCCTACTCAAGGCATCTGCAACAACATTGGCCTTCCCTGGATGGTAATCAATTGTACAATCATAGTCCTTGATTAACTCCATCCAGCGACGTTGCCTCATGTTAAGTTCATGCTGAGAGAAGATATACTTAAGGTTCTTGTGATCTGTGAAAATCTGGAATGTCTCTCCGTAGAGATAATGCCTCCAGATTTTCAATGCATGAACCACGGCAGATAACTCTAGATCGTGTGTTGGATAATTCTCCTCGTGCTTCTTAAGCTGTCGGGAAGCAAAAGAAATCACTTGATTATCCTGCGTCAACACACATCCAAGTCCATTCCGTGAGGCATCACAGAAGACTACATATCCTTTTCCTTGCTCAGGTAGCACAAGCACAGGTGCACTTGTCAACCTCTCCTTCAACAACTGAAAGGACTGTTGACACTTATCACTCCAAGAAAAAGGAGCATCTTTCCGGGTTAACTTGGTCAAAGGTAAGGCTATAGAGCTAAAGTTTTTAATAAACCTTCGATAGTAACCAGCTAACCCCAAGAAGCTTCGAATCTCCGTCGGTGTCTTTGGTTGTTCCCATTATAGAACAAATTCTACCTTTATAGGGTCAACACGAATTCCCGAGGCAGATATCACATGTCCAAGAAAAGATACCTCCGGCAGCCAGAACTCACACTTGCTAAACTTAGCATACAGCTTATGTTCTCTTAGCAAGGTCAAAGCTTGGCGAAGATGTTGCTCATGCTGCTGAGCATCCTTACTATAGATCAGAATGTCATCTATGAAGACGACAACACACCGATCAAGGAAGGGTCGAAAAACTCTATTCATGAGTTCCATAAATGCAGCTGGTGCATTGGTTAGTCCAAACGACATAACCGTGAACTCATAGTGACCATATCTTGTCCTAAAGGCAGACTTGGATATGTCACTATCCTTAATGCGGAGTTGATGATATCCAGATCTCAAATCTATCTTTGAGAAGACTGTTGCACCACGCAACTGGTCAAAAAGATCATCAATCCTCAGCAAAGGGTACTTGTTCTTTATTGTTACTTTATTAAGTTGTCTGTAGTCAATGCACAACCGCATTGACCCATCTTTCTTTTTAACAAACAAGATCGAAGCACCCCAAGGTGAAGTGCTCGGTCAGATAAAACCCTTCTCAAGTAACTCTTGAAGCTGTTTCTTGAGTTCTGCCATCTCGGCAGGCGCCATCCTATACGGTGTCTGGGCTATGGGTTTCATATCTGGGACCAAATTGATCTCAAAATCAATCTCCCGAGGTGGTGGTATACCAGGAAGTTCTTCAGGAAACACATCCTTGAATTCCCTAACTATGGGAACTTCAGCAGGATTGGAACTTTCCTTGGTAACATCTACCACATGGGCCAAGAATGCATAACATCCTTGCCTCAACAGCTTATCAGCAACCATAGCTGATACAAGACAGGTGGGCAGAATCTTTCTTTCACCTTGAAAGATCCATGTGTTGCCTTCATCAGCAAACACATCCAACTTGGATTCACAATCCAAGACAACTCTATACCTTTCTAAGGTATCCATCCCGAGGATTATATCAAATCCTTGCATATCAAGTGGTATAAGGTCCACTTGAATGCGATGATCAGAAAAGAAGAGGATGTAGGGAGAACATACCTCCTGTAAAACGGCAAACCCACTCAATAGAGTCTCCAACAACAAACTATCTGCCCTATGACTAACCGTCATATTGCAGTTACGAATCACTCTCTGAGTGATAAAAGAGTGCGTAGCACCCGGGTCAATCAGAATAGATACAACACAGGATGTAGACATATCAGAATATAAAAGTTCCATCTGACCTGCCACTACCCGTGGATTGACCACTGCTTCAGGTGGGTTCATAGCATAAAACCTCGCTGTCGCCTGGGGTTGAGGTGGTGCTGATGATCCAGCTTGAGACGCTTGCCCGCGTCCTCAAGCTGCTCCTTGAGGTTGTCTTCTCTGTGATCCCTGTTGACTCTGTATCTGAGGTTGTGTCATACTGACAGGTCTAGATCGGCAGTCCTTCATCAAGTGTCCCACCTTCCCACAGTTGTAGCAACTTCTTTCCAGTTGTTGTGGTCTTGGTGGTCCAGTAACTGACATTGATGCAGAACTGTGAGTCTCTTGTTGAGATAGGCTTCGTCCCCTGCCTCTACTTGGTGACCACTGAGTTTGGGAACTTGATCTAGGTGGTGGAGGGTTAGGTGCAGAGAATCTCGGTTTCTTGGAATCCCTAGATGAAGAACCCTGGAACTGTGGATATCTTTTCTGGGTTTGCCTCTTCTCAACCACAGATCTCTCTATCCTTCGGAATGACTCAACGAAGGTAGAGAATCTCTCTCGGTTTTCTAAGGCAGACACATGGGTTGATATATCAACATTCAAACCCTTCTCGAATCTCCTGATTCTTTCCTCTTCTGTGGAAGCCATGTGCGGACAGAACCGCAGCAACTCCATGAACTTAGCTTCATACTCGCTAATGTTCATCATGCCCTACCTCAATCTCTCAAACTGAGAGATCTTCTCATCTAGGAAGGTCTTTGGAAAATATCTATTGATAAATTCCCGACGAAACTCTTCCCACGAGAACTCTATCCCAGGTCTCTTATGCTCTTCCATGTTCCACCAGTGACCAGCACTGCCTTTGAGAAGATAGACAGCATGTCTAACCTTCTCAGCCTCCGGGATATTAAGAATCCTGAAAGCCTTCTCTAACTCTGTTAACCACAGATCAACATCTACGGGGTCGGCAGTCCCAAAGTACTCGGTAGCTCCGACACGACGAAGTCACTCGAACGTCTTACCGATACCTTGTCCTTCAGGCTGGGCAGGTGCCCTAGGTGCAGGCATGGGCATCTTGTCAGTTATGTGTGTCATGGCAGTCATAAACTTCCCAAACATCGTCTGAACTGCTGGGTTACCCATATCAGCTGGGTCAAACTGGGGTGGTTCAGGTGCAGGCTGTTCTATTTCTGGAACCCTTGCACCGCCTCGAGGTGTACTAGCACTACTCTCTGCCACGTACTCATCATGTGGCTCTGCCATCCTTATGTATCTTCTTCTCCTGAGGAGCAGAAGATTCTATTAGATAAGGAAGAGATACTAAGGATAGGCTCGACATCCTAAGTCCTATGCCTCTGTAGACTCAGCGAACCTAGAGCTCTGATACCACTTAATTGTGGGCTCTGATCTCCAAACCACGATATAAACATGATTTAAACTTAGCGAAAGCGATTCGATTAGCAGCAGAATACCAAAAATCAGCGGAAATTAAAACTTTTTGAGATAAAGCATTAAAACCATAAAACTTCCTTCATAAAAGGAGATAAACTGTTTACATCTCAGATAATTACTTCTTGAGTAATTATATACAACATGATACAAAATCTCAAGAACTCATAACCAAAATCTCAGACCAAAAGACTCCAAGACCTGAGAGTACAGAGGACACATAGGACTGACTCTAACTACACCACATGGCAGGCTAAATCTCCACCTGAGATTCTACTACTGCCCCTGGTGCTGCTGCTGCTGGGACTGGTCACCTATAGACCTGTTCCTCCGTCCTCGACGTCCACCTAAAAAGTTGAAGTCTACAGGGTGAGACAATTTTACATAATTGTCCCAGCGAGAGTTATAACTCTCCGCCAGAAGCTTTATTATAGCACCTCAAAGAATAACTTAAGCAGTAAAAGCTTCAAAGTATTCAACATTAGATATAATAGTAAGCATGAGTTCAACAGTTATGAAACATGAAGACATTTGCACTATACAGTGTAACATCAATCAATCAACTCGTAGTTATCTCTAACAGGTATGCTACACTGTGGATTATGTTTTTCAAACATTACTTTTATGCCCTATGGAGATGAGGTTTACCACTCATACTCCAACCAATCACTGCTAAGTGCCTCGGTATCATACTAGGTCATCGAAAGAGCCGGATTCTCATGACCTTCACCTTCCTCAGTCAGTAAGAGGATTACTTGTAGGACATCTCGTGCCTCTACTATAATAGCTTACCAGGGTAATCTGGTCCTTCGCTATTTTAGAGTTACAGTGGCGTTCTGTACTCTCTTCGTCATCAGGAGATTTCATGTTTATCTTCCACTGATACGGATATCTGTGCTTTCTTCGTCATCAGGAGGTTTCATGTTTACCATCCACTGATACGGTATGGGATTGTAGTGAAGGATTGACGGATTATACATCTACATCAAACACCTACACTAGGATGTAAGGTTCTACACATCCATATACCCCACATACTCAAAAGTATGTGATCCAGGAGTTCCCTTAGGAAAACCTATTTCACCATCATTTGATCTCTGACAATGATGGATCTATGATCATGGCTCTACATTACACTTGATTAGTTAGGTACATTCAGTATTCTTTTAACATCATACATTGTTCTTCAAACAATAACATTAGCATAACAGCTATGAAATGAGAATACTAAATGTAACAAGCCTAACTCTCATCAATCATCATTTCTCAATACATTCATCACAAGTCATCTCTAAAGCATGACCTTGATGGTATTTATGGCTCTCACAGCCCATTTAATTCATAGGTTGCCATTGACAAGGCATCAAGATATTTTACTATTCATAAAGCTAACAACATGCTTTCAATGAATATAGCATCATCATCCATACCTGGATATGATCATCTTCATATCAGAACCTGCAAGGTTAATTCAACTGATAAAAGCAATTCAAATCAAGAATTATACTTTCCACTCTTGCCATAAGAGCTAAGTTCCCTGATTCTCATCAATTAGGGTTTACTATTCACATTACATGCCATCACCCTAGAATTAGGGTTTATTATTCACATTATGGTAAAATGAACTTATAACATCATCATGTATGAGGAACATCATCAATGATGCTCTCAGATAAGATTAAGATTCATCAATTATCATAAATAGGGTTTTCATGATCTCACATAGGTGGGTCATACCCTAATCATGTACATTCATATATATTGAAGGTATTTTACTTGGATTTCAACCATAATTGGGATTTTCTCTCTCCTCTTTCTCACAGGTGATGATTACATCCCTCTAGATTGGGTTAGGTCTAATCAACATTGATAAGCCTAGCCAAGTCATCACCATTGTAACCATTGGGGTTTGCATGATAAAAAGGGGTTACCTACTTGAATCCATAAAGGGTATTTTGGTAAAGTTCACCATTGATCATAACATGGGTTAATATACTAACCACTTGACCCTTAATGTCCCTAGGTATGATTAGGGTTTAGGTTGAACAACCATCAAACCATCTAAGCCTTCAAGGCATTAGGCAGACTTATCCTTAAAAGTCCCCAATAGGTTTCACACCTTCAACCTTCAAACGATCCTGAGATCGTTTAAGGTTGTAGACCGTTTAGCTTTGGTTGACTTTAATACCGCATGAAACTCAAGACCGTTTACCTATAAACGATCTTGAGGTCATTTGCCCAAGATGGGGTGAAGACCGTTTAGTCATAGTTTGACTTCTGAAGTCGTTTGAGCTCATTCGGACCTGAAGTTGTATGATCTCATTCGGTCCTGAAGTCGTATGAACTCATTCGGTCCTGAAGTCGTATGAACTCATTCGGTCCTGAAGTCGTATGATCACATTCGGTCCTGAAGTCGTATGATCTCATTCGGTCCTGAAATCATATGAACTCATTCAGTCCTGAAGTCGTATGGTCCTAAAAGCTCAAGATCGCATGGACCTCCAAGGTGATTCAAAGGGTAAACTCGATTAGGGTTTCCTATGTTGAAGCCTTCAATTGGTCTCAAGCTTGCTAACCACTTATCAATTGAGACAATTAGGGTTAGCCTTAACCAATTGGTCACTCAATTGATCCTCAATTGATATCCAAATAGGGTTGGAGTTGGTTCAATTAAGGTCTATAAACATTCAACCATTAACACTCAACAAAGTGAATCAAATCGAAGTTGATCCCATCAAATGACCTCCAATCGGGCTCAAATTTGGCCCAAAAGGTCTTGGGATCGTTTGGATAACCTCCAAATGGTCTTGAGACCGTTTGCCCAAGAATTCATCAAAATCTAAGTTGATTTGATAGGGTTGAACCTTAATTAAGTCACAAATCAGCAATTTGATTATTTCAATAACCCACTGTAATTGGGCCCTCAATTGATCAAATTACCTTAACCCTAGACCTCCAAACGGTCTTGAGTTGACACCAAACGGTCTTGAGACCGTTTGGATGAGTTCCAAACGGTCTTGAGACCGTTTGCCCATCCATCCTTTGGACTCTAGTGAAAATTCATCAAGGTTTGATCTATTGAGTTGATCATCACATCAATACTTAATTGCAATATGATTTGGTACCTTTGGACCTTCAGTTGGTCAACTATACTTGACCCCAGACCTCTAAACGGTCTTGGGTGATCCCCAAACGGTCTTGAGACCGTTTGGATGATTCCCCAAATGGTCTTGAGACCGTTTGGGCTAATCAACCCAAAATCACTAATTAACTCATTGGAATTTCAGCACTGATTTCAATTATGATTTGCCCTATTAATCAACCTTCAACTCATAACTCGTTTGGATTTAATCCATCAAATTTGGTGAGTCATTAATCAATATAATTATGAACAGTAATCCCAAACGTTCAATGCTTGGTCAACCATCTTAAACGGTCTTGAGACCGTTTTCCCAAAAAGGGCAAATTAAACAGATTGAAAATCAGAACTTAATTCAATTGGATTTGCTAACTGATTTGCTTATATCTCACGATTCCTTTGGAGTTATCCCCTCAATTTTTATGGGTGATTAACCTACATAATTATAAACAAGATTCCCATACAGTCGTTGTTTGGTCAACATGATCAAACGGTCTTGAAGGCCGTTTTCCTTCATACGACCCTGAAACCGTTTGCCCACCAAACGGTTGTGTAAACCGTATGGGCAATTGGTGGAGGTCGTTTGGTAAAGTGGAAATCCGTGGATAAGCATAGGAATTAACGCCCTTATCTTCTACCTCAAGAACAGTAGCAGTTCTTCACGATTTTGCTTGCAAGGATGCAAGGGAAAATAGGGAAGAAGAAGAACTAGCAACTATATGCATAGAAAAAGATGTATAATCAAAGGATAAGGTTTAGAGTTATAAAACCCGCCTAAAGATTGTTCCTTGAGCTCCAAACTTTCAAGATCCAAGCCTTTAATGGCGTCTTTGAGCTCCACAGGTCGGCCAAGGTGTATTCTCCAAGGAAAGTTGAAAAGGAATGGCTAGAAAGATAAAACTAGGTGAGCTAGCCATGAATTCAACCTTGAAAACGAGTTTCCTCCATGAATTCAAGCAAAAGGGATGATCCAAACTTACCTAGGACCCTTGTTCGTCCTTCTCTGTTCCAGAGCTTAGCCTTAGTCGGTTTTGAGCAAGGGGAAAAGAAATGAAAAGAAGAGGATCGTTCCCTTGCTAAGTGGGGAAGGTAGTATATATACTTAGGTGAAATTTCAACATAAGAACATATGCTTTCCTCATTTCTCATCTAAGTCCTTCCTTTCTTATTTGCACGTCCCCACATCTTATTTATAAGGACAAACTCCTTCTAAGGTCAAGAATTGAAGGCAAGGAGGATCAACCCATCACTAAAGCATACACATAAAAGGGCTATTATACATACACCTTGATTATTCAATCACAAAGGTGTTCTTTATTATATGATTATTCAAATGAAGTGACCTTTTCATCATTTCTCTTATAAATGATGCCAAGAGTCATAAAAGATATTTTAGATGATGTATTTTACAAGTTGCACCCCTCAAATTGGGTAAATTGCACTTTACACCAATTTAGGGTTTTCAAGTACAGGGGTTGCTTCCACAGCTGCACCTTGGTGCTCAAGCTTGGGAAATCCCTCAAACTTCATCATAAACATCCTCATGATGTCTCAACATCAGAGGAACATCTCAACATGTGCAATTTGCAAGTTAATCCCTTAACTGGGTAATTTGCACATAGATCCCTGTATTACAAAACAATGCTACAACTTTATATATAAAGGAGCAAAATTGAAATATATGTTTCTGAGGAACTTAATTACATGCCCAAAGTTAATCACAAGGATTTAATTACATATTTAGGCAAAACACCTAGGGTTAGTTCATAACCCAGGTCAGGGATGTTACAATGTTGGCAGGAGATGATGGAGTTTTTGTGCTTCCGTTTGTCACCAAGGTTTTTTTTTCTTCTTAAAGCTCGACGGAAGGTTGAAGTTTTACTGTTTCTATGCATGCAAGGTGAATTTATGCATGAGGCGAGGGTGAGCACGCCTCCTGTACGCATGATGTTATCGGATCGTTTGATGGGTCTTTATTGCTGTTCTCTGGGCCAACTTTTGTGCTGATTTGATCTGTCTGCCAAAGGTGTTCTCAGGAAGGAGAGCAGAAACTGACAGAGAGAATAGAATTTTTGGATATTTGATGCGAGATTTTTGTATGAGGGTGGAGATGTTTGCTGAGCTGGTATGAAGCTTCGAGGGTACGCTTGATCTTAGGTGTTGTAATAGGCGTAATCAATGGAATAACTTCTGCATGTAACTATAAACCATTTATGAAACCCAAGGGGTGTTGCAAAGTATGTTGTTATTTGCAGAATTTATTTCGGACTGTTGTGGAGAAAAAGGATGATCTTTTCAGGGAAAGAGGCGCCGTTTAGATGGTAAGCCAGAGGTGAAGATTTGGCAGAACTTGGTGGAGGTAGGAGATGAAGCACTCGATTCAGTATCCCCGGAAAGCAAATCAGAAGAAGTAGAGGTGATTTTTGTTTTCAAAACTGGGAAACCCAAGTGCATGTTGGGAAGCACTGGAGCCGGGTGGTGAGGAAGCACTTAAGAGATGGAAAATGGATCCCAAGGCCGTAAGATGTCAACCACCGCCAACAAGCAGAGAGAAGGTCGAGTGATGAAAACCTAAAAAAAGTTTTTGAAACCTGGATGGGGAGAATCTGACTCCGACAGAGAGAGGGTGATCATCGCCAGTAGAGAGGCCAGCAGAGAGGATGATCACCGCCAGCAGAGAGGCCGAGGGAAAGCTCGTGGCTGAGGGAACACGCCGGAAGGGGCCGAAGGCACCGAGCTGTGATGGAGATGGACTGGAGTGATTTTTCTAGAGAGAAGTTGGATCTTTCTCTCACTTACCTACCGTTAGAGATGGATACTAATACAAAGATTGTGTATCTATCCACATTTATGACAAGCTCGACCTTGACTTGATGACCTCTGTATTGGTGTACTATATTGAGGTTGAACTGATGAAGATTTTGGTTGTTTAGTACCACTAATCATTGGTCCCTGTGACTATGTAGACTTTCTTTTGAGGTTTGTCTCATGTTTCTTTATCGTAGACGTTTCTATCCTCTGTATAGACTCCACGAATGTGGCAAACCTCTCTCTACTTTCTAGGGTAGATATCGGGATGGACATCTCATCATTCAATCCCTTTTCAAAATGTCGGATCTTCTCCTCTTTAGTAGCTGCCATTTGAGGACAAAAGTGCAAAAGTTCCATAAACTTAACCTCATATTCATCTATCAACATGGCTCCCTATCGAATCTTCTCAAACTGTGAGATCTTTTCATCTAAGTATGTCTTTGGAAAATACTTATTGATGAATTCTCGATGAAATTCCTCCCAACCAACCTCTCCATCATTCCTTTTTATTTCTTCTATAGCCCACCAATGTCCATCACTACCCTTCAAAAGCTATACAGCATGTTTGACTTTGTCAGCATCTGGGATACTAAGGATCTTAAAGGCTTTTTGTAACTCAGTGAGCCAGAGATCAACATCTGCTGGGTCAGATGTACCAGCATATTCTATGGTTCCTACACGATGTAGTCGTTCAAAGGTCTTTCCAGATCCATATCCCTCATTGGGAGCTGGTGCCCTAGGTGTCGGTGCTGGCATCCGGTCTATCATATGCGTCACTGTAGTCATGAATTTCCCAAAAAGTGTAGAAAAAAACTAGGTTTCTCATCATGACTTCATCAACAGGGGGATTCTCATGCACTGTTTCTTCTCTTGCCTGATCATTGGCACCTTCTACTGGTGCAACAACATTGCTCTCAGCAACGTATTCTTCATGTCCTCCATACATCTTTGAGTTATATATCTTCTTCTGCATAAGCAGAAGGCATTATAAGATACACTGGGTACACTTAGAACAAACTCGATACCTTAGTCCTATGTCTCTGTAGACTCAGTGAACATAGAGCTCTGATACCACTAAATTGTGGCATCCAACTCACAAAAACAAGATTAACTAATACGAAAGCATATCATTTGCAGCAGATTAACAAAATCACTAAAAATTAAAACCTTTTTCAAAGAGATCCATTCATAGGAAAACTCTTTCAGCAAGAACCAATGTATTACATTTACATCCTGGTTCGTAAGTACATATATTGTACCATCTCTTCTTGAGGCTTACAATATCAACTGCCTTGTTAAAAGCTAAACATAGAAAACATAAGAACTAAGAACCTTGAGGCATCAAGCCAGAAACTCAAAATGATTCATTGAAAGCAATCACTATTAACTCCAAGGACCTGAGAGTACAGAGACGACACATAGGACTTCTATCTATAAGACACGACATACAATACACTCCACCTGAGCTGTCACTGCTGTCCCTGCTGTTGCTAATGTACTTCCTATGCAAGATTGTTCTCAAACTCCTCTGTGCTCATCCACCTAAAAATGTTGAATCCCACGGGGGTGAGACAATTGAAATTGCCCCAGCGGGAGATATAACTCTCCGCCAAAAACATTATTATTACAGTTTAATGATCTAAAACTGGGCAGAGGATAAGTAGATTAGATCATTCTCATCTTTAAATATTGCAACTATCTATAATAGAGCAGTAAATCATCCATTCTCTTTGTAATGAATAGAAAGGACATGTATATCAGTTGTCTGTTATATTAACTCAACATCCCATGCTTTTCTCATGATATTCATTACTATGATATGTCACCCATGAGTCTTTCTTGATTTTATTGGTTGGCCTTAGCCAATCTGCTAAACAGATTTTGGTTTATACTGGACATGAGAGTGTACATCATCATGTCTTGTTCAGGCATTGGTCTATACCAATCCTGTATAAATATTCTAGGCATTAGATTATACCAATCATGTGCAAGTAGTACAAGCATTGAACTTATATTATTCCTGTGTATCCATTCCAGGTATTGGACTATGCCAACCCTGTGCATCCATTCCAAGTATTGGACTATGCCAATCCTGTACAACTATTCCAGGTATTGAACTATGCCAATCATGTGCAACTATTCCAGGTATTGAACTATGTCAATCCTGTGCAACTATTCCAGGTATTGGGTTGTTACCAAACACGTGCAATTATTCCAGGTATTGGGTTGTTACCAATCCTGTGTAGTTATTCTAGGTATTGGGTTGTTACCAAACCCGTGCAATTATTCCAGGTATTGGGCTGTTACCAATCATGTGCAGTTATTCCAGGTATTGGGTTGTTACCAATCCTGTGACATTATTTCAGGTATTGAACTATGCCATTCCTATGTAGTTATTCCAGGTATTGGGTTGTTACCAATCCTGTGACATTATTCCAGGTATTGAACTATGCCAATCATGTGTAGTTATTCTAGGTATTGGGTTGTTACCAATCTTGTGACATTATTCCAAGTATTGAACTATGTCAATCCTGTGACATTATTACATGTATTGAACTATGCCAATCATGTGTAGTTATTCTAGGTATTGGGTTGTTACCAATCCTATGACATTATTCCAGGTATTGAACTATGTCAATCCTGTGATATTATTCCAGATATTGAACTATGTCAATCATGTGACATTATTCCAGGTATTGGGAGTTAACCAATCCTGTGATATTATTACAGATATTGAACTATGTCAATCATGCGATATTATTCCAGGTATTGGGAGTTAACCAATCCTGTAATATTATTCCAGGTATTGAACTATGGCAATCCTGTGATATTATTCCAGGTATTTGGATTTAACCAATCCTGTGATATTATTCCAGGTATTGGGATTTAACCAATCCTGTGATATTATTCCAGGTATTGAACTATGTCAATCCTGTGAAATTTATCACATATTGTCATATCTTGTCACCTCTCATTAGGCAATCATCATTCTCATGGCTCATAGATCACATTTAATATTTTGTCACCTCTCACTGGATAACAATTAACATCGTGGCTCACGAGGCCCATAAAGCATCTTGTTACCTCTTACTAGGTAACCATTAATAACATTCTTAAAGAGCTGGATGTGATATCTATGATGTCTTGAAGCATTACTTTCCTTATTACTTTTAACTTACTTAAGTTTATCAACTTGTATTGTATTAAGGTATTTCCCATCATAATACTTTTATCCACTAACCTATCACCTTTATCATAAAGTGCATAGGTTATAGAACACACATTAGAATTGTCCAACTATCTTCAACAATATGGACTCATCTCAAGTTAAGGCATTGCTTGCTATAAAGTTGCCTATAATCAATTACTTTAGGTATTTCCCTTATTATGGTATTAGTTACCATTTCATTATTAGGATTAAGGTTTCACATATCATTACCATTTATTAGGGTTAGGGTTTCACATATAATCACCCTTCATTAGGGTTGGAATTTCACATACCTTCACCCTTTATTAGGGTTTCTCATGGAATCAACCTCAATTAGGGTTTCTCATGGAATCACCCTCAATTAGGGTTTCTCATGGAATCAACCTCAATTAGGGTTTCTCATGGAATCACCCTCAATTAGGGTTTCTCATGGAATCACCCTTAATTAGGGTTTCTCATGGAATCAAACTCAATTAGGGTTTCTCATGGAATCACCCTCAATTAGGGTTTCTCATGGAATCAACCTCAATTAGGGTTTCTCATGGAATCACCCTCAATTAGGGTTTCTCATGGAATCAACCTCAATTAGAGTTTCTCATGGAATCACCTTCAATTAGGGTTTCTCATGGAATCACCCCCAATTAGGGTTTCTCATGGAATCACCCTCAATTAGGGTTTCTCATCTGATATTGCCCTAAATTAGGGTTAGGGCTCAACAACCTTCTTGATTAGGGACTCATGATCACTTCATCAAAGATCATACTTTAGAATCTTAATTTATTCATATTGAAGGTATTTGAGGCTTATCCATTACATGATTACCCTACATGTATGGATTCCTCTCTCTCTCATCCTCTCTAGGATGTTGACTATGTCAAACTTAGACGAATTAGGTCAACCAACCCTTTAATTAAATACATTCAATTAGGGTTGACATACTGTATTAAAATATTGCTTACTTAAGCTTCAGGGGTTAACTCATCTAGGGTTACCAATTACTTAGTACTTTAAAGGTACAACCCTAGTGATTATCTTTGAGATAAATCAGTAGCAACCATAGGGTCATTTCATCTTTCATAACCTTAGGTTCCCCACTAATTAAATCATATTGAAACATCCAAATGTTCTTGACTATTGATGCTCCAAATGGTTTGAAACCGAATGGGCTGGGGTCTCTAAACGGTTTGATTCCGTTTGGTCCCAAATGGTCTTGAGACCGTTTGGACTCAAATGGTCTTGAGACCGTTTGGTCCAAACCATCTCAAAACCGAATGGACCAAAAAGTCCTTTCAACACTTACACGATTCATGATTTCAATGGATGGACCAATTATCAATTGAGTCCTTGATTTCTTTATCACTTGAACTATTGAATCAACCTTCAATTATACCATAAATTAGGGTTTTGAACCCAATTGATCTAAGATTTCAACTCAAGGAACCTTCAATTAGGGCTTTGAATCTAGTAGCCATCAATGATCAACATTGCGGAATTGGTTCAATTGAAACCAATGAACCATCATCAAACTTTTGACATGACCTGACCCCAAATAGTCTTGAGGTCGTTTTTATGACATACAAATGGTCTTGAGGTCGTTTGTATAAACTCCAAATGGTCTTGAGACCATTTTCCCCATCCATCATTAAGATTTTTGAAGTTCAATTAGGATTTGCATCATTGGATTGATCATCAATTTAGCAATTGATTACATTTCAATTTGATATCTCTGGACCTTCAATTACTCAACCATGTTCAACCCTAGACCTCCAAACGGTCTTGGTTGTCCTCCAAATGGTCTTGAGACCGTTTGGGTGAACTCCAAATGGTCTTGAGACCATTTTGGTTAACCAACCCAAAGTTATAATTTAACCAATTGCAAATTCATCACTTAACCCGATTAGGGTTTCTAATTGGATGATTGTCCATATGTTGATTCAATCAATTGGAGCCATTATATCCTCATCCATCATGTACTAGGGTCATGACCTCAAATGGTCAACCCATACAAATGGTCAACTCCTCTAAACGGTTTGGGAACCAAACCTCCAAACGATTTGGTGAAACCGTTTGGACCATATCATTAAAACCGTTTGCAATAGATATTTGGGGAGGTGTGTGCTTATGATGATGTCATAATCATCAAGCTCTAAACCCATGAAACTTTTTGTGATTTTCATGGTGGTTGCATCAATCAACCAAATAAAATTCCAAGAATGAAGAAAAGTTCAACAATTGATAAGGAATGGAATGCAATAACAATATTAAGGGTTCAAGTTATAAAACCCACCTCCAATTGAGCTTCAAAGCTCCAATATCCACGTCTTTAATGGTGGAATAAGCTTTCTCAACTATCCCAAGTTCGTCCTCAAGCTTTTGAGTGAAAAGGAATGGCTAGGATAGAAGATTGCATGGAGAAAAGAAGAAATCCATCATTTATTTTCGATTTCCACCATGAAATCATGGTGAAAGAAGGTCAAGAAGCTTACCAACAGGTTGGGGATCGTAATCCTATTGCTCCAAGCTCCCTTGGTCGTTTTTGCAAGCAAGAAGTTAAAGGGGTTTCGAAATTACCCTTTCAACTCATGGATAAAGGAGCATATATGCATTTTATTAAAAATTCATTTTAGGAGAGAGAAAGTAGGGATTATCTCCTCCATTTCCTTGCCCCTTTCCCCCTTTCCTTCCTTGGTCATGAGGCTATCTTCTTTGCCTCTTATTCCTCTCAATTATCCATGATTTAAATAAAAGCAAGTTAAGCACCGTAAATCATATAATACTAATATCCATAAGTGAGTGGATATTTCTTTTTCTTATAATAATGTGTGTGAGTTATCCACTTCCTTTGGATATTTTCGTGCCTTTGCAAGGAACATGGTCGTCCATTCTCTTTCAAACTCATCCCTCACCTTTTGGTCAAAGGGGGCTTTAATTAATATATATAATTTTGCATTAAATTGAAGTAAAGTTCCAATTATGCTTAAATCTTGATTATTTTAATATCAAGATTCTCTCTCATCCAAAGAGATACAAATGAGGTTCCCCTCTCATTTTATTTGCTCTAAATGATGCCAATAAACATTAGGGACTATTTTGAAGTGGTAATTTGCATATTGAACCCTGGGTTTTGGGTAAATTGCACATTGCACCAAAACTAGGTTTTAATGCATAAACATTGCTTAATCAGCTCTTTCTTGTTACTCAGGCTTTCCCAAGCCATACATCTGCATCATATTCATTCTCATGATGCTTCAACACATGAGGAACATTTATAAAGTAACATTTGTGAGTTAACCCCTCACATTGGGTAATTTACACTTTAGTCCAAAACAGGCAAAACATTATTTCAACATTGTTCAAAAAGGACTAAAATTGAAACATAAGTTCCTCTTGAGCCTTAATTACTTTTCAAAAGTTAAGAGAAAACATATAATTAACTTTATTAAGAAAAACACCTAGGTTTAAGGCATAACCCAGGTCAGGGATGTTACACCGGGTAATCGTTGTATGATACTTTTTACATAGTTTATCATAATTTGTCTCTTAAATCCATGGTATGATGTCGTTTTCTCAAATATATCATTATGATTGATCACCCTAATGATAATCTAATACCTTTAATTACTTTGAAAGAATAATTAATGGTTGAAAAGAGACGATAATTACATTAACTAATAAATCCTTTAAACAAGGCGAAGTACAATTAATGGTGGAAACCCAGAGTATGATCTTCATGCACCTGATCTAGGGTATAGGTTACTACTACTGTGGAACCGACCTAGATTTAGGTAGTGAATTGTATCGCGACAGCGAACAATTCTGACTACATGCCACTACCTGGAATAGGAGACGAATTAGGATAATTGTGTGAGAAATCATACAATGAGAACCTGCGGTGAAACCACAAACCTAAAGATTACATCTTTAATTGATTAAACCAACCATTTAATCGATTGTTTTGCTTTCTTTTATTTTTATTTTCTTTTTTAATCAACTCTCAAACCATTTTAATCGGTCTAGATAATTGCGAACAGTTAGTAGTAGTCTACTGAAAATTCGTTCCCTGAGTTCGACTCAGGCCTCACAAAGGTCTATATTACATTGATGCGTGCACTTGCATTATATGCACGGTAAATTTGTGTCATGTAGTATAGAAGGTATCGATCCCTATATACGGTGTGTCAAGAGTTAATTTGAATCAAATGAACAATATTTAAACCAAGTTGAGGAGAATGATTGATCTAGAATGAGGAGTAAATTTTTTGGATTAAAAAGTGTTGAATTGAAATACCGAATTAAATGGGACAACATTAAATTGCAAGAATTAAAACTAAGTTCTCAACATAATTAAGAGTGAAGAGAATAAAGAGTAGAAAGAACCGGCCAATTATGATTAATTTAGTTTTTATGGAATTTTTGGAAGTTTGGATTTCACCACCATGAACTCCACAACTATCTTAGCCACTTTTAATTTTCTTTTTAGATATTTTTAGATTAGGACCATGGAGGTATATCCTCATCAGAATCAAATCCCATGGATCAAACTATCCATAGATCCATGGTCATCGGTGTTCTATAGGTCATGGTTCAATCGTTTGATATCTTCTTATTTTTGGTCTCTTCGAGGAACACATGAGTTCTATCTAATGTTCTAGTCCACAAATCCAAGGTTATATCATTGTAGATCATAATTGTCATGGAGCATGACTGATAACATCACATTTCATGTTGCTAAATGGATCAAAACACATCTTTTATTATTTGTAAGGAGATTACAGTTTACTAAGAAAGGGTATGGAGATCATGGGCTACTCCCCATGTCCTGACAATGGGAAGACTACCCAGACATGGTGCATAAGGAGCAAGGCTAGAACATGAAAAATTAGTGTGGTGAACCATTCTAACAAAACGTCATTAACTAAGCGGAAGCGATCATTAGAAGCGGATTATTGAAAATCACTAAAAATTAAAACCATTTATAAAGAGATCTAAATACAGGAAAACTCTTTTATCAAGAACCAAAGTATTTTATTTACATTTTGGTTCATAACTACATATCATGTACCGTCTCTTCTCAAGGATTACAAGAATCAACTGCCTTGTCATAACTATACACTGACAATATAAGAACCTCGAGGCATCAATCCAAAAATCTCAGATCGATTCATTAAAATTCTAACTACTAATTCTGAGGACTTGAGAGTACAGAGATGACACATAGGACTCTCTATACAAAACATGACAGCCAGTGCCTCCACCTGGATTATCACTGTTGTCCTTGTTGTTATTGCTGCTGCTCTTCCCCTACTATAGGGTTTATGCCTCTTCTTCTGCGTCTACCTAAAAAGTTAGATCCCACGGGGGTGAGACAATTGAAAATTGTCCCAGCGAGAGATATAAATCTCCACAAGAAATATTATTATTGCAGTTTCATACAATAAAACTGAGCAGAAGAATCATATATTTTTAACAGCAGATAAATCAACATCTAAACAGATTAGGGCAATATTCTTATTCCAAGCATTTTAGCTATAACTTGATAAAGCAACATGTTACTTATACAATAAGGAATTGAATAACATATATAACATTTATCTATCTAAGATATGCTAAGCAAAGTAACATCAACCAGTGATTCTCATATTTCAACCTTAAGCAAATATGCTACATGGCTGATTACATTTTACAATCATACTTAAGCCCTGAGGAGATGAGGTATACCGCTCATACTCCAACTGACCATTGCAAAATCAAAATCAATACCATACATAAGTCAAGGAAGAGTCGGATTCCTATGACCTCATCCTCCTCAGTCAGTGTGAGGACAAAATGCAGGACATCTTGTGTGTCTGCTAAATAGCTTTCCAGGGTATCCTGGCAACTTCACTATAGAGTTATAGCGGCAGATGTACTCTCTTTGCAATTGAGAGATTTCATGTTTATCTCACATCGATCCGGCATTAACATTATCGAGAGATTTCATGTTTATCTCACATCGATCCGGCATTAACATTATCGAGAGATTCATGTTACATCCATCCCGACATATATAATGAAGGACTGAGAGATTTAATGTTTATCTCACACCAATTCCTCCATCAGGGCATAAGGATATACACGCCCATAACCCCCACATACTCAACAGTATGCCCTCCAGAAGATCCCGTAGGAAAACCTATTTCACCATCACCAAACTACTGACGATGATGGATCTATGGCCAGGGCTCTACATGATAAGATTTTACTTGATTAATTAAGTACATTACCATATTCTTTTAGCATCAGTCAGGTTTTCAAACATACATTATTATAACAAATGCTACAAAGAATGAGTAATACTTCTATCAAGTACTTTTCAAAGCTTTATGAAACATTGGGATCTAAATCCCGAGTCACATCAGGGGCATTCTCATCCCTTAACATCTCATCTTCATGATTATGGAATATGGGTATTCAAATCCTTAGTTCATTAAAGAACACTTGTTACCACTTATCAGGTAACTGATACCTTCAGGTCATCTAACCAAGGTAAACATGATACTTGCTACACAAGCACCTCACATGGCTCTCAAAGCCCATTTAATTTCTTGTTACCTCTCACTAGGCAACAAAGCATATTATGGCTCACAAGGCCCATAAAACAATTTCAATAATAAAACATCATAGCTCATACCTGGCTATGTCCAACATCTCATGATACATGCATGATTAGTACACATGATAATAGTTATATCAATTACATATCAGCACTATGCAATGCAATGGTAGCATCATTATTCACTCATTAGGGTTAGGGTTTCCCAAATTCATATCAATTAGGGATACTCACCCCATTACCTAAAATTAGGGTTATGGTTTATCATCATATTGCCCAAGATTAGGGTTTCATGCACTATAACCCAAAAATTAGGGTTTGACATACCTTCACCCTATATTAGGATAAGGGTTCATATAGCATTACATAGCATCACTCTAGATTAGAGTTTCACATCACATAACTGCATTAGGGTTTAACATGGCATCACCCTTGATTAGGGTTTCACATCACATCACTATCTTGAATTAAGGTTCCTTATAACTTTTTCCCATATTAGGGTTCCATGTAACTTTACCCGAAATTAGGGTTTCATGAAGCATCCTCTTAAATTAGGGTTAGGGTTCATAAACCTTCTCAATTAGGGTTTCATAATCTCTTTATAAAGGATCATACCCTAATTACATATTATATTCATGTTGAGAGTGTTGAGGCTTAACCACAACATGATTATCATACATGTGTGGATTCCTCTCTCTCTCATCCTCTCTAGGATGTTAATTACTTCAAACTTGATTAGGTTAGGTCAACTCTTCATTCAAGTGCATGTATTGAGGCATTACTTCCACAAGCATCAAAGGTTAACCCCTCTTAGGATACTAATCATCCTAGTACCCTAAAGGTACAACCATTGTAATTATCTTTGATATACATCATTAACAAACATGGGGTTTAATAGTACTTATAGGGTTTAAGTCAATTAGACCTTCAAACGGTTTTGGGGTATTAGACCTTTAAATGGTCTAGAGGTATTTTGTCCTTCAATCGGTCTTAAAGTTCTTTGACCTTCAAACGGTCCTGATCCACACCTTCAATCAGTCTTAAGACTGTTAGACCATCAAACGGTCTTGGTCTCAAAGTCCCTAATTGGTTTGAGACCGTTACAATTAAATATAATTAACTCCAAATAGTTTGAAACTGAATAAGCAACTCATCATCATTGAAACCGAATAAACATCAAACAGTTAGAGATCATTTGCCCTCCAAATGGTTTGAAGACAGTTTGATCCCAAACGGTCTCAAGACCATTTGAACTCAAACAGTCTCAAGACCGTTTGGTCCAAACCACCTTGAAACCGAATGGACCAATTAGGGTTTCCTTCAATCAATCAATTGATTTTAGGGTTTGCACTCATTGAACTATCCAACATTGGGACCATTGAAAGTACATCAAATTACAACCCTTGGATCTTCCACCATCCATCACAACCCTTAAACTCCAAACGGTCTTGAGACCGTTTGGACCATCAACCAATAAATTGATCCAATTCAATTAGTATTTCTTCAATCAATCGATTAGGGTTTGTAATCAATGGATCATCCATTATGGAATCCATTATAATTAAATCAATTTGAGTCATTGGATCTTCATCATTCACATCAGCAATTAACCCCAAATGGTTTTGAAGTTCAATTTACCCATTCGATCTTGAGATCCATTAACCATGTGGTTTTGAACTCAATTACCCATTCGATCTTGAAGTCAATTACCCATTCAATCTTGAACTTAATTACCCATTTGGTTTTGAAGTAAATTACCCATTCGGTCTTGAAGTAAATTACCCATTTGATATTGGGTTCAATTACCCATTCGATCTTGAAACCAAATCAACTCAATCAATTTTGAAACCGAATCAACTCAATCAGTTTTGAACCCGGATCAACTCAATCGATTTTGAAACCGAATTAGCTCAATCAGTTTTGAAAACTGTTTGCCCATTCCTATGTTGAGGTGTGTGCTTAAGATGACATCATCATCTTCAAGCTTCAAACCTTCGAAATCAAATTGTGATTCTTATGGTGATATCAACAACTAATCAAAAGGAAATCGAGAAAGAAGAAAGGTTCAACACATGATGAAAAAATTGCAAGCAATAATGACATTTAAGGGTTCAAGTTATATAACCCGCCTTCAAAATTGAATCCAAGATTCAAGATTCACGTTCCCAATGGTGAATGAAGCTTCCTCAACTTCCAAAGGCTCATCCTCAAGTCTTTGAGTGAAATGAATGGCTAAGGTTGAAGATTGAATGAAGAAAAGGAGAAATTAAGCATTGAATTTCGATTTCCACCATGAAATCAAGGTCGAAGATTGACTATGGAGCTTACCTACAGGTTGGGGCACGTCCTCCTGTTTCTCCTAAGCTCCCTTGTGCATGTCCAAAGCAAGGAAAGAAAGAAGGACCAAAAAGAGTCTTTCATGTGGGGGGAAAATGGGATATATGTAAAGGAATTTCATGAGAGAGAAAGTGATAATTAATTCCTTCAACTCCCAAAATGGGTGCCACATACTCCCCTCAATCCCTTGCATACGAATCCATCTCCCCCACCTTGTAATTCCTCTTCATTATCCATGAATTAAAAGAAGACAAATTAAGCACCTTAATCAATATAATAATAATATCCAAAATTGAGTTGATATTACTTTTTCTTTAACTAATGTGAGTGGACTCTCCACTCACTTTAGATATTTCGTTGCCTTTACAAGGCATAAGGACGTCCATACTTATACAAATACAACCATCTATTTTTGGTTAAAGGGCACTTCCATTAATATATTTATTTTTGCATTAATTTGAATTAGGGTTTCAATTATGCTTAAATCTTGATTATTTTAATATCAAGATTCTCTCTCCTCCAAAGAGATTCAAATGAAACTCCCCTCTAATTTTCTTGTCTCTAATTGATACCAAGAAACATTAGGGACTCTCTAGAAGTGGTATTTTGCATATTGAACCCTAGGTTTTGGGTAAATTGCACATTACACCAAAACTAGGTTTTAATGTACAAAATTGCTCAACAAGCTCTTTCTTGGTGCTCAGGCTGCCGCAAGCCATACCTCTGCATCATTTTCATTCTTATGATGCTTCAACACTTGAGGAACATTTTACCATGTAACATTTGCAAGTTAACCCCTCAACTTGGGTAATTTGCACATTAGTCCAAAATAGGCAAAACATTGTTTCAACATTATTCAAAAAGGACTAAAATTGAAACATAAGTTCCTCTTGAACCTTAATTACTTTTCAAAAGTTAAAAGCAAGCATATAATTATCCTTATTAAACAAAACATCTAGGGTTAAAGCATAACCCAGGTTAGGGATGTTACAAATTATCCACCCCTGACAGGGATTTCGTCCCGAAATCATCAAGAGAAAAGAGAAGGGCACTTCCTCATCATCTCTTCCTCTAGCTCCCACGTAGCTTCTTCAATGACACAATGATGCCAGAGAACTTTCACAAGACATATGTCTTTCTTTTTCAGCTTTTTAATTCTTTTATCGAGGATCATCACAGGTCCTTCAACATATGATATATCATCATTTGATTCTACCTCCACATGTTGCAAAACTAACTCTGTGTCAGGATGACATTTTCTCAACATGGAGATATGGAACACTGGAAGCAACTTATGCAGCTCAGGTGGCAACTCTAGCTTATAGGCTACCTTTCCATTCCGTTCAATGATTGGATAAGGCCCCATAAATCTAGGAGCTAACTTTCCCTTCTTTCCAAATCTAAGGACACCTTTCCAAGGTGAGACCTTGAGGTATACTCTATATCCAACTTAGAATTCTAAAGGTCTCCGCCGTTTGTCGGCGTATGACTTCTGTCTATCCTAAGTAGTTTTTAATTGCTGTTGTATTACTTTAATCTTCTCAGTTGTCTGCTATACAAGCTCAGGACCCAAAAGTTGATACTCCCTTGTTTCATACCAACATAAAGGAGATCTACAACGTCTACCATATAATGTTTCATATGGTGCCATATCAATACTGTGCTGATAGCTATTATTGTAAGCAAATTCTATCAAGCTCAGCTGTAGATCCCAACTTCCTACAAACTGAAGGCACATGCCCTAAGCAAATCCTCTAAGGTTTGTATGGTCCTCTCAGATTGTCCATCTGTCTGTGGGTGAAAGACAGTATTAAACCTTATCTGCGTACCCAAATCTTTATGTAGTCATTCCCAAAAATGACTCGTGAACTGGGGACCTCTATCAGAAACAATAGTAGCTGGAACCGCGTGCAACCACACTATCTCATCTATATAGATCTGTGCAAGCTTCTCAACAGTGTAGGTTGTTTTGACAGGAAGGAAATGTTGTGATACATTGTTCGAACAAAACATCATTGACTAAGCAGAAGTGATCATTAGCAGTGGATTACTGAAAATCACTAAAAATTAAAACCATTTATAAAGAGATCCAAACATTGGAAAACTCTTTTATCAAGAATCAAAGTATTTTATTTACATTCTAGTTCATAAGTACATATCCTGTATCGTCTCTTCTCTAGGATTACAAGCATCAACTGCCTTGTCATAACTATACATAGACAATATAAGAACCTCGAGGCATCAAGCCAAAAATCTCAGATCGATTCATTAAAATACTAACTACTAACTCCGAGGACCCTGAGAGTACAGAGACGACACATAGGACTCTCTATACAAAACATGACAGCCAGTGCCTCCACCTAGACTATCACTATTGTCCTTGTTGTTGTTGTTGTTGCTCTTGCCCTACTATAGGGTTTCTGCCTCTTCTTCTGCGTCTACCTAAAAAGTTGGATCCCACGGGGGTGAGACAATTGAAAATTGTCCCAGCGAGAGATATAACTCTCCACCACAAAATATTATTATTGAAGTTTAATAGAATAAAACTGAGCAGAAGAATCATATATTTTTAACAGTAGATAAATTAGCATCTAAACAGATTAGGGCGATATTCTTATTCCAAGCATTTCAGCTATAATTTGATAAAGCAACATGTTACTTATCCAATAAGGAATTGAAGAACATATATAACATTTATCTATCTAAGATATGCTAAGCAAAGTAACATCAACCAGTGATTCTCATATTTCAACCTTAAGCAAATATGCTACATGGCTGATTACATTTTACAATCATACTTAAGCCCTAAGGAGATGAGGTATATCGCTCATACTCCAACTGACCATTGCGAAATCGAAATTAGTACCATACATAAGTCAAGGAAGAGTCGGATTCTTATGACCTCATCCTCCTCAATCGGTGTGAGGAAAAAATGCAGGACATCTTGTGTGTCTGCTAAATAGCTTTCCAGGGTATCCTGGCAACTTTGCTATAGAGTTACAGTGGTGGCTGTACTCTCTTTGCAATCGAGAGATTTCATGTTTATCTCACATCGATCCAGCATTAACATTATCGGGAGATTCATGTTAGATCCATCCCGACATATATAATGAAGGATTGAGAGATTTAATGTTCATATCACACCAATTCCTTCATTAGGGCGTAAGGATATATGCGCCCATAACCCCCACATACTCAACAGTATGCCCTCCAGGAGATCCCATAGGAAAACCTATTTCACCATCACCAAACTACTGACGATGATGGATCTATGGCTAGGGCTCTACATGATAAGATTTTAATTGATTAATTAAGTACATTACCATATTCTTTTAGCATCAGTCAGGTTTTCAAACATAAATTATTATAACAAATGCTACAAAGAATGAGTAATACTTCTATCAAGTACTTTTCAAAGCTTTATGAAACATTGGGATCTAAATCCCTAGTCACATCGGGGGCATTCTCATCCCTTAACATCTCATCTTCATGATTATGGAATATGGGTATTCAAATCCTTAGTTCATTAAAGAACACTTGTTACCACTTATCAGGTAACTGATACCTTCAGGTCATTTGACTAAGGTAAACATGATACTTGCTTCACAAGCACCTCACATGGCTCTCGAAGCCCATTTAATTTCTTGTTACCTCTCACTAGGAAACAAAGCATATTATGGTTCACAAGGCCCATAAAACAATTTCAATAATAAAACATCATAGCTCATACCTGGCTATGTCCAACATCTCATGATACATGCATGCTTAGTACACATGATAACAGTTATATCAATTACATATCAACACTATGCAATGTAATGGTAGCATCATTATTCACTCATTAGGGTTAGGGTTTCCCAAATTCATATCAATTAGGGATACTCATCCCATTACCCAAAATTAGGGTTATGGTTTATCATCATATTGCCCAAGATTAGGGTTTCATGCACTATAACCCAAAAATTAGGGTTTCACATACCTTCACCCTATATTAGGATAAGGGTTCATATAGCATTACATAGCATCACTCTAGATTAGAGTTTCACATCACATAACTGCATTAGGGTTTAACATGGCATCACCCTTGATCAGGGTTTCACATCACATCACTATCTTGAATTAAGGTTCCTTATAACTTTTTCCCATATTAGGGTTCCATGTAACTTTACCGGAAATTAGGGTTTCATGAAGCATCCTCTTAAATTAGGGTTAGGGTTCATCAACCTTCTCAATTAGGGTTTCATAATCTCTTTATAAAGGATCATACCCTAATTACATATTATATTCATGTTGAGAGTGTTGAGGCTTAACCACTACATGATTATCATACATGTGTGGATTCCTCTCTCTCTCATCCTCTCTAGGATGTTAATTACTTCAAACTTGATTAGATTAGGTCAACTCTTCATTCAAGTGCATGTATTGAGGCATTACTTCCATAAGCATCAAAGGTTAACCCCTCTTTGGATACTAATCATCCTAGTACCCTAAAGGTACAACCATTGTAATTATCTTTGATATACATCATTAACAAACATGGGGTTTAATAATACTTATAGGGTTTAAGTCAATTAGACCATCAAACGGTCTTGGGGTATTAGACCTTTAAACAGTCTAGAAGTATTTCGTCCTTCAATCGGTCTTAAATTTCTTTGACCTTCAAACCGTCCTGATCCACACCTTCAATCAGTCTTAAGACCGTTAGACCATCAAACGGTCTTGGTCTCAAATTCCCTAAACGGTTTGAGACCGTTAGAATTAAATATAATTAACTCCAATCAGTTTGAAACTGAATAAGCAACTCATCATCATTGAAACCAAATAAACTTCAAATGGTTTGAGACCATTTTCCCTCCAAACGGTTTGAAGACCATTTAAACTCAAACGGTCTCAATACCGTTTGGTCCAAACCACCTTGAAACCGAATGGACCAATTAGGGCTTCCTTCAATCAATCAAGTGATTTTAGGGTTTGCACTCATTGAACTATCCAACATTGGGACCATTGAAATACATCAAATTACATCCCTTGGATCTTCCACCATCCATCACAACCCTTAAACTCCAAACGGTCTTGAGACCGTTTGGACCATCAACCAAAAAATTGATCCAATTCAATTAGGATTTCTTCAATCAATCAATTAGGGTTTGTAATCAATGGATCATCCATTCTGGAATCCATTATAATTAAATCAATTTGAGCCATTGGATCTTCATCATTCACATCAGCTATTAACCCCAAATGGTTTTGAATTTCAATTTACCCATTCGATCTTGAGATCCATTACCCATTTGGTTTTGAACTCAATTACCCATTCGATCTTGAAGTCAATTACCCATTCGATCTTGAACTTAATTACCCATTCAGTTTTGAAGTAAATTACCCATTCGGTCTTGAAGTAAATTACCCATTTGATCTTGGATTCAATTACCCATTCGATCTTGAAACCGAATCAACTCAATCGGTTTTGAACCCAAATCAACTCAATCGGTTTTGAAACCAAATTAGCTCAATCGGTTTTGAAAACTGTTTGCCCATTCCTATGTTGAGGTGTGTGCTTAAGATGACATCATCATCTTCAAGCTTCAAACCTTCGAAATCAAATTGTGATTCTTATGGTGATATCAACAACTAATCAAAAGGAAATTGAGAAAGAAGAAAGGTTCAACACATGATGAATAAATTGCAAGCAATAATGACATTTAAGGGTTCAAGCACCTTCAAAATTGAATCCAAGCTTCAAGCTTCACATTCCCAATGGTGAATGAAGCTTCCTCAACTTCCAAAGGCTCATCCTCAAGTCTTTGAGTGAAATGAATGGCTAAGGTTGAAGATTGAATGAAGAAAAGGAGAAATTAAGCATTGAATTTCGATTTCCATCATGAAATCAAGGTTGAAGATTGACTATGGAGCTTACCTACATGTTGGGGCATGTACTCCTGTTTTTCCTAATCTCCCTTATGCATGGCCAAAGCAAGGAAAGAAAGAAGGGTCGAAAAGAGTCTTTCATGTAGGTGAAAAATGGGATATATGTAAAGGAATTTCATGAGAGAGAAAGTGATAATTAATTCCTTCAACTCCCAAAATGGGTGCCAGATACTCCTCTCAATCCCTTGCATACAAAGCCATCTCCCCCAACTTGTAATTACTCTTCATTATCCATGAAATAAAAGAAGACAAATTAAGCACCTTAATCAATATAATAATAATATCCAAAATTGAGTGGACATTACTTTTTCTTTAACTAATGTGAGTGGACTCTCCACTCACTTTAGATATTCCATTGCCTTTAAAAGGAACAAGGACGTCAATACTTATAAAAATACAACCATCTCATTTTTTGTTAAAGGGAACTTCCATTACTATATTTATTTTTGCATTAATTTGAATTAGGGTTTCAATTATGCTTAAATCTTGATTATTTTAATATCAAGATTCTCTCTCCTCCAAAGAGATTCAAATGAGACACCCCTCTGATTTTCTTGTCTATAATTGATACCAAGAAACATTAGGGACTCTCTAGAAGTGGTATTTTGCATATTGAACCCTAGGTTTTGGGTAAATTGCACATTACACCAAAACTAGGTTTTAATGTACAAACATTGCTCAACAAGCTCTTTCTTGGTGCTCAGGCTGCCGCAAGCCATACCTCTGCATAATTTTCATTCTTTTGATGCTTCAACACTTGAGGAACATTTTATCATGTAACATTTGCAAGTTAACCCCCCTTGGGTAATTTGCACATTATTCCAAAATAGGTAAAACATTGTTTCAACATTATTCAAAAAGGACTAAAATTGAAACATAAGTTCCTCTTGAACCTTAATTACTTTTCAAAAGGTAAAAGCAAGCATATAATTATCCTTCTTAAACAAAACATCTAGGGTTAAAGCATAACCCAGGTCAGGGATGTTACAAAGTATCCACCCCTAACAGGGATTTTGTCCCCGAAATCATCAAGAGAAAAGAGAAGGGTACTTCCTCCTCATCTCTTCCTCTAGCTCCCACGTAGTTTCTTCAATGCCACAATGATGCCAGAGAACTTTCAAAAGACATATGTCTTTCTTTTTCAACTTTTTAATTCTTTTATCGAGGATCATCACAGGTCCTTCAACATATGATATATCATCATTTAATTCTACCTCCACAGGTTGCAAAACTAACTCCGTGTCAAGATGATACTTTCTCAGCATGGAGATATGGAACACTGGATGCAACTTATGCAGCTCAGGTGGCAACTCTAGCTTATAGGTTACCTTTCCAATCCGTTCAATGATTGGATAAGGCCCCATAAATCTAGGAGCTAACTTTCCCTTCTTTCCAAATCTAAGGACACCTTTCCAAGGTGAGACCTTGAGGTATACTCTGTCTCCAACTTGGAATTCTAAAGGTCTCTGTCGTTTGTCGGCATATGACTTCTGTCTATCCTGAGCAGTATTTAATTGTTGTTGTATTACTTTAATCTTCTCAGATGTCTGTTGCACAAGCTCAGGACCGAAAAGTTGATACTCCCCTATTTCATACCAACATAAAGGAGATCTACAACGTCTACCATATAATGCTTCATAAGATGCCATATAAATACTGTACTGATAGATATTATTGTAAGCAAATTCTATCAAGCTCATGTGTAGATCCCAACTTCCTATAAATTGAAGGACACATGCCCTAAGCAAATCCTCCAAGGTTTGTATGGTCCTCTCAGATTGTCCATATGTCTGTGGGTGAAAGGCAGTACTAAACCTTAACTGCGTACCCAAATCTTTATGTAGTCGTTCCCAAAAATGACTCATGAACTGGGGACCTCTATTAGAAATGATAGTAGCTGGAACCCCGTGCAACCGCACTATCTCATCTATATATATCTTTGCAAGCTTCTCAACAGTGTAGGTGGTTCTGACAGGAAGGAAATGTGTTGTCTTAGTCAACCTATCAACTATCACCCATATGGAATCATGACCTTTGGTTGTTCTAGGCAAACCAACCACAAAGTCTGTGGTCACATGATCCCATTTCCAATGTGGTATAGGCAAAGGTTGCATTGTTCCTGTGGGCTTTTGATGTTCAGCTTTAACCTACTGACACACCGGACACCGCATAACAAACTAAGCTACATCCTTCTTCAATCTAGGCCACCAATACATATCCTTCAAGTTATGATACATGTTGGTGCTCCCTGGATGCATTGCATACATTGAAGAATGAACTTCCTCCAAGACTAACTTCCTTAAGTCATTGGCATCAGGTACTACCATCCTACCATGGTAACATACTACCTGATCCTCCGACTCATGAAAGCCATCCCATTTCTCACTACCATACTCTGACCTGATTTGCTGTACTACAGTATCAGTTTGTTGTGATTCTTTAATCTATTATCTCAGAGTAGGTTTCACTTGCATCTCAGCTAATAGCCCGGCTAACAATGATACCTTAAGCTGTATATTGTTTTGCCTGAAGGAGATAAGCATATCTCTTTTAAAGCATGCTAAGGAATTCAACTATGCTTTATCTAAGGCTAGTGATGATGATTTCCTACTTAGTGCATCAGCCACTACATTAGCCTTCCCTGGATGATAATCAATTGTACAATCATAGTCCTTGATTAACTCCATCCAGCGGCATTGTCTCATGATCAACTCATGTTGTGAGAAGATATATTTTAGATTCTTATAGTCCGTGAAAATCTAAAATGTTTCTCTATAGAGATAATGTCTCCAGATCTTCAAAGCATGGACCACAACAACTAGCTCTAGATCATGTGTCGGATAATTCTCCTCGTGTTTCTTAAGCTATCGAGAGGCAAAAGAAATCACTTGATTATCCTGAATCAACACACATCCTAGTCCATTCTTAGATGCATCATAGAAAACTATGTACCCCTTCCCTTGCTCAGGTAACACCAACACAGGTGCAGTTGTTAACCTTTCTTTCAACAGCTGGAAAGAATGTTGACACTTGTCATTCCAGACAAAAGGAACCTCCTTCCTGGTCAACTTGGTTAGGGGTAAAGCTATAGAACTAAAGTTCTTAATGAACCTCCTGTAATAGCCTGCTAGTCCTAGGAAACTGTGTATCTCCATTGGTGTCTTTGGTTATTCCCTTTGCAGGATAGATTCTACTTTCTTAGGATCAACATGGATACCTGAGGTAGATATTACATGTCCTAGAAAAGAAACTTCTGGTAACCAAAACTCACATTTGCTAAACTTAGCATACAACTTATGCTCTCTTAGCAAAGTTAAAGCCTCACGGAGGTGCTTCTCATGCTATTGAGCATCTCTAATGTATACCAAGATGTCATCTATAAATACTACTATGAACTAATCAAGAAAGGGTCGAAAGATTCTATTCACGAGTTCCATGAATGCAGTTGGTGCATTAGTTAGTCCAAACGACATAACTATGAACTCATAGTAACCATACCTTGTCGTAAAGGTATACTTAGATATGTCACTCTCCTTGATACACAACTGATGATATCCCGACCTTAGATCTATCTTAGAAAAGATAGTTGCACCACGCAACAGATCAAACAAGTCATCGATCCTTGGCAGATGATACTTGTTCTTTATGGTTACTTTATTCAACTGTCTGTAATCAATGCGTATCCGCATCGATCCATCCATCTTCTTAACAAAGGGAACCGAAGCACCCCATGGTGAAGTACTTGGTTGGACAAAACCTTTCTCAAGCAACTCTTGCAGTTGTTTCTTAAGCTCTGCCATCTCAGCAGGTGCAATTTATACGGTGTTTGTGCTATTGGTTGCATGCCCGAGATTAGATTAATCTCAAAATAAATCTCTCGGGGTAGAGGAACACCTAAAAGTTCCTCAGGAAACACATCTTCAAACTCCCTAACTATCAGAACTTCAAAAAGATTAGAACTCTCCATTGTGGTGTCTACCACATGTGCCAAGAATGCAAACATCCTTGTCTCATCAGCTTCTCAGCTACCATAGATGACACAAGGTAGGTTGGAAGAATCTTTCTGTCTCCCTGAAAGATCTATGTGTCACCATCATCAACGAACACAGCTTGCTTGGAATCACAATCTAAGACAACTTTATACTTTTCTAGGGTGTCCATTCCAAGAATTATATCGAACTCGTGCATCTCAAGTGGTATAAGATCCACCTGAATGCGATGTTCAGAAAAGGAAAGAATGCAGGGAGAACACACCTCCCGCAACACTGCAGATCCCAACAAAGGGGTTTCTAATAATAGACTATCTGCTCTATGACTGACTATCATATTGCAGTCATGAATCACTCTTCGAGTGATAAAGGAATGTGTAGCACCCAGATCAATTAAAACAGATATGAAGCAGGATAAAGACATATCAGAATGAAATAGTTCCATCTGACATGTCACAACTCGAGGGTTGACTACTGCTTCGGGTTGATTCATCACATAGAATCTCACCATTGCTTGCTGTTGACCCTGTGCTCGATTGTTGGGTGTCGACGAACCAGCTTGGGATGCTTGTCCACGTCCTCGAGTGCCACTCAAAAACTATCACCTCTGAGAGCCTTGCTGACTCTGCCTCTGAGGTTGAGTCACACTTGCATCCCTAGATCGAAAATCTTTCATCAAGTACCCCATCTTTCCACATAAAAAACAACCTCTGGTCTCCCTCTATGGCCTGGGTGGTCCTGTTACTGACATTGAGGCTGAGCTGTGGGCTCCCTCTAGTGGTAAAATATGACCTCTACCCCTACTCGTCGTCCATTACGTTTGAGTATTGAATCTTGGTGGTGCTATTGGTGTAGAAAATCTTAGTTTCTTGAAACTTCCAGACCTATGTTCTTGAGACTAAGTATACACCTTCTTACCACTGGTCTGTCGCTTCTCAATCACATACCTCTCTATCCGTCTGACGAACTCCAAAAATGTGGAAAACCTCTCCCTGTTCTCCAAAGCAGACACATGAGTGGTCAATTCAGAGTTCAACCCCTTCTCAAAATGTCGAATTCATTCCTCATTAGCAGCTACCATATGCGGACAGAACCGTAAAAGCTCCATGAACTTAGCTTCATACTCGCTAATGTTCATTGGTCCCTGCCTTAACCTCTCAAACTGAGAGATCTTCTTATCTAGAAATGTCTTGGAGAAATATCTATTGATGAATTCTCATCGGAATACTTCCCATCCGATCTCAACACCTGGCCTCTTGCCCTCTTTTATGGTCCACCAGTGGCCAACACTCCCTTTTAGAAGGTACACTGCATGCCTCAACTTCTCTGCTTCAGGAATATTGAGGATTCTGAAAGCCTTCTCCAGCTCAGTCAGCTACATATCTACATCTATTGGATCAGCTGTACCAGCATAATCTGTGGCTCCAACCTGGCGAAGTCGTTTGAAAGTCTTGCCGGCTCCCTATCCTTCATGGTGAGCTGGTGCCCTAGGTGCAGGTGGTGGCATCCTATCCGCCATATGCGTCATGGTTGCCATGAACTGCTCAAACAGATCATGGAAAGCTGGGCTTTCTAGTGCAGCTTGGTTAAACTAAGGATGTTCAGGTACTCGTTCCTCCCTAGTCTGGTCCCTTACACCTCTTCCTAGTGCAGTAATGCTGCTCTCAACAACATTTTCTTCATGTGATCTAGACATCTTTAAGTTCTTCTCCTCCTCCTATATGAGTAGAAGACACTATCAGATAACTGGAAGACACTAGAACAGACTCCACAACCTTAATCCTATGTCTCTATAGACTCAACGAACCTAGAGCTCTGATACCACTAATTGTGATACACCGTTCGAACAAAACATCATTGACGAAGCGGAAGCGATCATTAGCAGCAGATTACTGAAAATCACTAAAAATTAAAACCATTTATAAAGAGATCCAAACACAGGAAAACTCTTTTATCAAGAGCCAAAGTATTTTATTTACATTCTGGTTCGTAAGTACATATTCTGTACCATCTCTTCTCGAGGATTACAAGCATCAACTGCCTTGTCATAACTATACACAGACAATATAAGAACCTCGAGGCATCAAGCCAAAAATCTCATATCGATTCATTAAAATACTAACTACTAACTCCAAGGACCTGAGAGTATAGAGATGACACATAGGACTCTCTATACAAAACATGACAGCCAGTTCCTCCACCTGGAATATCACTACTGTCATTGTTGCTGCTGCTGCTGCTCTTCCCCTACTATAGGGTTTCTGCCTCTTCTTCTGCATCTACCTAAAAAGTTGGATCTCATGGGGGTGAGACAATTGAAAATTGTCCCAACAAAAGATATAACTCTCCACCAGAAATATTATTATTGCAGTTTAATAGAATAAAACTGAGCAAAAGAATCATACATTTTTAACAGCAGATAAATCAACATCTAAATAGATTAGGGCAATATTCTTATTCGAAGCATTTCAGCTATAACTTGATAAAACAGCATGTTACTTATCCAATAAGGAATCGAAGAACATATATAACATTTATCTGTCTAAGATATGCTAAGAAAAGTAACATAAACCAGTGATTCTCATATTTCAACCTTAAGCAAATATGCTACACGACTGGTTACATTTTACAATCATACTTAAGACCTGAGGAGATGAGGTATACTTCTCATACTCCAACCGACCATTGTGAAATCGAAATCGATACCATACATAGGTCAAGGAAGAGCCGGATTCCTATGAACTCATCCTCCTCTGTCAGTGTGAGGACAAAATGTAGGACATCTTGTGTCTCTGCTAAATAGCTTTCTAGGGTATCCTGGCAACTTCGCTATAGAGTTATAGTGGCGGCTGTTCTCTCTTCGCAATCGAGAGGTTTCATGTTTATCTCACATCGATCCGGCATTAACATTATCAGGAGATTCATGTTACATCCATCCCAGCATATATAATGAAGGATTGAGAGATTTAATGTTTATCTCACATAAATTCCTCCATTATGGCGTAAGGATATTCACGCCCATAAACCCCACATACTCAACAGTATGTCCTTGGGGAGATCCTGCAGGAAAACCTGTTTCACCATCACCAAACTACTGACGATGATGGATCTATGGCCAGGGCTCTACATGATAAGATTTTACTTGATTAATTAAGTACATTACCATATTCTTTTAGCATCAGTCATGTTTTCAAACATAAATTATTATAACAAATGCTACAAAGAATGAGTAATACTTCTATCAAGTACTTTTCAAAGCTTTATGAAACATTGGGATCTAAATCCTGAGTCACATCAGGGGCATTCTCATCCCTTAACATCTCATCTTCATGATTATGGAATATGGGTATTCAAATCCTCAGTTCATTAAAGAACACTTGTTACCACTTATCAGGTAACTGATACCTTCAGGTCATCTGACCAAGGTAAACATGATACTTGCTACACAAGCACCTCACATGGCTCTCGAAGCCCATTTAATTTCTTATTACCTCTCACTAGGTAACAAAGCATATTATGGCTCACAAGGCCCATAAAACAATTTCAATAATAAAACATCATAGCTCATACCTAGCTATGTCCAACATCTCATGACACCTGCATGATTAGTACACATGATAACAATTATATCAATTACATATCAACACTATGCAATGTAATGGTAGCATCACTATTCACTCATTAGGGTTAGGGTTTCCCAAAGTCATATCTATTAGGGATACTCATCCCATTTCCCAAAATTAGGGTTATGGTTTATCATCATATTGCCCAAGATTATGGTTTCATGCACTATAACCCAAAAATTAGGGTTTCACATACCTTCACCCTATATTAGGATTAGGGTTCATATAGCATTACATAGCATCACTGTAGATTAGAATTTCACATCACATAACTGCATTAGGGTTTAACATGGCATCACCCTTGATTAGGGTTTCACATCACATCACTATCTTGAATTAAGGTTCCTTATAACTTTTTCCCAGATTAGGGTTCCATGTAACTTTATACCCAAAATTAGGGTTTCATGAAGCATCCTCTTAAATTAGGGTTAGGGTTCATCGACCTTCTAAATTAGGGTTTCATAATCTCTTTATAAAGGATCATACCCTAATTACATATTATATTCATGTTGAGAGTGTTGAGGCTTAACCACTACATGATTATCATACATGTGTGGATTCCTCTCTCTCTCATCCTCTCTAGGATGTTAATTACTTCAAACTTGATTAGATTAGGTCAACTCTTCATTCAAGTGCATGTATTGAGGCATTACTTCCATAATAATCAAAGGTTAACCCCTCTTAGGATACTAATCATCCTAGTACCCTAAAGGTACAACCATTATAATTATCTTTGATATACATCATTAACAAACATTGGGTTTAATAGTACTTACATGGTTTAAGTCAATTAGACCTTCAAACGGTCTTGGGGTATTATACCTTTAAACGGTCTAGAAGTATTTTGTCCTTCAATCGGTCTTAAAGTTCTTTGACCTTCAAATGGTCCTGATCCACACCTTCAATCGATCTTAAGACCGTTAGACCATCAAACGGTCTTGGTCTCAAAGTCCCTAAACAGTTTAAGACTGTTAGAATTAAATATAGTTAACTCCAAATGGTTTGAAAATGAATAAGCAACTCATCATCATTGAAATTGAATAAACATCAAACGGTTTGAGACCGTTTGCCCTCCAAACAGTCTGAAGACCGTTTGGTCCAAACCACCTTGAAACTAAATGGACCAATTATAGGGTTTCCTTCAATCAATCAATTGATTATAGGGTTTGCACTCATTGAACTATCCAACATTGAGACCATTGAAAATACATCAAATTACAACCCTTGGATCTTCCACCATCCATCACAGCCCTTAAACTCCAAACGGTCTGGAGACCGTTTAGACCATCAACCAAGAAATTGTTCCAATTCAATTAGGATTTTTTCAATCAATTGATTAGGGTTTGTAATCAATGGATCATCCATTCTGGAATCCATTATAATTAAATCAATTTGAGCCATTGGATCTTCATCATTCACATCAAAAATTAACCCCAAATGGTTTTGAAGTTCAATTTACCCATTCGATCTTGAGATCCATTACTCATTTGGTTTTGAACTCAATTACCCATTCGATGTTGAAGTCAATTACCCATTCGATCTTGAACTTAATTACCCATTCGGTTTTGAAGTAAATTACCCATTCAGTCCTGAAGAAAATTACCCATTTGATCTTGGGTTCAATTGCCCATTCGATCTTGAAACCGAATCAACTCAATCGGTTTTGAAACAGAATCAACTCAATCAGTTTTGAACCCGAATCAACTCAATCTATTTTGAAACCGAATTCGCTCAATCGGTTTTGAAAACCGTTTGCCCATTCCTATGTTGAGGTGTGTGCTTAAGATGACATCATCATCTTCAAGCTTCAAACCTTCGAAATCAAATTGTGATTCTTATGGTGATATCAACAACTAATCAAAAGGAAATCGAGAAAGAAGAAAGGTTCAACACATGATGAATACATTGCAAGCAATAATGACATTTAAGGGTTCAAGTTATATAACCCACCTTCAAAATTGAATCCAAGATTCAAGATTCACGTTCCCAATGGTGAAAGAAGCTTCCTCAACTTCCAAAGGCTCGTCCTCAAGTCTTTGAGTGAAATGAATGGCTAAGGTTGAAGATTGAATGAAGAAAAGGAGAAATTAAGCATTGGATTTTGATTTCCACCATGAAATCAAGGTTGAAGATTGACTATGGAGCTTACCTACAGGTTGGGGAACATCCTCCTATTGCTCCTAAGCTCCCTTATGCACGACCAAAGCAAGGAAAGAAAGAAGGGTCGAAAAGAGTCTTTCATGTGGGTGAAAATGGGATATATGTAAAGGAATTTCATGAGAGAGAAAGTGATAATTAATTCCTTCAACTCCCAAAATGGGTGCCACATACTCCCCTCAATCCCTTGCATACGAAGCCATCTCCCCAACTTGTAATTCCTCTTCATTATCCATGAATTAAAAGTAGGCAAATTAAGCACCTTAATCAATATAATAATAATATCCAAAATTGAGTGGATATTACTTTTTCTTTAACTAATGTGAGTGGACTCTCCACTCACTTTAGATATTTCGTTTCCTTTACAAGGAACAAGGACGTACATACTTATACAAATCCAACCATCTCATTTTTGTTTAAAGGGCACTTCCATTAATATATTTATTTTTGCATTAATTTGAATTAGGGTTTCAATTATGCTTAAATCTTGATTATTTTAATATTAAGATTCTCTCTCCTCCAAAGAGATTCAAATGAGACTCCCCTCTGATTTTATTGTCTCTAATTGATACCAATAAACATTAGGGACTCTCTAGAAGTGGTATTTTGCATATTGAACCCTAGGTTTTGGGTAAATTGCACATTACACCAAAACTAGGTTTTAATGTACAAACATTGCTCAACAAGCTCTTTCTTGGTGCTCAGGCTGCCGTAAGTCATACCTCTACATCATTTTCATTCTTATGATGCTTCAACACTTGAGGAACATTTTACCATGTAACATTTGCAAGTTAACCCCTCAACTTGGGTAATTTGCACATTAGTCCAAAACAGGCAAAACATTGTTTCAACATTATTAAAAAAGGACTAAAATTGAAACATAAGTTCCTCTTGAACCTTAATTACTTTTCAAAAGGTAAAAGCAAGCATATAATTATCCTTCTTAAACAAAACATCTAGGGTTAAAGCATAACCCATGTCAGGGATGTTACAAATTATCCACCCCTAACAGGGATTTCATCCCCGAAATCATCAAGAGAAAAGAGAAGGGTACTTCCTCCTCATCTCTTCCTCTAGTTCCCACGTAGCTTCTTCAATGCCAAGATGACGCCAGAGAACTTTCACAAGACATGTCTTTCTTTTTCAGCTTTTTAATTCTTTTATCGAGGATCATCACGGGTCCTGCAACATATGATATATCATCATTTAATTCTACCTCCATAGGTTGCAAAAATAACTATGTGTCAGGATGACACTTTCTCAACATGGAGATATGGAACACTGGATGCTACTTATGCTCAGGTGGCAACTCTAGCTTATAGGTTACCTTTCCAATCTGTTCAATGATTAGATAAGGCCCCATAAATCTAGGAGCTAACTTTCCCTTCTTTCCAAATCTAAGGACACCTTTCGAAGATGAGACCTTGAGGTATACTCTGTCTCCAACATGGAATTCTAAAGGTCTCTGCCGTTTGTCGAAGTATGACTTCTGTCTATCCTGAGCAGTTTTTAATTGTTGTTGTATTACTTTAATCTTCTCAGTTGTCTGCTGCACAAGCTCAGGACCCAAAAGTTGATACTCCCCTATTTCATACCAACATAAAAGAGATCTACAACGTCTACCATATAATGCTTCATATGGTGCCATATCAATACTGTGCTGATAGCTATTATTGTAAGCAAATTCTATTAAGCTCAGGTGTAGATCCCAACTTCCTACAAACCGAAGGATACATGCCCTAAGCAAATCCTCCAAGGTTTGTATGATCCTCTCAGATTGTCCATCTTTCTGTGGATGAAAGGGAGTACTAAAGGTTAGCTATGTACCCAAAGCTTTATGTAGTCATTCCCAAAAATGACTCGTGAACTAGTGACCTCTATAAGAAATGATAGTAGCTGGAACCCCGTGCAACCACACCATCTCATCTATACATATCTGTGCAAGTTTCTCAGTAGTGTAGCTTGTTCTAACAGGAAGGAAATGTGTCGTCTTAGTCAACCTATCAACTACCACCCATATGGAATCATGACCTTTGGTTGTTCTAGGAAAACCAACCACAAAGTCCGTGGTCACATGATCCCATTTCCACTTTGGTATAGGCAAAGGTTGCATTGTTCTTGTGGGCTTTTGCTGTTTAGCTTTAACCTGCTGACACACCGGACACCGCATAACAAACTTAGCTACATCCTTCTTCAATACAGGCCACCAATACATATCCTTCAAGTTATGATAAATTTTGGTGCTCCCTGAATGCATTGCATACATCAAAGAATGAGCTTCCTCTAAGACTAACTTCCTTAAGTCATTGGCATCAGGTACTACCATCCTACCATGGTAACAGACTACCTGATCCTCCGACTCATGAAAGCCATCCCATTTCTCACTACCATACTCTAACCTGATCTACTGTACTACATTATCAGTTTGTTGTGCTTCTTTAATCTGCTGTCTCAGAGTAGGTTTCACTTTCATCTCAGCTAACAGCCCGGCTAACAACGATACCTTAAGTTGTATATTGTTTTGCCTTAAGGAGATGAGCATATCTCTTTTAAAGCACGCTAAGGTATTCAACTGTGCTTTATCTAAGGCTGGTGATGATGATTTCCTACTTAGTGCATCAGCCACTACATTAGCCTTCCCTGGATGATAATCAATTGTACAATCACAGTCCTTGATTAACTCCATCCAGCGGCATTGTCTCATATTCAACTCATGTTGTGAGAAGATATATTTTAGATTCTTATGGTCTGTGAAAATCTGAAATGTTTCTCCATAGAGATAATGTCTCTAGATCTTCAAAGCATGAACCACAGTAGATATCTCTAGATCATGTATCAGATAATTCTCCTCGTGTTTCTTAAGCTGTCGAGAGGCTAAAGAAATCACTTGATTATCCTACATCAACACATATCCTAGTAATCCTAGTCCATTCTTAGATGCATCACAAAAAACTATGTACCCCTTCCCTTGTTCAGGTAACACCAGCACAGGTGCACTTGTTAACCTTTCTTTCAATAGCTGGAAAGAATGTTGACACTTGTCATTCCAGACAAAAGGAACCTCCTTCTTGGTCAACTTGGTTAGGGGTAAAGCTATAGAACTGAAGTTCTTAATGAACCTCCTGTAATAGCCTGCTAGTCCTAGGAAACTGCATATCTCCATTGGTGTCTTTGGCTGTTCCCATTGCAGGATAGATTCTACTTTCTTAGGATCAACACGGATACCTGAGGCAGATATTACGTGTCCTAGAAAAGAAACTTTTGGTAACCAGAACTCACATTTGCTAAACTTAGCATACAACTTATGCTCTCTTAGCAAAGTTAAAGCCTGACAGAGGTGCTGCTCATGCTGTTGAGCATCTCTACTGTATACCAAGATGTCATCTATAAAGACTACTATGAAGTGATCAAGAAAGGGTCAACATATTCTATTCATGAGTTCCATGAATGCAGCTGGTGCATTAGTTAGTCCAAATGACATAACTATGAACTCATAGTGACCATACCTTATCCTAAAGGTAGACTTAGATATGCCACTCTCCTTGATACACAACTGATGATATCCCGACCTCAGATCTATCTTAGAAAAGATAGTTGCACGACACAACTGATCAAACAAGTCATCGATCCTTGGCAGAGGATACTTGTTCTTTATGGTTACTTTATTCAACGGTCTGTAATCAATGCATAGTTGCATCGATCCGTCCTTCTTCTTAACAAAGAGAACTGAAGCATCCCATGGTGAAGTACTTGGTTAGATAAAACCTTTCTCAAGCAACTCTTGTAGCTGTTTCTTAAGCTCTGCCATCTCAGCAGGTGCCACTCTATACTGTGTTTGTGCTATTGGTTGCGTGCCCGGGATTAGATTAATCTCAAAATCAATCTCTCGGGGCGGAGGAACACCTGGAAGTTCCTCAGGGAACACATCTTCAAACTCCCTAACTATCAGAACTTCAGAAAGATTAGAACTCTCCATTGTGGTGTCTACCACATGTGCCAAGAATGCAAGGAATCCTTGTCTCATCAGCTTCTCAACTACCATAGATGACACAAGGTAGGTTGGAAGAATCTTTCTGTCTCCCTAAAAGATCCATGTGTCACCATCATCAGCGGACACAGCTTGCTTGGAATCACAATCCAAGACAACCTTATACTTTTCTAGGGTTTCCATTCCAAGAATTATATCGAACCTATGCATCTCAAGTGGTATAAGATCCACTTGAATGCAATGTCCAGAAAAGGAAAGAATGCAGGGAGAACACACCTCCCACAACACTGTAGATCCCAACAAAGGGGTTTCTAATAACAAACTATCTGCTCTATGACTGACTATCATATTGCAATCATGAATCACTCTTCGAGTGATAAAGGAATGTGTAGCACCCAGATCAATTAAAATAGTTACAAAGTAGGATGAAGACATATCAGAATAAAATAGTTCCATCTGACATGTCACAACTAGAGGGTTGACTACTGCTTCGGGTTGATTCATCGCATAGAATCTCACCATTGCTTGTTGTTAACCATGTGCTCAATTGTTGGGTGTCGACGAACCAGCTTGGGATGCTTGTCCACATCCTCAAGCGCAACTCGAAAACTATCGCCTCTGAGAGCCTTGCTGACTCTGCCTCTTTGGTTGAGTCACACTTGCATTCCTAGCTCGACAATCTTTCATCAAGTACCCCATCTTTCCATATATAAAACAACCTCTGGTCTCCCTCTGTGGCCTGGGTGGTCTTGTTACTGACATTGAGCCTAAGCTATGGGCTCCCTCTGGTGGTAAACTACGGCCTCTACCCTTACTCGTCGTCCATTGCGTCTGAGTATTGAATCTTGGTGGTGCTATTGGTGCAAAAAATCTTGGTTTCTTGAAACTTCCAGACCTCTGTCGTTGAGACTAAGCATACACATTCTTGCAACTGGTTTGTCGCTTCTCGATCACAGACCTCTCTATCCGTCTGACGGACTCCATAAAAGTGGCAAACCTCTCCCTATTCTCCAAAGCAGACACAGGAGTGGTCAATTCAGCGTTCAACCCCTTCTCAAAATACTGAATTCTTTCCTCATCAGCAGCTGCCATATGCGGACAGAACCACAAAAGCTCCATGAATTTAGCTTCATACTCGCTAATGTTCATTGGTCCCTACCTTAACCTCTCAAACTGAGAGATCTTCTCATCTAGAAACGTCTTGGGGAAATATCTACTGATGAATTCTCGTCGAAATACTTCCCATCTGATCTCAACACCTGGCCTCTTACCCTCTTATATGGTCCACTAGTGGCCAACACTCCCTTTTAGAAGGTACACTACATGCCTCACCTTCTCTACTTTAGGGATATTGAGGATTCTGAAAGCCTTCTCCAGCTCAGTCAGCCACATATCTACGTCTGCTGGATCAACTGTACCAGCATAATTTGTGGCTCTAACCCAGTGAAGTCGTTCAAAAGTCTTGGCGGCTCCCTGTCCTTCATGGTGAGCTGGTGCCCTAGGTGCAGGTGGTGGCATCCTATCCACCAGATGTGTCATGGTTGCCATGAACTTATCAAACAGATCATGGAAAGCTAGGCTTTCTAGTGCATCTTGGTTAAACTAAGGATGTTAAGGTACTGGTTCCTCCATAGTCTAGTCCCTTGCACCTCTTCCTGGTGCAGCAATGCTGCTCTCAGCATCATGTTCTTCATGTGATCCAGATATCTTTAAGTTCTTCTTCTCCTCCTATATGAGTAGAAGACACTATCAGATAACTAGAAGATACTAGAACAGACTCTACAACCTTAATCCTATGTCTCTGTAGACTCAGCGAACCTAGAGCTCTGATACCACTAATTTGTGGCGAGCCATTCGAACAAAACGTCATTGACAAAGCGGAAGCGATCATTAGCAGCGGATTATTGAAAATCACTAAAAATTAAAACCATTTATAAAGAGATCCAAACACAGGAAAACTCTTTTATCAAGAATCAAAGTATTTTATTTACATTCTGCTTCATAAGTACATATCATGTAGCGTCTCTTCTCGAGGATTACAAGCATCAACTGCCTTGTCACAACTATACACATACAATATAAGAACCTCGAGGCATAAAGCCAAAAATCTCAGATCGATCCATTAAAATACTAACTACTAACTTCGAGGACCTGAGAGTACAGAGATGACACATAGGACTCTCTATACAAAACATGACAGCCAGTGCCTCCACCTGGAATATCACTACTGTCCTTGTTGTTGTTGCTGCTGCTCTTCCCCTACTATAGGGTTTCTGCCTCTTCTTCTGCGTCTACCTAAAAAGTTGTATCCCACGGGGGTGAGACAATTGAAAATTGTCCCAGCGAGAGATATAACCCTTCGCAGAAATATTATTATTGCAGTTTAATAGAATAAAACTGAGAAGAAGAATCATATATTTTTAACAGTAGATAAATCAACATATAAATAGATTATGGCAATATTCTTATTCCAAGCATTTCAGCTATAACTTGATAAAGCAGCATGTTACTTATCCAATAAGGAATTGAAGAACATATATAACATTTATCTGTCTAAGATATGCTAGGAAAAGTAACATCAACAAGTGATTCTCATATTTCAACCTTAAGCAAATATGCTACACAACTGATTACATTTTACAATCATACTTAAGCCCTGAGGAGATGAGGTATATCTCTCATACTCCAACCGACCATTGCAAAATCGAAATCGGTACCATACATAGGTCAAGGAAGAGCCGAATTCCTATGAACCCATCCTCCTCAATCAGTGTGAGGACAAAATGCAGGACATCTTGTGTGTCTGCTAAATAGCTTTCCAGGGTATCCTGGCAACTTTTCTATAGAGTTACAGTGGCGGATGTACTCTCTTCACAATCGAGAGATTTCATATTTGTCTCACATCGATCCGACATTAACATTATCGGGAGATTCATGTTACATCCATCCCATCATATATAATGAAGGATTGAGAGATTTAATATTTATCTCACATCAATTCCTCCATTAGGGCGTAAGGATATTCACACCCATAACCCCCACATACTCAACAGTATACCCTCCAGGAGATCCCATAGGAAAACATGTTTCACCATCACCAAACTACTGACGATGATGGATCTATGTCTAGGGCTCTACATGATAAGATTTTACTCAATTAATTAGGTACATTACCATATTCTTTTAGCATTAGTCAGGTTTTCAAAGATAAATTATTATAACAAATGCTACAAAGAATGAGTAATACTTCTATCAAGTACTTTTCAAAGCTTTATGAAACATTGGGATCTAAATCCCTAGTCACATCAGGGGCATTCTCATTCCTTAACATCTCATCTTCATGATTATGGAATATGGGCATTCAAATCCTTAGTTCATTAAAGAACACTTGTTACCACTTATCAATTAACTGATACCTTCAGGTCATCTGACTAAGGTAAACATGATATTTGCTACACAAGCACCTCACATGGCTCTTAAAGCCCATTTAATTTCTTGTTACCTCTCACTAGGCAACAAAGCATAATATGGCTCACAATGCCCATAAAACAATTTCAATAATAAAACATCATAGCTCATACCTGGATATGTCCAACATCTCATGATACCTGCATGATTAGTACCCATGATAACAGTTATATCAATTACATATCATCACTATGCAATGTAATGGTAGCATCACTATTCACTCATTAGGGTTAGGGTTTCCCAAATTCATATCAATTAGGGATACTCATCCCATTACCCAAAATTAGGGTTATGGTTTATCATCATATTGCCCAAGATTAGGGTTCCATGCACTATAACCCAAAAATTAGGGTTTCACATACCTTCATCCTATATAAGGATTAGGGTTCATATAGCATTACATAGCATCACTCTAGATTAGAGTTTCACATCACATAACTGCATTAGGGTTTAACATGGCATCACCCTTGATTGGGGTTTCACATCACATCACTATCTTGAATTAAGGTTCCTTATAACTTTTTCCCAAATTAGGGTTCCATGTAACTTTATCTGAAATTAGGGTTTCATGAAGCATCCTCTTAAATTAGGGTTAGGGTTCATTGACCTTCTCAATTAGGGTTTCATAATATCTTTATAAAGGATCATACCCTAATTACATACTATATTCATGTTGAGAGTGTTGAGGCTTAACCACTACATGATTATCATACATGTGTGGATTCCTCTCTCTCTCATCCTCTCTAGGATGTTAATTACTTCAAACTTGATTAGATTAGGTCAACTCTTCATTCAAGTGCATGTATTGAGGCATTACTTCCATAAGCATCAAAGGTTAACCCCTCTTAGGATACTAATCATCCTAGTACCCTAAAGGTACAACCATTGTAATTATCTTTGATATACATCATTAACAAACATGGGGTTTAATAGTACTTACAGGGTTTAAGTCAATTAGATCTTCAAACGGTCTTGGGGTATTAGACCTTTAAACGGTCTAGAGGTATTTTGTCCTTCAATCGGTCTTAAAGTTCTTTGACCTTCAAATGGTCATGATCCACACCTTCAATCGGTTTGAAGACCGTTAGACCATCAAACGGTCTTGGTCTCAAAGTCCCTAAACGATTTGAGACTGTTAGAATTAAATATATTTAACTCCAAATGGTTTGAAAATGAATAAGCAACTCATCATCATTGAAACTGAATAAACATCAAACGGTTTGAGTTCGTTTGCCCTCCAAACAGTCTGAAGACCGTTTGGTCCAAACCACCTTGAAACTGAATGGACCAATTAGGGTTTCCTTCAATCAATCAATTGATTTTAGGGGTTGCACTCATTGAACTATCCAACATTGAGACCATTGAAAATACATCAAATTACAACCCTTGGATCTTCCACCATCCATCACAACCCTTAAACTCCAAACGGTCTTGAGACCGTTTGGACCATCAACTAAGAAATTGATCCAATTCAATTAGGATTTCTTCAATCAATCGATTAGGGTTTGTAATCAATGGATCATCCATTCTGGAATCCATTGTAATTAAATCAATTTGAGCCATTGGATCTTCATCATTCACATCAGCAATTAACCCCAAATGGTTTTGAAGTTCAATTTACCCATTCGATCTTAAGATCCATTACCCATTTGGTTTTGAACTCAATTACCCATTCGATCTTGAAATCAATTACCCATTCGATCTTGAACTTAATTACCCATTCGGTTTTGAAGTAAATTACCCATTCGGTCTTGAAGTAAATTACCCATTTTATCTTGGGTTCAATTACCCATTCGGTCTTGAAACTGAATCAACTCAATCGGTTTTGAAACTGAATCAACTCAATAGGTTTTGAAACTGAATCAACTCAATCGGTTTTGAAACTGAATTAAGCTCAATTGGTTTTGAAAACCGTTTGCACATTCCTATGTTGAGGTGCATGCTTAAGATGACATCATCATCTACAAGCTTCAAACCTTCAAAATCAATTTTGATTCTCATGGTGATCTCAACAACTAATCAAAAGGATATCGAGAAAGAAGAAAGGTTCAACACATGATGAATAAATGCAAGAAATAATGACATTTAAGGGTTCAAGTTATATAAACCTCCTTCAAAATTGAATCCAAGATTCAAGATTCATGTTCCCGATGGTGAATGAAGCTTCCTCAACTTCCAAAGGCTCGTGCTCAAGTCTTTGAGTGAAATGAATGGCTAAGGTTGAAGATTGAATGAAGAAAAGGAGAAATTAAGCATTGAATTTCGATTTCCACCATTAAATCAAGGTTGAAGATGACTATGGAGCTTACCTATAGGTTTGGGCACGTCCTCCTGTTGCTCCTAAGATCCCTTGTGCATGGCCAAAGCAAGGAAAGAAAGAAGGGTCGAAAAGATTCTTTCATGTGGGTGAAAAGTGGGATATATGTAAAGGAATTTCATGAGAGAGAAAGTGATAATTAATTCCTTCAACTCCCAAAATGGGTGCCACATACTCCCCTCAATCCCTTGCATACGAATCCATATCCCCCACCTTGTAATTCCTCTTCATTATCCATGAATTAAAAGAAGACAAATTAAGCACCTTAATCAATATAATAATAATATCCAAAATTGAGTGGATATTACTTTTTCTTTAACTAATGTGAGTGGACTCTCCACTCACTTTAGATATTTCGTTGCCTTTATAAGGCACAAGGACGTCCACTCTTATAAAAATCCAACCATCTCATTTTTGGTTGAAGGGCACTTCCATTAATATATTTATTTTTGCATTAATTTGAATTAGGGTTTCAATTATGCTTAAATCTTGATTATTTTAATATTAAGATTCTCTCTCCTCCAAAGAGATTCAAATGAGACACCCTTCTGATTTTCTTGTCTCTAATTGATACCAAGAAACATTAGGGACTCTCTAGAAGTGGTATTTTGCATATTGAACCCTAGGTTTTGGGTAAATTGCACATTACACCAAAACTAGGTTTTAATGTACAAACATTGCTCAACAAGCTCTTTCTTGGTGCTTAGGCTGCCGCAAGCCATACCTCTGCATCATTTTCATTCTTATGGTGCTTCAAAACTTGCGGAACATTTTACCATGTAACATTTGCAAGTTAACCCCTCAACTTGGGTAATTTGCACATTAGTCCAAAACAGGCAAAACATTGTTTCAACATTATTAAAAAAGGACTAAAATTGAAACATAAGTTCCTCTTGAACCTTAATTAATTTTCAAAAGGTAAAAGAAAGCATATAATTATCTTTCTTAAACAAAACATCTTGGGTTAAAGCATAACCCAGGTCAGGGATGTTACAATTAGATTTATTTTTTTCTTTGCAGTCCCCCCTCCTTTTGTAAGGGGAAGGAGGGGCAAAACCATAGAGGTGTGGTTGTTGGTGGTAGATGCCTGCCTGATTCAAGGTTTGGGTCGATTGACTGGGGAGACAAGTCATTCGACCAACATTAATGTGTTGCTTCAGCATGAAGTCATGTCGGTTAAGTTTGACTGCATGGATGACTTTCTTAATTTGGGATTTGATTGGTCTTGGATTCAGGTCAATCGAATGACATTAATTGCGTGTCTTGAACCATTCAAACTATTAGAACCCTGACCCAACTTTCTAGTTGATCTTACTTTCTTAGCCTAATATATGCTTAAAACCTTAATCTAATCATATAATACTTATGTTTTCATTTGGTCTGATTTGGATGTTGTTTGTGAGAGATATGCCTTTATGTGCTTATTTTGGACCTAATTGTAATTTACCCTTGTTAGGTGTTTATCTTGCAATTTTTCACGTGCTTGTTGTGCCTCATATGTTTTATCATAATTTGAGAGAGAGAGTGGTGCATTAGGGGTGCTTTGTTGCACCTTGGTTTGATGAGGTGACATCATGTGTTGATGTTTTAGGGTTTGCTTGGATACTCTGTGTGGATGGTTGACCTTTCTTTGAGTGTTGATTGATGCACTTTTTTTTAGTGATCACCTTGTTGTTTCTTCGACCATGTTTTCCATGGTCAATGAGTTTTGAGTGTTCCTAGTGGTCTTAGAGGTCGATGAGCCAATGAACCCTAGGGTTTGGATGTTACGTGGTCACTAGGTTTTGACCTTCTTTGGTCGCCATGTTCCCTTCGACCGATGAGCTTTTGGACCGAGTTTTCCTTCGACTGATGAGCTTTCTTAGACCGAATAGGTCTCTAGTTTTTCTTGGTTTTGTCACCCATGTTGCATGCATGAGCTTAGTTCTTGCATGGGAGAGATATGGTGTACAAGTGGAACATGTTTGCATGACACCTAACCCCCTTACCTCTCTCTACCACTAGATATATATACTCCTCCCTTTGCATGCAAGTGATCCCTTTTGTGCCCTATTATTTCTTTATTATCCTTGAATCTCGTCCCCCTTGTGTTCTTGGTGGTGAAGGTGGTTCTTGAGCTTGGAGAAGGTGCATGAAGCCCCATGTTGATCTAGGGTTTAGAGCAACCCTTCTTTGGTGATCGTTTGGTGTTCCTTGATATTAGTAAGTGATCTACCCTTCTTGATCTTTGTTTTCTTGCTACCCTACCTTCCTTCTCCCTCTTCTTATCTGAACCCATGGGTATCCATGGTAGTGCTTGATTTAAGCTTGAGGAACTTCTCTCTTCTTGGCCTAATTCATGGTTCTCCATGATGGTGCTTTAGTTGAGATGAAGGTCACCTCTCTTTCTTATCTTTTTGGCCTAGAGTTTTTTTCCCTCTTTCTTGTGCTCATTTAACCTAGGGCTGTTCTTATTTACTTTATATGATGCTAGCTTGGACGAAGTGGTGATCAATCTAGGGTTTTCTCTCTTCTTTGGAGCTTCCTTGTTGTTGGAGTTGCTTAATCCTTGTGGAGGAGAGTTCTATAACTTTCTCCTAGATTATTGTTGCACTTACTTTGTATGCAAATAACTTATCTCTAAAACATGGTTCCAAGTAGAATGACGATGATATCTTAAGCTAGGGTTTAAGTTTCTTGGTGATTCTTGAGTAGATAAACCCCTCTTACTAAACCCTAATTTAGTGCACATTTACCTTGTTTGACGTCAGAGTTTTGATCCTTACATGCATGTGTTAAATGTTGGTCTTCTTCCTCATAATCGTCATTTTGTTGTCTTGCTTGATAATGAAGGTTTTGGATTCATGGATGATGGCATAAATGTTGGTTTTATCTCTTGCTTCATAGTTTGATTTTTTCTCTTATGGTGATATCAAAAATTTGGGTTTGATGTTGTAACATACTGAAACTCAGGGTCTTCCCTG